>JBBBDQ010001416.1:2562500-2943710 GCA_037127315.1 Ascarosepion bandense | reverse complement strand
ACTTAATAAGAATTAATTAAATCTTCTTTGTCAGCCATATTTAATGAAACATGTATGAAAGAAAGGTTACTGCCTAAATATATATTATATATATACATGTGAAAAGTGTATGTATATAATTATGAATACATATATATATATATATGCAATTTGTTATATATATTATATTATTTATATATTATATATACGTGGTACTGATTTAAAAGCACTCAATATCAGTCAGAGAGCAGACATATTCATATAGATATGTATAAGTTTGTAACCCTAGGTTTCACGCTCTTGCGATCATCAGCACGTGAAACCCAAGGTTACAAACTTACACCTATGTATATGAATATTATATATATATATACATATATTATGAAAATTAACGAAACTGGTTACAAACAAGTGACAATTTGAAATGATTTGTTTGAACATTATTTTTAATCAATACTTGTATTTAAGTAAATATTCTGTTTATAATCAAAGAGTATTATATATATATTTCTACCGACCTGATTATTTACGATAAATTTTTGTTATGAAAATCCTGCCTAATGACACATTTTCGTAACAAAAATATATCATAAATTATCAGGCCGGTAGAAATAAATATATAATACTCTTTGATTACAAACAGTACATCTACTTAAAAATGAGTATCGATCAAAAACAATGTTCAAACAAATCATTTCATATATATATATATATATATATGAAATGATATCATTGAATTAATCCTTTTTTAATATATATATATATATATATATATATATATATATATATATATATATGTAAAGTCCTCTCATTTTACAGTTGAAATGGCTAGATTTAACTATAAGTTCTATGCTAATAGTTTCTTTTATCACACTTCTCCTTTTTGGAGCTCTCTTCCGGTTTCTTGCTTCCCTAGCAATGTCTCATCATTTCACCATTGAAATAGCTAGATGTAACCATAAGTTCTATGCTAACAGTTTCTTCTATTGCACTTCTCACTCGTGGAACTCCCTTCCAGTTTCTTGCTTTCTTGGTAAGGTTTCATCATTTTACAATTAAAATGGTTAGATGTAACCATAAGTTCTATGCTAACAGTTTCTTTTATCACACTTCTCGCTTGTGGAACTCTCTTCCAGTTTCTTGCTTCCCTGGCTGTGTCTCATCATTTTACAATTGAAATGGCTAGATGTAACCATGCTGTTCTTTGCTAACCATTTATTTTCTCGCATTTTGCACTTGTGGACATCTTTTCCAGCATTTTTCTTTTTTATCAACTGTGATCTTCAAAATTTTCAATGCAGTATCAATTGCTATCTTTTGTTTTCTTAATTGCTGTTCTTTCATTTTTCTCACTATTAAAAAAAGTTATTCTTTTTCTAATATTCTTTCACACTCAGTAACACACACTCCCTGTGTCTTAGACACTTCAATGCTTGGCTTTGAGTGAAATGGATGAAATGATTAAAAAAAAGTTAGAATGCTTATAAGAAACTATCATGTCTTTTCAGCTATGTTGGGCAGTAATTAGAAACACTTTATTTATTTAAAAGTGAAGAAAGTTTCTCCTTTTATTATTACCTCCATCTTAAGGCAAAGGAATAACATATCACTGATTAAATCTGAAGCTTAACTAATAAAACCACAACTTTTTGGCAAAATTTGACTTTATTCATCGACAAAATCTTCTTCTAGGATAATACACTTATTCCAATGCTTCTCTTGCAATTCAATACATTTTTTGGAGAACAATTTTTCTTTGGCCTCAAAGTAAGCCTCAGTTTTCAATATCACTTCTGCATTACAACCAAATCTCTTTCCCTAGAGCATTCTTTTGAGGTCTGCAAACAGTCAGTAGTTGCTGGAGACCAGATCTGAAGAATAGGGTGGATGCGGAAGCAATTTGAAGTGCAATTCATGTAAATTTGCCATTATTGCGATCGACTTGTAACACAGTGTGTTGTCGTGATGAAAGATCAATTTTCTTTTTCATTTATAGCTGCTTTTTGGCAATTTCTTCCATCAAATACACGAATAATGTTATATAGTATTCACTATTGATGGTTCTTACTTTCTCAAGGTAATCAATGAACAAAATACCTTACACATCCCAAAATATGGAGGCCAAAACCTTGCCTGCTGATACTTGCTTTGGTCACTTTCACCTGCTGCTATCCACTCAGCTGACTGTTAATTCAACTCTGGAAAGAATGGTGGATTTATGTTTCATCTATTGTCATATATTTATGCAGAAACTTCTTGTTTCATTGAAACTGTTGCAAACAATGCTCTGAATCATCAACCCATTGTTGTTTTTGATCGACTGTGAGCAAATGCAGCATTCATATTGAACAATGCTTTCTCACTGACAAATGTTCATGCAAAATCGTAAATACACTGCCTTCTGATATTTTTTTTTTTTTTTTTTTTTTTTATAAGCGTTTCACCCCGAGCAAGGCATGTCACTGCCACTACTGTGCAGGGGGCTACGTAGAGAGGAGAAAGGCTGGTTAAATATAGGACATAACAGAGGGTGGGTGATAGGCGGGTGAGGATACCGAGAATGAGGGTTGGGTAGATGAGAGTGTTGTGAGAATAGTTGGGAGTTAGTGTGATAGGAGGTGTCTATTGACCCTACATTTAAACACCTGGAGATTGTAACTGTCGGGAAAGCAGACTTGTGGAAGGGAGTTCCACAGGCGGGAAGCGCGAGAAAAGAAGCTGTTGGAGTAGAATTTACGGTTACATCTTATTTGTTTAACTGTAAAAGGGTGGGACCTAGTTGCTAATCTAGTATCTCGTGTAAATTCGTGCTTGGGCGGCACCAGTGATCTAAGCTCGTCGGAGCAGAAGCCATGAAAGTACTTGTAGAAGAGGCACAGGGAAGCTACATCACGCCGGTGTGAGAGCGGCTGCAGCCGGTCTGCCAAGTTAGTATCAACCACGTTACAGATCCTCCTTTGTATTTTGTCAAGAAGCCCAAGGAGAGCAGCAGGGGCACCCGACCAGATATGGCAGCAATATTCAATACACGGGCGGATGGTAGATATGTATATGTGCAGAATAGTTTCAGGTGGGAAAAATTTCCGGGCCCTGCACAGAGAGCCGACTTTCATAGCAGCAGATTTGGCAATGGATTCAATATAGTCATTCCATTTGAGGTCCGCCGAGAGTGTAAGGCCAAGGAGGCGTAGTATTTTACTCTCTGGGAGGCTAGCCTGTCCCATGCTAATGGGAGGTAGATGCGATAGTCTATGGTGGTTAGTTGATAACAGCTTTGTTTTGGAGGCATTGAAATTTACCAACCATTTCCTACCCCAGGTCACTACGGATTGGAGGTCCCTTTCCAGTGCGGCAGCGAGGTTCACTTTGTCGTCCAGACCTGGTTTCTGATCGATGCGGGAGTAGATTGTTGTGTCGTCGGCATACATGCCAACTTGGGATCTAATGGTGTCGGGGAGATCATTAGATATGTTCAACTCCTCTGCTATCTCACGCAACTTTAATTTAAGATTGGTCAAAACGAGTTTGTGGGATTTTTTGTTGTTTTAAGGAACAACTGTCAATTTTGGGTGACTTGAGCATTCAGCAGCATTTGTGCCGATATGACTGCGTTCAAAGTCAGCAAACCATCTCTTAACCATTGTTTTCAACAAAGCAGTGTCTGAATAACACTTATCAATTTATTGCTTTGTTTGAACAGTATTTTTCCCCATCAGAAAGCAATGCTTTATCAACACACGAAATTCAGATTTTTCTACTGTTTTGAAAATTTCCAACAGTAGCTTCACTTAAATAACTGTAATTTGTAAACTAATAATCTGATTGGGCCCAGATTTTGTAATGTGCCATTTGAAGATTAGTACTTCATAAAAATCATATTAACTTTTTATTAGTAATGCCATCTATATGTCAGGCCCGGGACTTATTGAGTGATGTATTAGTATTCGGTTACAATTGGTTGTGTGTGTTTATTTGTCTGCCTGCCCAGGCTCAAGATATCTCAAGGCCAGCTTGATGGATTAGGATGAAAATTTCAGGGATGATTTTCCTCATGACTAACACAAATTGATTAGATTTTGGGTTTGATCTAGTATAGGATAAAGTTTCTGGATTATTTTTTGGTTTTTTTCTTTGTCACCATTATTTTTTTTAACCTTTCATGGTTCATTTTAAATGTACATTTAATTTTGAAAGCGGTCAAGTTAATTTTTTTTGTATTTTCACTCTTGAGAGCAGTAAAGTTCATATCAATTATTTTTTCTCATTTTAATAATCATCTCTTGCTAATTGCTGAGATGGTGTTGGTATTTCCTTGGCAGAGGTTTGCAGTCTTTGACTGCTCTTGTTTGGTATTTATTCTTGCTTTTCTTGCCACAGTTAACATTGAAATCAAATCAGTTTGTTGCAAAATAACTGAATTGATTTGTATTTACTTAATGAGTCTTGATTAAAATTTGCCAATAACAAAATAGTTCTGAAACAATTTTATTTGAAGTGGTTTTGTTGAATGCATCAAAATATATGAAACATGTGCAGAGGATAAAAAGATTCACAAAAAACAAAGCATTATCATAAAAAAATCAATCTCCTTCTGAATCTTTTTATTAACTCATAATGAACTGAGTGACAATTACAAAAAAAGAAAAAACAACTTTATTATTCAAGTTCATTAATCATTGAATAATTCAATAAGAAAACAACATTGTTGAGAAGTGAAATGCTTGAATGAGTATTTTATAAAACGAATGTAAAAATTCCTGTGTGTTGGTGAGAAAAATTATAAATACACAATAAAGAGTTCATTAAAGACTTTCTGATTAAATGACAAAGGAGATGTTTTTACAAATTTCCATCAAGTGAATGATAAATTCTATAACATCAGCGAGAAAAGAATAACGACTATGATATGAAATAATTACTAACATACGAAGATAAATAGAATATGGTGCATTTAGCAAACAATTGATAGAGCTTATAACAAGACTAGCAGTATAGCCTGGCATTGCTCAGGTGTAATGGAAGCTTTAAAACTAATCCATGTCCTGGAGCTCAGACTCTTTGGATGTTGGCACGAAAGACTAAAAAGCAATAGTTCTTTCCAGTTAAAGTGAAACTGTAGACTAAAAGAAAAATGAATGTAAATTTTGATTTCCTGGTATCAATATCAAATAAGCTTTTTTCATCGTAAACTGAATTTTGAAGGCTAAATAAGTCCTCTGAGTAAATGGTATCATGGCTGAGACTAAGAACTACAATTACACCTACTTAGATCTAAACCTGAAGCAAAAACTAAAATAAAAGGGCTGAAAAAATACAGACATACAGGCAGATAAACAGACACACACACAAACATCTTGCCTTTTATATATATATATATATATATATATATATATATATATAATCGATTTTCTGCACTATTGTAAGAACTGCAACCTTGAAAACCCTGAATATTGTTTTTTATGTCTTTGTCTATGAGTGTATCAAATTTGATTAAAATCGGACCACTCCTTCTATAACCTGATTTTTTCGATTATTGATTTTTGATATTTATTGGGGGTACCTTGACACAAAACCTAGCTAAGAACACTCACAAACGCTTATAGTACAACTGTGTAAATTTTCAAGAAAATTGGTTCAGCCATTTCGGAATCTATAGGTAACAGACACACACACACACAGAGACAAAGTTCCATTTATAAATAAGTTTAGAATTAAATAAGATTATCAAGTGAGAAATATGAGCTTTCTCTCCTGGTTCGTTGACAACATATATTTACGTGTGCTATCTGTCCTTCTGTATGGAAGTGAATGCTGGACAATCTCATCAAAAATGAAGAAAAGGCTTGAGTTAGCAGAAATGTAGTTTTACAGAAGGATGCTGAGGATACCATGGACAGAGTGTGTGTGCAATGATGAGATGTTGGAAAGGAGGCAAACGAGAAAAAAACTCATACTAATTATCAGGAAGTGACAAATAAGGTTCTTGGGACATGTAATGAGAAAGAAGTGCCTGGAGAATTTAATGCTCACAGGTTGAATAAAGGGAAGGAGAGACAAAGGAAAGCAGTGTGAGATGTAATTGTTAGGTCAAATGGTTGGCAGAGCGGGGCTTGGAAGAGATACCAAGAGAAAATGTATCAAGAGCAACAAGAGACAGAGCCAAATGGAAGTCCATGATTGCCTATGTCCTGAAGAGACATGGTACATGAAGAAAAAGAAGAAGATTAGAGTGGCATCAATGTTTCACCTTTTTGCTGCAGAAATAGTTAAATGTAACTGCCTCTTCTACTCTAACTGTTTCTTTTTCTCACATTTCCCACCCGTGGAACTCCCTTCTGTTTACTTGCTTCCCTGATAGTTACAATCTCCAAAACTTTAAATGCAACATCAATTGTCATCTTCTATCTACTTGATTCCCATCCATCAATTATCATTTCTTCGACATCCCCTGTACCTTGTTTTTCTCTCACTGTAACTCCTTGCACAATAGTGGTAGTCCGGCCTTGCTTGGGGTGAAATGATTAAAAAAAATTTGATCTTCAAAAATTTAAATGTAATGTCAATCATTATCTTTTCTTTTTTCATTCTTGTTTCCTCAGTATCTTCTCTCCTTCTTCTTCTTCTTTGATGTGCCATGTCCCTTCAGAATGTAGGGCGATCATGGCCCTCCACATCTCCCTATCTCTTGTTGCTCTTAATACCCCTTCTGTTATCCCACTCAATCCCTACCTCATCATTGATCTGCTCAAATCCATCAAGTATATCATGCTTTGCTTTCCTTTGTCTCTCTTTCCCTCTATCTGTCCTGTTAGCATCAAGTTCTCCAAGCCCCCTTCCTCATTCAGTCAGTCAGTTAAGTGCCATACATGAAACACACTTGGGCAATCATGTCTCTTTCGCGACATGACTGACCGGGCAGAAGTTTATCCCGCAGTAGGTTGCCATTGCTTTCTGTGGTAGACTGGTTGCTGACCAAGGCTATAGAACCCAATCTGTCCTGCTATTTAACCCATAACTGGAGGGAAGAGATGGATTAATACCTTTCCCAAGGGTATTTGTGCGTAAGTGAATGCAATGGATTCAACTGGAATTTGAACTCAGCTCCCCAATTTCTCATTCCGAGCCGATATCCACTGCACCACAACATGTCCCAAAAACTTCAGCTGTCTTTTCCAGATGTTAAGTAACAGTTTCCTTCTTGTGTCCAACCTCTCTAAAGCTTCGACAATGCTCGCATGTTCCATCCATGGTATCTTCAGCAACCTCTGTAGAAACATATTTTGGTTGTTTCAAGTCTTTCCTTCATCTTTGATGGAATTGTCCTGCATTCACTGCCATATTCAAAGAACGGATATCATATAACAATCCAGTACTCTCTTTTTTGTTTCTAGCAAGATTTTTCTGTCTCTTAATACTCTACTCTGCTTCTGGAATGAATTCTTAGCCATACCAATAGTATATATTTCTCTTGTTCTCTAACACTTGATAACCTGGTGTGTCATAGTGGCTTTATTGCCTTGCTAGGGTTGAAATGATTAAAAAAAATCTTCCCATCCATTTGTGTTAAGCTTGCAATCATAAGGAAGGGAGACAATTCCCCATAATAAGAAAAAATAAGGCTCTGTTTAATGCTGAAAATAGACTAAAAAATGTAAAAAAAAGGTAAAAAAAATTAAATATAAAAAAAAAAAAATTAGAAAAATACTTCAGCAATAAGAGAAGTCAAGAAAAGGAAAAAAATATGAAATGACAAGAAAAATGAAAGAGAATATATAAATGAAAAAAAATGTTAATGATGTAAGTGAAAATGCAGATTAGATAAAGTGACTGGTCCATTCGATCTTTAAAGTGCTCTAACTTTCAACAAAAGCTGACCAAATCTTTTTATTTCTACTACTATTGTATCATATGAAAGAATACCAATGTCACTACTCAAAAATAATGCACTACCTAACGACCAATCTATCCATATAATGACTTGATGCATAAAAATATACCCAGAAAAAAATTAAAAAAAAAGAGACAGAAAAGAAACTCTAAAATCCATCTAATCTGAGATTATATTTATTTTTGGCTCATGAAAAGTAAAATGCCATTTTATTTATTCTGTCTGGATAAAAGACAACATACTGTCAAATAAAACAGAGATAGGAACTTCTTACGTCAAGAATTTAAGCATAGTACTAGTTGTGGTGCATTGGATATCGGCTCGGAACGAGAAATCGGGAGCCGAGTTCGAATTCCAGCCGAATTCATTGCATTCACTTACATGCAAATACCCTTAGGAAAGGTATTAATCTGTCTATTCCTTCCAGTTATGGGTTAAATAACAGGACAGATTGGGTTCTATAGCCTTGGTCAGTAACCAGTCTACTGCAGAAAGCAATGGCAAACTACTGTGGGATAATCTTCTGCTCAGTCAGTCATGTCTCTTTCGAGACATGATCACCCAATTGTGTATCATGTATGGCACTTAACTGACTGACTAGATTGGCATAGTGGTGCAATGAATATCAGCTCAGGATGATAAATTGGAGAACCAGGTTCTAATTCCAGTTGAATTCACTGCATTCATTTATGTGCAAATACACTTGAGAAAGTTATTAACCCATCTGTTCTCTCTCTTGAGAATTGCAGGACAGTCTACTGCAGAAAGAAATGACAATGTACTGCAGGAAAAATTTCTGTCCATTCAATCAGGGATCAAAAGAGACATAATCAACCAAGCATGTATCATGTATGGCACTTTACTGACTAGATTGGTAACTAGGTCTCATCATTATACTGTTAAAATAACTGGACATAACTCCTATTATAATAGTTTATTTTCTTGCACTTTTTCATCTCTGGAACTCTCTTTCTTGCTTCTCTGCCAACTACAATCCTCAAAAGTTTAAATACAAGATCAATCACTATCTTCTGTCATTCTGAAACACATTCTTTTATTGTCCCTTCTCCTTCAATCTCTCATCTATTTATTTTTTATAATCTGTTGGTAAACTGTCCAAACTGTTGGTGGATGCAAGTGTGCTGAAGGCATTCTGCTGATTGCATCATCAATTATTGTTAGTCTTGTGTTGCACAGTTTTCATTGTTCAATTGTGCTGAAGACATTCTGCCGATTGCATCATCAATTGTTGTTAGTCTTGTGTTGCACAGTTTTCATTGTTCGTATGTCCAGTAACTTGTAGATTTTCTCGTTTTGTCAACAATATAAGTGTATCCCTCAAATAAAAGCTTTCTGCCTCCTCGTTTTGTCTTGACAAACTCCATGGTGATAACTGAAGAGCTTAGAAAGAATGTTCTAAAAATAAAACTGTAGGAGAGCCTGTAAAACATAAAACATAGACATAGAGCATTGACCAATTGTTCTTTCTATTAATTGTCTGTTGGCAAACCGTCTGTCAATGAATTGCCTTTCAGCAGACTGTCCAGCTGCCACTGACCCTCTCCCTTTATTGCAATGAGGAACATGCTGTTGATGGGATGAACTATCTAGGAGCAGATATTCCTCAAAGCTTTTTCCTGAAATTTCTAAAGAGAGAAGCATGACAGAAATGCAAAACAGTTACTACACTTTGATCTCTGCCTGAAGGCTGGGGAGTGCTATACTCTGATCCTTAGTAGAATATACCACAAAATGATTTTTTTTTTATTATTTGGCCAAGTGCATAGACATTTTAGTCTTCCATAGCAGTGATGATATATGTATAAAATAGTTCTGTGATTCCCTTTCTAGATAATATGGATGTTTGTAATTTATTATGTGGTAGGGATAATAGTGAGACCATGTATAGTATCTGGTCTTCAACTATTTGTCCTGCTTATATCTATAGAAAGTTCATAGAAAAGCTTTGAGGGGGTACCTGTTTCTGGAAATTCCAACCCTGCAAAGCATGTCACTCATTTTTAGGAAAAATAGGCTTCTCAAGTTCA
The DNA here is from genome assembly GCA_037127315.1 of Ascarosepion bandense. Lineage (NCBI taxonomy): Eukaryota > Metazoa > Mollusca > Cephalopoda > Sepiida > Sepiidae > Ascarosepion > Ascarosepion bandense. The sequence goes on along the minus strand of JBBBDQ010001416.1, from coordinate 2,933,795 downwards.
CAAGCTGTTACTGTGGCTGCCACTAAGTTACCCTAGAAAATAGGCCTAAATTCTTGTTGCAACCAGATTTTGTAAAATCAGCAGGTTCATTCTCAGCAAAGCCAGCCCTGTATTCCTTTACCAGTGGCTTTGTCACCACTTAGGATAATATTGCCAGACAAATTAGTACTCTTCCTTGCCCTATACTGCTATAAATGGTTCACCACACCCTTATCCCTCTGATGTAGGAATACACAGTCATTGTTCTTAGGCCAATTTCCTAAAACAGCCTTTTCAGCAACGAATGTCAAAGAGGATGGTCACACCCTAGTTTTTCTCCCAGCTACTAGACTCTGGCTTTAGTTAACGGCTGCTAGCAGTGTGCCAGAAAAGATAAATTTTTTCTTTGTTTTTTTTTCCCTAAAGTTGAGTTTAAGCTGAGTATTTTTTAGCACCTTATAAATGTATTTTAAAGCTTTGCTATTATCTCTAAGAATATTTTCTACCCGTCTTTGTAAATATTAAAACCCCAAACTTTCCTGCTGATTTTACTATTTATAAAAACTCTCACTCATCTTATATTAAGAATAAAACTTCCCTCAAAGTTTATTCTCTTGTACCTTCAAAATGTATGGTTTTGTATTTTATTTATGTTTGTTTTAATTTGTTTCAGATTTCCCAAGGCTGCATTTATATGTGAAATAAATGTTGCTTTTTTACATATATGGATTTTGTCAGTCCTTTTAAACACACTACTTATGCTAGATGGTCAACACAGTTATTGCTCTTTCTAGTAATAATAGAAGTTTTACTTCCTAACCTTTTGTTTTAAGTAGTGCGGAAAACCAATTACTTTGACTTTATTTTTTCTTCAAGTCACACGAGTGAATAATTTTAGTTGTTGCTGCCATTCGAAGTTTTCAAGTGATATAGCAATTTCTTTCAATATGAACTTTTTTTAAAAAACAAAATAGCAGCCTGATATCCTCAGCAGTAAAATATTTGGTTAGCATAGGGTTAATTGATTTAAGATTTGTAACCACGCAGTCCACGTGTTTTACTTTGAAGAAACTTGATTGCCATTAAGTAACCTATTCTTTGAATATATATTTCTTCTTTAATGAAGACAGACTTCTTAAATGGGTGACAGCACCCAATGGTATGGCATTAACAGTGAAATAGGGAAGAAGAGAAAGAAGAGGAGTGTCCAAAAAGAAAAAAAAAATTAAAATTGTCAATGTTCAATATATCAGGAAAATTCCACTGGAAAATGATGAATTGATTTTTATTTTTTGTCTCAGTCTATTTCTTGCAAGTTGTCTGTCTTCAAGGAAATCTCCAGAGCATCCTTTCAGCTATAGACAATTTGAAGGTGCTCAGAGATTTAATTTAAAAACCTGAAATCAGTTATAAAATATCCAATACCATAGAGTACTGTAAATAAAGGTATTGCAATAGCTATACAATTATCTTGTAACATATATATATATATGTATATATATAATATTCTAATTTGGAAGTCAGTTTGAATATATCATATATTATATGCATTAATATATATATATATATATATATATATATATATATTAGTCATCCATTACAAGCCCGTTTCGCTGTATCACAGCTCATCAGTGTGGATAGACATATCCACTTGCTTCTGGCCGGGATCCAAACTCGACCGATTTGGTGTCAGTCGGAGTCTCTACTCCCTAAGCCATCGGTGCATGGGATCAGAGAATGGAAATTTTAACGTCTTGTATGCAAGCAGTGTATACAGACGCCAGTCACCAAGAGAACTCAATTCATTTCTGAAGAGTCACGCATTATAGCCGAAGTGGAAACTGTTTTATATTAATGTATATTTAGGCAGCAATCTTTCTTTTAATCATGTTTCATTAAAAACAACCAATATGGTAGATTTTATTAATTTTTTACTTAATTTTTTCTGTATTCTTACATGCGGACTTGGAAGTTTTGTGATGACAGCTCTGACAAGTGAGAACATCATAATGGTGTCTTCATGAAACTTTGAAGTTGGCATGAATCTGCTTAGTTAAACTGACAAACTCTTTGTACTCATATATATATATATATATATATATATATATATATATATATATATATATATGTATATCAGAAAAATTTAGGCAGACACGTCATTTCATGGTAAATCAGAAGTTTAAGCCTATTTCAGATGAACCATCCTCAGCTTCCATCTTTATTGTACAGAAGATTTTTTTAGATTCCAGTTTCTTATCATTCCACTTTTAATATGTTAAATTTATTTTTAAACTAAATAATTAAGTTTAAACAACTAAATTTAAATAGAATAATTAGACTTACTTTTAAATTATTTTTTTAACTTTATATTGTATTATATTTGTTTTGTTGAATGCATAATTAGTATAATTTTGATTATATAGTGGTATAATGGTATTTGTGATTAAAATGGATTGATTATCTCTTACATATTTTAAATTTTCTTAATATTTTAGACTCTAATTTCTTATCCTTTCACCATTAATATATAATATTTATTTTTTATTTTCATTTTCTCCTTTTCTTTAAGTCTTTAAATTTATTCCTCTCTTCTTTCTTCTTCTTTCCCTTTTTGTTTACACTTTAAGATATTTATCCTTTCTCTTTAATGCTATCTCTCTCTCTCTCTCTCTCTCTCTCACCTAACCTCCTTTCTTTACTTTTCAAATCTATGTGTCAGCAGTCTGACTTGCATAATATATCTTTAAGTTTAAGTTGACATCCGCTCTTCTGCGTGCTCTTTGATTATATGTTGCGTATATATATGTTTATGTATGAATGTGTGTGTGTATTTGCCGAACTGATGTAATGATGTATTTTTTCTTAAATTTTCTCTTTTAAGGGAGCAATCTTTATTTTAATTCCATTTTTTATTTGGGGGGGGTCTTTGTTAATTTCATTTGTGTAAAATCTTCTGTACAATAAAGACAGAAGCTGATGATGGTTTGCCTGAATTAGGCTTATACTTCCGATTTACCATGAAATAACATGTCTGCCTTTATTTTTACTTATATTTGTTCTATATGCATTGATATACATATATATTTGGAGCTCTCTTAGAGAGTTATCCTACCACTGTATGTACAGGATACTCCTTTGGATTCTTCTATATCTACACCGCATGCTTATATATATATATATATATCATGATTAAAATATATATATATATATATATATATATATATATATTTATATATTGATTAAACAAAATGGGATATTTTGTCATGTAACAAGGTAACAAAAACATTAACAGACATGTTGTTACTAAGTGTGAAAGAATATAAAAAAACATCATTAATGAGCAAGAACAATAAAAGAGAAGAAAATAAGAAAATAGAAAGTAAGACTTGACATTGATAGAAGAAAGTTGTGTGGGAAGCAGAAAGCTGAAAGAGAGTTCTATAAGTAAGAAGTGTGAAAGAAGAAACTCTTAGCATAGAACTTACTGCTACATCTAGCTTTTTCAACTGTAAAATGATAAGACCTTGTTTTCAATTTAGTACTTCACTATGAAATCTAGGTACCAAAGTGTAAAGCTCACCAGAAAAAAATTTGATAAAAAACATAAGGAAGCCATATTACCACAGTTGAAAAGTGATTGAAGCCAAGATGCTAGGTCATGATGAATAACATTGCAGATCCTTCTTTGTATTTTATCAAGAATCTCTAAATATATAGCAGAAGCACCAGGCCACATTAATTGTATGCATAAGTCCTGGTATAAATAGGAATAAATAATTATTGACCAATTTTGTCATTGTGATATTTTTGCATTATATTAAGAATATAGCAAGTTATGAGAGATTTCAATGATAACATTCTAACTTCAAATCCGTGGTTATCTCCTTTTAATTTTCTTGCTTTTTTATTTTTAAATGAACTTTTTATTGTATAAAGTTTGGTGAGGTTTGAGAAAATTATTATTTAAAAAATTCAGTCTTGTGAAAATGTTTGAGAAAAACTGCCTACAGTTAATACTGGTTTGAAACCTACCAGAGAGTACATATTTTTCTCTAATAAGAAGTTAACCTAAAACAATCCTCTATAATCACCAATGCTCACAATTTAATAATGACTCAGTTCAATTCTTCAGGATTTAAAGGATAAGATTTTCTTAATCTCCTGATGATATTTCATGAATTTTCTCCTGCATCTAGATTATTTGCATCTGGATTATTTGCATCTGGGCTGTATGCAGGCACAGTTACCCTCTTCTCCCAAAACCATTGTACTTTTGGAAATTTCACTGTGTGTGGTGGAGCAAGATCACACTGGAAGATAAAATCATCTCCAACATTGTCCTCAATCAATGCAACTAAAAAATGATTCTAGAACATCTTTTTTATACTAAGGTTTACCTTGTACAAGGCTTGAGAGACATTGAAGGTAGAGGTTACATTAAGAGGTAGTTTATGAGCTACAAGGAACAGTGGGATGTGGAGCACTTTTGTCCTGAAGGCACATAGAAGATGAACAAGGTTCAGCTGACATGCATCACAAACTGTTGCCTTGACTTTGGAATCATGGTTAAACTGTTTGAACAGATTCAACTAACTTGGAACATTCCTCTGCAAGAAGTATCTAGTTTTGAGGCATTCCAGCATCATACAACATATCAAAAATGGTCTTTTTGTGCTTCTGATATATCCTTAACTCTTGCCATTTTCAATACTGGACAACAGTATGGGCACCACTGAAGTATCAACATTGTGAACACTTTTGAAACCATTTCATCTGTAAATGATTAAATAAGTTCAAAAGATAGTGAGAAAATGCCATATTTATTAATTTATGTCTATATATATATATATATATATATATATATATAGTGACATAAGTTAATAAATGTACATATGAGGAGGGTGTACATATGTATAGTATTATTATTCAGGTTTTAATTTTTATTATCTTATTTTAATTTTAATATTAATTTCAAATTTCAAATTTAAATTTTTTATCAACATGTAACTGTTGAATATTTAAATTTCCATTCTTATTATAAAAAAAGCAGTAACTTAAATTTATAAAATTTAATTCCCATGAACATTAAATGAACTTAAATTCAAATCTATTAAACTGTTAGTTTGAAATATGCACCTGATGATTGCATAACACATTAAACTCTGAGTCGTGCCATAGACACATAGAATAATATGTATATTGATTAATATATATATATATATATATATATATATATATATATATATATATATTGAATTGAGAAAGTTTTCGGAGTGTGCTATCTGAGTTTTTAAAAATGTGATAAAAAATAGAAAATTTATTAACAAAAAACATGGAACACATGACCCAGTAGATATAAACATTGGTTAGTTCCAGTGACTTGACTGAAAGGGTCGTGAGTTCAATACCAGGCTACAGTGGTGGTGAACTAATAACTTTTTTTTTTTTAATCGTATCACCCCGAGCAAGGTGGTAACGCCATTGATGTGCAGGGGTCTACATAAGTGTAAAAAGATTAATTAGAAGAGAGTGAAGAGGAAGACGAACCAGTTAGAAAGGAGCAATAGAAGGATGGGAATACAGGTGTGATGACATTTTCAAAGGTGGAGAGAAAGGAAAGGATATATGGGGTGGGGAAAGAACTAGAGTCAAGTGGTTAATAGATGAGTATTGACATTGCATTTAAATTCCTGGAAGTTGTAACTGTCAGGAAAGCAAGAATAAGGAAGCAAGTTCCACAGGCGGGAAGTGTGAGAGAAGAAGCTGCAGAAGTAGAATTGTCGTCTGCATTTGGTTGATCTAACTGTGAATGGGTGGGACCCAGTTGCCAATATGGTTGCATGAGTAAACACCTGTTGAGGAGGCACCAGTGACTTCAGTTCATTGGAGCAGAAGCCATGAAAGTATTTACAGAGTTAAGTTAAAGGTAGATAACTACGTGGCTACTAGAAGCAGCATTGCACATGGAATGAGAATGATATACCCTAGTGATTGAAATAAAGGGTTTGGTTTGATATACCTAGCACCTGAAGAAGACTAGAGCGTAAATGACCAAACACCATAAACATATTGTAATGAAAATGGAGGCTCAGTTTCAACTTCTAATAAGATTTATTCTGCTTTAATTGAACATACAAAATCAAAAGGATAATTCTTGCCTAGCTTTTATGGTTGTATGCATGACTTTCTACTCCAGTGGAGTTAGAAGCTCTGGGTGTAGAGATCACATACATGGTATTAAAAATGAGGATAATATTCCAAACAATGAAAATAATGTAAATACTACTTTATCTCAGAATTATAGACAAATAAAAAAAAATTGAAGATTCTATATTTTGAATTGCTGCTGTTGTGTATTTAAAGGCACTAATGAACTTTGCTTGGTCATCAACGCACTCTGTAGGTGAGAGGTCAAAGCACATCAACTCTAATGAGGGTTTCCCATGGGGGAACACAAGTTCAAATCCTGCTGGAGAGTGCATATTTTTCTCTAATAAGAATTAAACCTACTCTATAAGACAGGGTTGAAGTAGAAACAGTCATTGCTTGACACAATCAATTTGTGAGTCAAGGATTAGATTTCATTTGATTAACAACTCAGATTGCACTTCTGAATATGTTGATGGCGTGTTCACTGGCTGATCTAGACACTTTGTCATAAATGCTGCATGAAAAAACTTGCTAGGTATCCTATTAGTAGATGGGGGTTTCTGTGCCCACATTTGTGGCTGAGGAAGCCTGCCACACATCTAAACTTATTTATAAATGGAACTTTGTCTCTGTGTGTATGTGTATGTGTGTGCATATGTGTGTCTGTTTGTCTGTCTGTCTGTCTGTGTTCATTACCTATAGACTCTGAAACGACTGAACCGATTTTCTTGAAAATTTACACATTTGCATTTTAAGTGTCTGCAAGTGTTCTTAGCTAGGATTTGTGTTGAGGTATACCCGATAAATATCGAAAATCGATAATAAAAAAAATCAGGTTATAGAAGGAGTGGTCTAATTTTAATCAAATTTGATACACTCATAGACAAAGACATAAGAAACGATATTCAGAAATTTCAAGGTTGCAGTTCTTACAACAGTGCAGAAAATCGATAATATATATAAAAGGCAAGATGTTTGTGTGTGTGTCTGTTTATCTGCCTCTATGTCCGTATTTTTTCAGCCCTTTTATTTTAGTTTTTGCTTTGGGTTTAGCTCTAAGTAGATGTAATTATAGTTCTTAGTCTCAGCCATGATACCATTTACTCAGAGGACTTATTTTGCCTTCAAAATTAAGTTTCCAATGAAAAAAACTTATTTGATATTGATATCAGGAAATCAAAATTTGACTTACATCCATTCATTTTTCTTTCAGTCTACGGTTTTGCTTTAACTAGAAACAACTATTGCTTTTTAGTTTTTTGTGTCAACGTCCAAAGAGTCTGAGCTCCAGAACCATGGATTAGTTTTAAAGCTTTCATTACACCCGAGCAACGTCGGGCTATACTGCTAGTTTATAAATGAAGATAAGGGAAATTATTTTTTAACCAAAGAATTTATCCCATGGATGAGCATTACGGTGCAGTGGATATCTTCTCGAAATAAGAAATTGCAAATTCAAATTCCAGTTGAATTCATTGCATTCACGTATGCGCAAATAACCTTGGGAAAGGTATTAATTCATCTCTTCTTTTTTCAAACTATGGGTGAATAACAGGACAGATTAGGTTCTACAGCCTTTTTTAGCAACCAGTCTACCGCAGAAAATAATGGCAACTTAATCTGAGAAAAATCTTCTACCCAGTCAGTCATATCTCTTTTAAGATTATTCGCTTTAACTTAACTGACAGACTGATTTTGTCTCATGAAAGATTTTTAAGTAAATAGAGAAATGTTATTTTTCAACTTGCATTTAGAAGGACATGTAGAGGAAAAATATTAAGTTTTAAATTTGTTATGGTGCCCTCCTACAAGGAAGGGACTCTTCCTCTTGTTATATATGATTACCTACGTGACTTCCAGGAAGCAATTGACAGCAGTTAAGATGACAGCTATTACACAGTTATAGCCAGCTACTAGTCAGTCAATAAGAAACATAACTGCATAATTCAAACTTACTTATTACTATTTACTTAATTACTAACACTTATTTGTATCTATGATTTTTTTATACTAATACACTATTTTTAACCTACCTTCTTTTTTTGTGTCTTACTTCCAGCACAAACCAGTCACTACAGCTTTGCTGCAACAACTCCACAAAAAATTATCGACAAAGATTTGCGTTAAGATTTGCCACAACAAATTGGCAACAAAGATCCACAACAAAATTTTTTATACATTTGGACACAACCTGCTGAGTGGGGATTATCATCTCTCAGTTACATTTTTGTCTTTGGACAAAATGTGGCTCAATTGTATCTCTATAAGTGGACAGATGGGCAGCTGAGAAAAATAAAATACTTAGGGGTGCTTGATCCCAGGGAACAGATACCTGAGGCTGCAGCACCACCCTATTGCACCAGAAGCCAGCACAATTAACTGTTGCAGGGATGCCGGACAAGTTTTGTCTCTACACCAAGTGTACACACTTGGAGTCCCATGTTAAGTTAAATAACTAACCTTCTGTTGCATCCCACCCCATATATATATATATATATATATATATTATCCTATGTTTTACTCATGACTCTGAGTTTCATGCATTTCAGGTGATTAACATATCATACTGGTTTATTTTTAATTATACACACACACAGGCACACAAATATGAACATACATACATACACACATGCATCTGCAAACACACAAATTCATATATATATATATATATATATATATATATAAACATGCATACATATATATATACACACACACACTTATGCATACAAATATACACATACATACAGACATATATATAGATATACACACATATATATAGATATCTAAATGTACATTCATAATAAACACTTAAACAGACACAAGTTTTTTCTTCTACATTTAATATTCATCCATTGCTTTATCACATGTGATGAGTATCTGACAAATGAAAATGTACCTCAATGAACATACTGTCCCTTGGATTTTGAAAAAGATTTATAAATCATTTGTCATTAAAGAATCTCTGAAGATGCTTGTTAAAGTGAAACATGTTGGATTAAAGACACTTTTTCTTACCTGTTTGTTACTTATTCTATTCATATATATATATATATATATATATATATATAACAGAGCTAAATTTTGCAGTGTAAAGTTGCTTGGCACAGATTAAACTTGAACTATGTTGCACATGTATAGCTAGCCACTTATATCCAAGGATGCCTGTCTACTAGGGTGGCTAGCTAATCCATGTTGCAGGCACCTGCTCAGGTATATTTGTGTTTGTTCAACACCCACAGAGCTTACCTGTGGTTTATACTGCAACTATGCTTAGCAAACTTTAGTTACAGAACAAACTTTAGTTGCATGAACAGTTTGAACAAGGTTATAACGCTTAAACCCTCAGTCATGATGACTTGTGACTTTGTGCTTGCACAACCACTGATGGCTCCCAAAGGGTCCCATCTACTCACTTTCATTCACAAGGTTTGGGTCAACCTCTGGTGTGGTTTTCAGGCACTTTCCAAAGGCACTACATGCTGGGATCATATCCTTTAGACTGATAACATCAAGAAGTTATCTTTCTGACAAAACAACCATGATGAGATATTAACCCAGGCCTCATGGTCAGAGAGTGAAATTTGTAACCACTCAGCTGCATGCCTTTTCTGTTGTATGTGGCACATACACACTTGCTTATAACATTCTTGCTCACTTACATTATTTAAAGCAGTGCTTGTAAGGAAAATGTGTAGAGTGTGGTCATCTCACCTACTTGTTCTTTACTTATTCTATTCATACAAACACAGATATATATTTTTTTTTCTAAACATATACTGTTAAATATAAGAAACAATGAATGTCTATTATGTTTAATCATGAGTCGTTCTAAACATCATATTTTGGCTTTAATTTCTGGTGAAAATAAAAACAAAAATTGTCCAACATTTGGATATTTTTTTATTATGTTGGTTCTAAGCTTTCGGCTCATACGAGCCATCTTCAGAGAGGTTACAGGGATGTTAACATAAAAATATATTTATACACACACACACACATACAAGTTTCATTAAAGACAAATTGGAAGGTACTGTAATTAATGTTTTTTATCTAATTTTTATTGTGTCCGTATACAAACTCTATCTGCAACAGAGTAGTAGAAAAATGAAAGTAGGTACACCACATCCACATATAAAAAAAGATTAAAAATAATAGAAGCACTAATAAAAAAGGTACAGCCAACACTCAATAACATTACCTATGAACACAGTCACAATGTGCTGATCATGTTTGGAAAATAAAATATTCCTCTAACTTCAGATACATAAATAAAAAAAACCCACATATTCAGTTAAAAATAAAATAATAAAAATCATCTTTGATTATGGGAAAAAGAATAGCTGAAACCACTCAAATATGCAGAACTTTTGGACAGTTTTTACATACTTTATGTCGAGAAAGGAAAACACTTCTACAAACAGAAGAAAAATTAAATGAAAAGCTTAATTGTAGTGCCTTGTCAATCCTCTTACGCAAAATGTGTGTAAAAGAGGGATTGTTACCCAAATACACAATATACATACATGCAAACATATGCATATATATTCAAACACACACACAAACACACACACACACGTACAGAAAGATAGTGGAAGATAATAGAATGTCAAAAATTCTGATGTACAGCTAATTGCTTGATGGGGCTCAAAACGTTGAAAGATCTGCTTCATTATAAAGACAAACTGAAGTAAAATCTTCGAGCAGCTAACATACCAGTTGACTCCTTCAAATTGTCTTTTGTAGATCAAATGGAGTGGAGGTCAATTTGTCATCGTGACACTGCGAGTTTTGAACAGAATCACATTCAAAATCTTGATGCACTTCATTTAGAAACTAAAACTTGATCTTTCATGCCACTTTCTCCATCTATGGCAATGTTCAAGTCCCCAATTTGTCATTTGTTCTGCAAATCTAAGGCTGGTTTGAAGGCTCACACTTGCCATAAATACCAAGAATACAGGCCTGCATTAAAGGGTTCTGATTCCCAAACAAATAATTTCAAATGTTCCTTCTACAGTCTGTTATGCAAAACCAAAGGAGATTTAATGGTGCATATAAGACACAACCACAAACTTGATGTATGTACCAAACAAATTGAACTCTCATAAATCAAAATCAACATGAGAGAATCACACACACACACACACACACACACACACACACACACACACATATATATATATATATATATATATATGTATATAAGTTTTTTCATTGTCAACAGTTTCTACTAAAAAGAACTCAGTCTTGTATAAAATACACAGAAAATAATTTGATAATCTAGTCTGAATATTAGTTCTTTGCTTTGTTAGTCATAACCAAACACTGAGCTTTTACTGAAGCAGCATGCTTTGTCCTTTTTCTTCTGTCAAATCAATTTTATCAGAGAATAATTAAAACTAGCTTCAGATCTAGGAGTGGAGGCTAAGGTGTACGAGTAAAGCCCTAATCACACTGAAACTTTCCTATGAGTCATCTAACACCACACTTATATTATCCAAATATTGTTTTTCCCAGGGTGGGCATAACCGGATATAAAAATGATATATACACCAATGTATATGGATGGCTATTTCAGTATTCATGAATTAAGTTCTCCTGGTGACTGGCATGTGTATTCACTGCATATATATAACATGCTAAAATTTCCTCCTCTCTCTACCATACACTGAAAGCTTAGAGGGTAGGCACTCCAACCGGATATAAAAATGATATATACACCAATGTATATGGATGGCTATTTCAGTATTCATGAATTAAGTTCTCCTGGTGACTGGCATGTGTATTCACTGCATATATATAACATGCTAAAATTTCCTCCTCTCTCTACCATACACTGAAAGCTTAGAGGGTAGGCACTCCAACCGGATATAAAAATGATATATACACCAATGTATATGGATGGCTATTTCAGTATTCATGAATTAAGTTCTCCTGGTGACTGGCATGTGTATTCACTGCATATATATAACATGCAAAATTTCCTCCTCTCTCTACCATACACTGAAAGCTTAGAGGGTAGGCACTCCAACCGGATATAAAAATGATATATACACCAATGTATATGGATGGGTATTTCAGTATTCATGAATTAAGTTCTCCTGGTGACTGGCATGTGTATTCACTGCATATATATAACATGCTAAAATTTCCTCCTCTCTCTACTATACACTGAAAGCTTAGAGGGTAGGCACTCCAACCGGATATAAAAATGATATATACACCAATGTATATGGATGGCTATTTCAGTATTCATGAATTAAGTTCTCCTGGTGACTGGCATGTGTATTCACTGCATATATATAACATGCTAAAATTTCCTCCTCTCTCTACCATACACTGAAAGCTTAGAGGGTAGGCACTCCAACCGGTTATAAAAATGATATATACACCAATGTATATGGATGGCTATTTCAGTATTCATGAATTAAGTTCTCCTGGTGACTGGCATGTGTATTCACTGCATATATATAACATGCTAAAATTTCCTCCTCTCTCTACCATACACTGAAAGCTTAGAGGGTAGGCACTCCAACCGGATATAAAAATGATATATACACCAATGTATATGGATGGCTATTTCAGTATTCATGAATTAAGTTCTCCTGGTGACTGGCATGTGTATTCACTGCATATATATAACATGCTAAAATTTCCTCCTCTCTCTACCATACACTGAAAGCTTAGAGGGTAGGCACTCCAACTGACACCAAATCAGTTGAGTTTTGATCCTGGCTGGAAGTAAGTGGATGTCTAGCCACACTAATGAGCTGTGATACAGCAAAACAGGCTTGTATATGGATGGCTAATTAATATATATATATATATATATATATATATATATATATATATATATCTGCATGCAGTGTAAATATAGAAGAATCCAAAGGAGTATCCTGCACATTCAGTGGTAGGATAACTCTCTAAGAGAGATCTAAATATGTATGTATGTAAATACATATAGAGCAAATATAAGAAAAATTAAGGCAGACATGTAATTTCATGGTAAATTGGATTTCCAATTAACCATGAAATAATGTATCTGCCTTAATTTTTCTTATATATATATATATATATATATTGGTTTTCTCAGTAAAATTGGGACACAGGTTGAAACCCTGCTGAAAGACACATTCAGCCTAAGAAGATACATGTCACTTATACTGTTTAAAGAAATTTTTTACTATAATAGGCCATGATAAAAACTTAGAGACCCAAACTCAGACTAGCTGTTCCCCGTATTTTAGTGTGAACTGGTTTTCTCTTTTGACCAGAGCACACTCGTTGCTCTATCTGAAAGTGTTGGAGATGCTGTTTATCAGGTCTAGGCCACCCTCTTCTCTTTGTAAACAAAGGGACTGTTTGCTTAGGCTTGCTCTGCTGGGCGTCTACCATCTTCAGATGTCATAACTTTTATTTTTTTGTTTTCCATTTATTCATGTCATCCATGACAGATTTTCTTTTTATTATTTTTTCCTCGTTTACAGTTCTGACAAGAGGGGACAAAACCAGTCGATTGATGTCTTTGTTTTAAAATTTATCATGGTCTGTTATAGTAAAAATTTCTTTCTTCAACACCATAATTTATATATATATATGGTTAGGTCTTGAAGGCTGTCACAATGCATTTAGTAAAATAAAAAACATAAAGAAGTTTCTGGGTAGAATTCTTGAAATTTGGTAATGTAAATTCCAATAGAGACTAACTCCAAAAAGAACTCAATGCTATAATTTATTATTAAATTTAACAGAGTATTATAATCAAGAAACAAAAGTTAGATATTTTTACAAATCCATTGGTAATAATATATTTCATGACTCCTACCACTCGTCAGACCAAATTCATACAACAGTGAATGTTTCAAATTTATCCAGACAAAGTCAATTGAAATAGAAAAAGAAAAAAAGAAAAAAATCTTAAAAAGAAGAGAAAAGAGTAAGAAAAGGAGAAGAAAAGAACAAGAGGAAAGAGGGTTTAACTTAACATATTAGATCTTAGCTTCGTGCAGCATCTTTGAAAAAAAAAATTTGTTAATGAAAAAAGTGAACTTTGACCCAAGCTGCCAGTTGTCTGTTTTAGATGTATGATATTGAAATTTAAAATTTAAAAATTAGAAGTTAAATTTACGCTCCAAAAATTAATTGTTAGTTTTTCTATTTAATTTTAATCGTAATAATAATAGTAGTATTATATTATCATATTTGTAGTAATAATAACATCTAAATTTTTTTTTTTTTAATCATGTCACCCCAAGCAAGGCATTCCATTGCCACTATAGCAATAGACGAGTTAGGATGTACATAGGGAGAGAGTTGGAGAGAATGGGAGGGTTAGTTTGTTAGGAGGTGTCTATTGACCTTACATTTAAACTCCTGGAGGTTATAGCCGTCGGGGAAGCAAGCATGCGGAAGGGAATTCCACAGGCGGGAAGTGCGAGACAAGAAGCTGTTGGGGTAGAAATTGCGATTTCATTTCATCGGTTTCACTGTAAAAGGGTGGGACCTAGTTGCCAATCTAGTATCTCATGCAAACTCACACCTAGTGGGCACCAGTGATTTAAGTTCATCAGAGCAGAAGCCATGAAAGTATTTATAGATGAGGCACAGGGAAGCCACGTCACGCCGGTGAGAGAGTGACTGCAGGCTGTCAGCTAAGTCGGTATCAATCACATCACAGATTCTTCGCTGTATTTTGTCAAGAAGCCCGAGGAGAATAGCAGGGGCACCTGACCAGATGTGGCAACAGTATTCAAAACCCAGGCAGATGGTAGATCTGTATAGGTGCAGGATAGATTCAGGCGGAAAGAATTTTTGGGCCCTGCACAGAGAGCCAACTTTCATAGCAGCGGATTTAGCAATGGATTCAACACAGTCATTCCACTCAAGGTCCACTGAGAGTGTCAGGCCAAGCAGGTGTAGTGTTTTACTCTCTGAGAGGCATGCCTGTTCCATGCTAATAGCAGGGAGGTGCGGTCTTCTGTGGTGGTTAATTGACAGCAGCTTCGTTTTGGAAGAATTGAATTTTACGAGCCATTTCCTACCCCAATCCACCATAGATTGGAGGTCCTTTTCAAGCTCAGCTGCGAGGTTCGCCTCATCATCAACACCAGAAAAATTTTTAAAATTAAAAATAGATTGAAATCCAAGATTAATAGAATAAGTCAAGAACAGGTAAGAAAAAGGTGTCTTTAAATGATTTAAAAAATTTAAAACAATTTTTTTTAAATCTTAAAAATCAATGTATCAATGTCTTAAATTTATTTTTTCACCTGAAGAAGAGCAATATTGTTCTGAAACATGAAAATGTTTGTGTTGTGATGTAATGCTTTTATAAACCATTGTAATAACAAAATTACAATATTAAGCTCAAATTTAATTAAGTTCTTTAATTTAGATTAATATAAAAATGAATTTAAATTTTTATTTTTAAAATATGACCTCAAAAAGAACAATATTGCTCAAAACATGAAAAAAATTGTGTAGTGATATAATGCTTTTATAAACCATTGTAATAATAAAATTACAATATTAAGCTCTACTCTTTATTGAGCACTTTTTACAAAAGTAAATCCATGAACAGTGGGTTTTTAATCTATCTGTTCTTTCACTTTCTTATAATATATATATATATTTTCTAGACATATGCTATTAAATATAAGAGACAATGAATGTCTATTATGTTTAATCATGAGCCGTTCTAAACGTCGTATTTTTGCTTTAATAATGGTTTACATCAAAATAAATATAACACTATTAACTTATACTATTGCAACCAAATACATAATAATTATAAACAAGATGAAAAAACTCTCAAAAACATAATACGTAGAAATGTTAAACCACTCGAAAGTAATAATCAAATTAAACTCATTATATATTATAAAAAGTTTAAAACAATTGACCTCATAGTCTATAATAACCCAAAAGGCACTGAACTAAATTTTTTACAAAAAACCAATGTAGTGTACCAATTTACATGCCCATTCAGAGATTGCATCTCTGATACTAATCAAAAACCTAGTACATATATTGGTTTTACCACAACCACGCTCTCCCGTAGACTTACATGTCATCTTTCTGATCAGAGTACTATTAAGCAACATTTCTCTGAAAAACATAAACATGTAGGTAATATCAGACAGATTTTGGTCAACAATACGGTGATCCTTACTCATACACACAGTAAGAGGAACCTGCAGATATTGGAGGCCATGTACATCAAATCAAAACAACCAATACTCAATAAAATCAACTTTAAAACAGGAAATAACATATTACATTGCATTTGACTAGATGGTTTTGTTGTCATTTCGCGCTATCCCACGGTGTGACGTCATAAAATCGCATCGCAAACTTAAGAACTGCATTTATTATTTTTGGTAACTATTGCCGTTGTCAAGCGGAGTTTTATGTCAACACAAAATAAAATCGTCGGTGATGGTGGATTTTATAATATTTCAGTTTAAACTACCTCTCTGAAGATGGCTCATGTGAGCCGAAAGCTTAGAAGATAACCAATAAATAATTATCCAAATGTTGGAGAATTTTTGTCTTTATTTTCAACTGAAATTAAAGCAAAAATACGACGTTTAGAACGGCTCATGATTAAACATAATAGACATTCATTGTCTCTTATATTTAATAGCATATGTCTAGAAAATTACTTGCTGCCTCGATATACTAAATATATATATATATATATATATATATATAAAGTTATTTTCCTTTGCCTTTTCTATAAATACTTTCATTGCAACTGTTCAGTTGAAATCTTTACTATGGTAGACAATATAATCGAAAATGAGAAAAAAACTTGAAGCAGCAGAAATGTAGTATACTAAGAGCCACCAGGGGTAGAGAACCATGATCGCCTACGTCCTGAAAGGACAGGGCACATAGAAAAAGAAGATGCTGAGAGCCAAGAAAGTCTCATCATTTTACTGTTGACTTGATTATATGCAACCTTAAGTTTGCTAGTAACAGTTTCTTTTCTTGCACTTCTTACTTGTGGAACTCCCTTCCAGCTTAGTGCCCAGTTTCTTCTTCTATGTGCCCTGTCCCTTCAGGACGTAGGCGATCATAGCTTTCCATGTTTCCCTATCCCTGGTGGCTCTGAGCACCCCTTCTTCTGTTGCACCATGCAACCCTCGCTCCGTCATCCACCTGATTAGGTCCTTCAAATATGTTATCCGTTGCTTTCCCCTGTCTCTTTTTCTCCTCTATCTGGCCTGTTAGTATCAGGTTCTCCAAGCCCTCCTTCCTCACTGCATGTCCCAGGAACTTCAGCTGTCTCTTCCTGATGCTCAGTATTAATTTCCTTTTTGTTCCCATCATTTTTAAGACCTCATCATTGCTCACATGCTCGATCCATGATATTCGCAGCTTTCTGCGCCTAATTTCCTTTGGGGGTGCCCAGTTTAATATTCAAAAATTGAAATGCAATGTCTATTGTTATCTGCTCTCTTCCTGATTACTCTTCTATTGTTCTCACTCTTTAGCAATATTTCTGTTTTCTAATTCTTCAAAACTCAGTAACCCCTTGTGTCTTAGTGGCTTTACTGCGCTGCTTGGGGTGAATTAAAATATATACATATAGCACTTCCTATGATGGTACAACAAGAGAAAAAGGAGAATCTTTAATGTAACTGATCCTGGCTTATCATCTCATCTTCAGTAATTTTCTCACCAATGCTGCATGGCTTCTCTCTGTCTTTTCTATACATATCTATAAATCTATAAATATCTTGTATATATATTATATAAATCTTCTATAAATATCTATAAATATCTTGTTCAATCACTGAAGTTAACAATTGCTCTAATGAGCTTTCTTCTCTGATGCCCCAATTACGTGAATTTAAGTGGCTAACCCAGTTCACCCTGATGAGTACTATACATTATGAGACTCTTCACTTCCTCCATTTCTAAAGTCTAGTAGCAGCCATTCCCAGTGATGGACTGAGTTTAAAAATATTGGATGCCAGGAGACAAAGGGCCTCCACCCACAGCTACAATGATGCAATTTAATTTTTATAACTGCTGTAGTAGAATACCCTGCTACCCTTCTCGTACAGTAGGATGGATGAGTTCATCTGTTATATGAGAGTCATAGCTGTTGATTAGTGAAGAGTCTATAATATGGTTGTGTATATTGCAGTAGACTAATCTCTCAGTGACACTCTTGTTCAGATTAATCCAGTTTGGTCTACGACATCCATATTTGATAGTTTACCACTTGGGTGCACAATTCGTAATTGTTTCTTTCATAAGGACACAACAATAACAAATAAATAAAATGTTCAGAATATAAGTAAAGGAAACAATATTTTTATGGAAAAAATGTGTATTTCTTAGTAATTATAGTCTACATGTACTGTACATATTACAGATAGTAGAATACAAATCTAAGTACAGAATGTTATAATTTTTTTTAATTCTAAGAAATTGTTTGATATTCAGCGATTTCTAAAATTAAAATGAAAAAAAAATAGACAATGAAATTCTTCATGTCCTTTACCTTTACAATAGCCAAATTTGACTCAAAATGGAGTTCTGCTGCCATATATTGTTTAATTTCCAGTTCATTTTATGTTTGAATGTTCTTTTCTTTAAATTATGTTTCAATTATGTTCTTGTTCAATCACTGAAGTTAACTAAAATCAATGACAAGCCTGGGCACTACTAAGATGGGTAAGCACTTGGGAATACCAGATGGTGTAAGCTTAGATCAGAATTGGAAATTGGAAAACCAAGTTCCAGTTAGGTTCATTATATATATATATTTTTTTTTAATCATATCACCCCAAGCAAGGCGAAAACGCCACTGATGCGCAAGGGGCTACGTAAGCGTGAAAAGATTGGAAAAGAGGAAAACGGGAAACCACATCCTAAACAGGAAACAAGGGATGAGCCTCTTCACCTGTTCAATAAACGTGGGTGGAGTGTGAACTGGGCGATAGTTTAGTCTCTCTACTCCAATTGAAAAAAAAAATAATAAAATTAAAAAAAAAAGAGTGAAAAGATTGGAAAAGAGAAAAACCGGAAACCAGATCCTAAACAGAAGTGCAAATACCCTTGAGAAAGGTATTAATCCACTTCTTCTCCTCCAGCAATGGGTTAATACTCCTGATACCCTCTATCTTTATAAGTGTCAGAACATGCCAAGAATGGAGTACTCATGCCATATATGAGCAGGAGCTGTTCAGTCTTCACTTTCCACTCTCAATAGAATTTAAAAACCTTTCTGTATCCTTGTAGGCAATTAATTATTCTCCCCTACAATTTCAATTCTCTTGCTGTCCTTTACCTTTACAAGAGTCAAATTTGTCCCAGAATGAAGTTCTGCTGCCATATATGGTTTAATTTCATGTTCATTTTATGTTAAAATATTCTTTTCTTTAAATTATTTTTCAATACTTGTGTTTGTTCAGTCACTGAAGTTAATTAAAAGAAATGTCGAGCCTGGTCAGTCCCAAGAAAACATAATGCTTGCACATTGGCACATCACTCTCAACACAAAAATGAAATTCTTTAATAATGGCTTATGAAAGCCAAAAATTCCTTGTTACTTTCTGTTCAAATTCTTGTTGGAAACCTTGAAAATGGTTTCAACCATCAAAAACTAAAATGAAAAACAATTAGACAATGAAACTCCTCATGTCCTTTACCCTTACAAGAGCCAGATTTGGCCCAAAATGAAGTACCACTGCCAGTTATGGTTTAATTTTCAGTTCCTTTTATGTTCAAATTTTTTTTTCTTTAAATTATGTTTCAAAACTTATTCTTGTTCAATCAATGAAGTTAATTAAAAGCAATGTTGAGCCTGGTCAGTATCAAGATGGGTAAGCACTTAGAAATTCCAGGTAATGATGCAAGCTTGGATGTTCGGGTGTTGTAATGGGTAACAAATCAAAATTAGAAAATTGAAGTGCCAAGTTCCAATTAAGGTCATTATATTTACTTATGTGCAAATACTCTTTGGAAAAGTATGAACTCACTTTGTCTCTTCCCAGCAATGGGTTAATGTGTAGATGTTGTATCATTAAATCATTATTATCTCGAAGCTTTATTTGATGAATTCAGCTTTAGTGATGAAAACATTTATTTGATTACTAGCAGTATAGCTCGGCATTGTTTGGGTCTAATGAAAGCATTAAAACTAATTCATGGTCCTGGAGCTCAGACTCTTTGGACATTGACACAAAAGACTAAAGAGCAATAGTTGTTTCCAGCTAAAGTGAAACCCTAGACTGAAAGAAAAATGAATGGATGTAAGTCAAATTTTGATTTCCTGTTATCAATATCAAATAAGTTTTTTCATTGTAAACTGAATTTTGAAGGCAAAATTAGTCCTCTGAGTAAATGGTATCATAGCTGAGACTAAGAACTACAATTATACCTATTTAGAGCCAAACCTGAAGCAAAAACTAAAATAAAAGGGCTGAAAAAATACAGACATACAGGCAGATAAACAGACACACACACAAACATCTTGCCTTTTATATATATATATATATATATATATATATATATATATATATATATTATTGATTTTCTGCACTATTGTAAGAATTGCAACCTTGAAACTTCTGAATATCATTTCTTATGTCTTTGTCTATGAGTGTATCAAATTTGATAAAAACCGGACCACTCCTTCTATAACCTGATTTTTTTTATTATCGATTTTCATTATTTATGGGGGTACCTCAACACAAAACCTAGCTAAGAACACTTGCAGAATAGTACAACTGTGTAAATTTTCAAGAAAATCGGTTCAGCCGTTTTGGAGTCTATAGATAACAGACACACACACACACACACACACACACACACACAGACAGACACTAACACACACACAAAGTTCCATTTGTAAATAAGTTTAGATTAGATAGTGAATGATTTACAAGCAAGAGGGGAAATGGGATGTATTTATTTTATGGCCACAATCAGAAAGATATAGTTGAAACTTCTTAGGCACATAATAAAGAAAGAAGGACTCAACAATTTACTACTCACAGGGTGTACTGAAGATAAGTGGATTAGAAGAAAACAGCATAACCTCTCTAGTGAGCTTGAGTAAATGGATGGCAGAATATAGTTTGGGAGAGATAACAAAAAGGCAAAATTTATTCAAAGCTACAAAGGACAAAAATTGCGGAGAGTCATGATCACCAATGGTCTGAAGGGACATGGTACACAGAAGAAGAATACTTCTATGAAGCCAGCAGACTTGATTTAGTGGATGGTAAAACAAGAATGAAGAGAGGTATCAAAAAGATAAAAATTATTAAGAGCTACAAAGGACAGAAAATTCTGAAGAGTCATGATCTTTGATGTTCTGAAAGGACATAGGACAAAGGTCAAATTTTAAATTATACAAATTTAATTTTTTTTTTTTTCACAAATACTAAAAGATAAAATAATTTGGAAATTTTTTACTTTCAAATATTTTACCAATGAACTGATATCTTAAAAAAACATTATTCTAACCAAATCTATATTACTTTCAAAATGTCCACACAGGCCCTGAGGATGTTAACATATTGTCAAAAATCAAATTTATCAGACACTGTTTCGTTGAAGTAAAGACTGTCCACTCCAAATTCTAAAGACAGATTAAGTAATTCTTATTTCCATTATCAGCAAATGTCAATGCAAAACAAAGACATTCACTGTTAAGTTGCTTTTCATCAATCATTTCTCTTAAATAAAGTTGACAGGCTTTTAAGAGGAGATAACTTGTTCTGAGAATTTGGTTCTCAAGTCACAGAAATTATCTTCTGCTCTAAATATATTATGCTAATTGATGTAACTGTCTAAATTGTTTAAGTCATGACTTAGATTGTAGGTAGCGATAAGGACACAAGAAAAGAGAATTTGGTTCCACTCAGAACTCTCACTCATCAGACTCTCTGTTTTTGAGCTGAGAGGAACCCAGATGAGGCTATGCTGAAGAACATTCTTGTCTTGGGAAAATTAGACAAGAGCTTGACCTTGCCTTATGCAAAATCTATGGGAAAATTTTGCCCAAGCTCAAAGGATCAAAACTCCCACATTAAATAATCAACCTTCTGCCACATCCAGCCTCAGTGGGGAGATTTCTGATAAATATCCAAAGAATTTGGTTCTCAAATTACAGAAATTATATACTTCTCTAAATATATTATGCTATCTAATGTAAGACAATGCAACTTAAACTATGTTAAGATCTAAATAAGTAGCTAAAATCCTTTAAGTAAGGAAAAAAAAAACCTTTAATGACTCTCTTTCTTTCAGGCTCACTATACATTTCTTCATCGCTATCAGGTTGCAATCTAAGTTGGTCCATGTGCGCGAATATCTCGTTTCCATTTTGGTTTATTATCAGTGTTTGGTTCTGTCTTTGCATTCTTTCAGCGAGTACTTTTTATACCCACACGAAAGCCCATCCTCCATTGAGTCTTCACATATTTTGTGGTTTACAAATATTTTATAATCACCACAAATGTATAGATCCCCATCTTATTTTTTTAAAATTACTAAAAAGGAGACCTGTGAAATTTGTTCAAGTAGATTTTGTTCTAGCAATAGTTTTTAGCTTTTCCACAATTATTAGTAGTAGAAAGACTAGCACTTTTTGTGCTTGAAAATATGTGGAGAAAACATTTTCTTTTAATCTTAACTTTGCTTCATAGTTTTTAACATCCCAGTTTCTTCTGCCTTGTTCATTGATTTTGTCCACTAAAAAAATTGATTTTATCACGGATACATCCAGTTGATTCAATTAAACAAGGCTTTTCTTTAAAGCTGGTTTTCATAATTCCTTCCAAACATTTCAGGGTATGAAAATTGCATACTTTCCTTATGTAGTTGTATGTCCAGTAAAACATCATTGATTCAGATTTAAGATAACACTTCATTCCTTTTTTTCAGCGAAAAGACGTCCATACTTATTTGCTCTTCATTTTGTTAGACCATCTCAGTGTTTCTTTTTTGAGATTTACACATGTTTAAAATGATTTTTCTTCAAACATTTTTCAGATCTTTCTTCATATGCTGGACGTTTCTGCTTTTCTCTTTGATGTTTATAATTATACCATGTGTCTTTTTTCTCAATCGCATATGTATCTATTTTCTCTACAAGATGTGTAACTTGTATTGAATCAGATTTTTTAATCAAATCTTGTTACTGAACAAATTTGACACATTGTTTTCATTGCAACTTTACCATCTGTAAATGCATTAGAGTCATTCGTTAATACTCTTCATTTTGAAGGCTGTTTACTAATTTCATTTGAATCGAATCTTCTTTGATTGACTTATTTTCTGATCCCATGTTCATAAATTCAAACTTTTCAGCTTTTTTGCTATAACTTTAACTGCTAGACTTCTAAGCCACACTTGTGTGTACTTATAATTCTCAAGTGATAATTGTTCATGCAATTCTTTAGATATCAGTGACAACATTGTTACATCATGTTACTAACTCATGGGGAGTGGTAAGCACTCAACTGCCTCATCGGTAATAGCTGTAGCTATTTATACTCTTGGTGACTTATGAAAATGAGTCACCTCAGGCTGATAAGCCATAAAAAACAAATGAATTAATACAAGTCATAAAGAAAGTACTTAAGAAAGATAAATCAACAACAGAAAAAAATAAACAAGTAAAAATAAATAAATTATCAAATAAAAATGAAAAAAACCCCATCAAAATCAATAGATTATACTGAGTTATTTGCATTGATTGGTGGGTTGATTTGGCTTGTTTTTTATGTTTTTACAGTTAGATTCACCTTGTACAAGCCTGAGGCTGCTCAAGTTAGAAGCAGTTTGTATGAATAGAAGGGGAAAATAATGGTTAACCCTGCCTTGAACAGGTAAAGATTGTAGTGATCAGGAAAACATTTTCTTTGAAGTCAGTTTCACAGAGCAGAATTTTACCTGTGACATTCCTTCAGTATCACGGATGCTTACATTTTAATAACCACCTGATTCAATATTTCAGGATTTCATAGATAGTATTTTCATGAATTTTCTTTTGTATTTGCATCTGTACTGCTTGCATCTGGACTATTTACATCTGGACTATTTGCATCTGAGCTGTTTACTGGCCAATCATGAACAGTTATTCTCTTCTGCCAAAACCATTGTTTTTTGTAAAATGAATGCTGGACAATATCATCATAGATGATTAAGAAACTTAAAGCAACTGAATTGTGGTTTTACAAAAGGAAAATCAGAATTTCTTTGAACCAAACATGTGAGCAATAACAAAGTTCCAGGAAAGAAAAAGGAGACCAATAATTAACATAAGGAAGAGAGAGTTGAAATTTCATAAGATCAAGAGAAGAAGAGGAAAACCATAAGTAAACTATGTAATTAATTTGTGTAAATGTATAACCGAACAACGATAAGGAGGGATAAAATCAAGTCCAAATTTACTTAGAGCCATAAAAGAGATGAAGCTGTGGAAAATGATGATTTTTGCAATCACTGAAAGGACTAAGTGTACAAAAGAATAAGTTAAAACTACACAGTTTCATGAATGAGAAAGTCTTGAAAAGAATAAGAATTGCAAAAACTGCTTTTAAGAAACAGGAAGTGATAGCTGAAAATCTCAGGACACAAAATGAGAAAAGAGAGATTGGAGGATTTAACACTCCTAAGGCAAAATGGAAACAAGAGAAGTAGAAGGAAACAGTGAGTAACCTTCATAATTATTTAAAAAAAATGGAGATACAGATAAACAGTTATAAGTCAAAAGACAATAAGTTTTGGAGAGATATGTCCGCCAATGTCCTGAAAAGAGATAACATCTAAAAAACTTTTAAAAATACAGTTCCATTCACTAACCAGAAATATTCCCCTTGAAATTTTAATAAGTTGCTTTCAGATATACCATATTTGACAGTATATAAGGCACACTTTTTTCACTAAAAATATCTATTAAAATTCCCCTGTGTCTTAAATGCCATATGCAGGTTCAAAATTCGCGATAGTCGGCCAAAATTAGTTACCTGGCAACTCCTATTAGCTTAGACTTTAGAGTAACTTCGATGATAGTGGTATTAAAAAATGAGCATCAGAGTTTTGATAATGAAGACAAATTTTCAGGATTTAAAGATGAATAGAATTTTGATGGTAATTGTACTGTTTTTCTCAATTATAATAATTGCTTGATTTTTACTTTATTTTCTTACCTTTGGATATAATAAAGTTTTTATAGGCCTGTATTCTTTTTTTCCTATTATTTTTCATTTAATTGTAATAATGGCTTTTTTAGCCAAAATAATATATCATAAATATAGCCTAGGCTGTACTATTTACTAATAATTTTACTAATTACTAATTTTTTCTTGATTTGCCCTGCTGAAACTGGAGTACATCTTTTGATAGTTACAAAGTTTAGCCAGTAAGGTTCAAGGACAAATGAGATTTTGA
The DNA here is from genome assembly GCA_037127315.1 of Ascarosepion bandense. Classification (NCBI taxonomy): domain Eukaryota; kingdom Metazoa; phylum Mollusca; class Cephalopoda; order Sepiida; family Sepiidae; genus Ascarosepion; species Ascarosepion bandense. The sequence goes on along the minus strand of JBBBDQ010001416.1, from coordinate 2,908,244 downwards.
CTGTGTACTTAGCCAGTCTTTTCAGAGGGATGATACACCTGCATTGTAAATTAAAATTAAATAAAATCTAGTTTCTGCTTCAGCTTTATCTCTGAAAAATTTGCTTATAGTTTACGGTTAAAACTTTAGCAAATTGAAATCATTTTGACGGGCTCCACGGATTATTAACTGCAAAACAAAAGCACAACGTGGCTTTATTTCATTGCTTTAAAGAATTTCGCTTGAAAAGTTTCCACCTAACTTTTTTATTCTATTTAAGATTTTCTTTTTATACTTAATTAAATGTTAAAAAATAGCCAAATTATTCTGGAAATATTCCCCTAATTCCAGACCTTTATGTGATATTAGAAATCAAATCTAAGATGTAAAAACAAAAACAAAAACAAACATTTATAAGAGAAACAAAAATAAAAAAAATATATTTCCAAGATGGCATCTTCAATATCTAAAGTAGGTCAGAATATTAAAGTGTTAATCCAATCAACATCACTTTCCGTTAGTGAAGACAAAATGAACAATGCAGACAGACAAAGTTGATTGTCCAAAAGATAAAGACAGGGAATGTGTTAAATTAAAAGCTTAGATTTTGGGAGAGAAATTTTGCTAAAAGTAACAAATCATCTGCAAGTTAATTGTTGATATCAAGGATTTTGACAGAAGGAGAATAAAATCAATAAGACACAGAAGTAGTTGAGAGATAAACTTAAGTCTCTCTCCATTCCTTATGTGTGTCTAAAAAGAGATTTGTCACTTGCAGTTCTAAGAATTCTTCTTAACATTTGCAGGTCAACTCTGATTTCCCCAATCAAATAGTACATGCTAAAGATTTGTATTTTTAGTCTTTTGACAAGATCAAATTGTTCACTATTTTTGCATTTCTTTTGTGTTTTTGTTATTGATTTTGAAAGATATTTCGTTTTTGCATTAAATATTTCATTATTTAAGGTACTATAAGTTATTTATTCATGTGCATTGTGGTGCAGTGGATATCAGCTCATGACAAGAAATTGAAGAGATGAGTTCGAATTTCAGTTGAATTCTTTGCATTCACTTATGCACAAATACCCTTGGGAAAAGTATTAATATGTCTCTTCTTCCTCCAGTTATGGGTTGAATAGCAGGACAGATTAGGTTCTATAGCCATAGTTGGCAACCAGTTTACTGCACAAAGTAATGGCAATCTACTTCAAGAAAATTATTCTGCCCAGTCAGTCATGTCTTTCTGGAGACATGATCACGCAAGTGTGCATCACGTACGGCATTTAACTGGCTGAAATTATTCATTATTTCCTAAAAATCAAAGGCTTACAGTCTCAATAGTCATGAAGATAAGAAGCTAAAATTTAAGAATTTGTCTATACTTCTGAGATGAGTTAGTATTTATACTATTTACATTGTTCAGACTATTGTCCTCATCTTTATTGCCATGTTGACAATGTTTTGGCCATTGTATGCTATGTCCTTCTTCAGGAGCTAGAAGTTTCAAACCAAACCCTTTATTGCGATCACTGGGGATATTCTTCTCATTACATGTGTGGTGTTACTTCTGAATATAGACGTTGGTTAGTTCCAGTGACTTGACCCAAAGAGTTGTGCGTTCAACACCAGGCTATAACAGGGGTGAACAAATAACTTAATGAGTTAAGTTAAAGGGAAATAACTACATGGCTCCCAAAACTATCATTATCATAGTCTATTTTATACTCAATTTTCTTTTCTCATAAATAAAATTTGTTATAACTGATGAATACACAGAATTATTTTAAGTGCTAAGAATTTATTAAATGAGTTTTATGATGGATTCAGGGTGGGTTCCATCACTACTTTCATTCCAATTCCAAATTATAGTTTCTGTTTTGGAAAGGTTTACTTTGAGTCCCATTTCTTGGGGAACACTTGATAGAGGATGTTTTTCATATTTATGATGGATTCAGGGTGGGTGCCATCACTACTTTCATTCCAATTCCAAATTATAGTTTCTGTTTTGGAAAGGTTTATCTTGATTCCAATTTCTTGGAACACTTGATAGAGGATGTTTTTCATTTTTATGATGAATTCAGGGTGGGTGCCATCACTACTTTTATTCCAATTCCAAATTATAGTTTCTGTTTTGGAAAGGTTTATCTTGATTCCCATTTCTTGGAACACTTGATAGAGGATGTTTTTCATTTTTATGATGGATTCAGGGTAGGTGCCATCACTACTTTCATTCCAATTCCAAATTATAGTTTCTGTTTTGGAAAGGTTTACTTTGAGTCCCATTTCTTGGAACACTTGATAGAGGATGTTTTTCATATTTATGATGGATTCAGGGTGGGTGCCATCACTACTTTCATTCCAATTCCAAATTATAGTTTCTGTTTTGGAAAGGTTTATCTTGATTCCCATTTCTTGGAACACTTGATAGAGGATGTTTTTCATATTTATGATGGATTCAGGGTGGGTGCCATCACTACTTTCATTCCAATTCCAAATTATAGTTTCTGTTTTGGAAAGGTTTACTTTGAGTCCCATTTCTTGGAACACTTGATAGAGAATGTTTTTCATTTTTATGATGGATTCAGGGTGGGTTCCATCACTACTTTCATTCCAATTCCAAATTATAGTTTCTGTTTTGGAAAGGTTTATCTTTGAGTTCCCATTTCTTGGAACACTTGATAGAGGATGTTTTTCATATTTATGATGGATTCAGGGTGGGTGCCATCACTACTTTCATTCCAATTCCAAATTATAGTTTCTGTTTTGGAAAGGTTTACTTTGAGTCCCATTTCTTGGAACACTTGATAGAGGATGTTTTTCATATTTATGATGGATTCAGGGTGGGTGCCATCACTACTTTCATTCCAATTCCAAATTATAGTTTCTGTTTTGGAAAGGTTTATCTTGAGTCCCATTTCTTGGAACACTTGATAGAGGATGTTTTTCATTTTTATGATGAATTCAGGGTGGGTGCCATCACTACTTTTATTCCAATTCCAAATTATAGTTTCTGTTTTGGAAACGTTTACTTTGAGTCCCATTTCTTGGAACACTTGATAGAGGATGTTTTTCATTTTTATGATGGATTCAGGGTAGGTGCCATCACTACTTTCATTCCAATTCCAAATTATAGTTTCTGTTTTGGAAAGGTTTATCTTGATTCCCATTTCTTGGAACACTTGATAGAGGATGTTTTTCATATTTATGATGGATTCAGGGTGGGTGCCATCACTACTTTCATTCCAATTCCAAATTATAGTTTCTGTTTTGGAAAGGTTTATCTTGATTCCCATTTCTTGGAACACTTGATAGAGGATGTTTTTCATTTTTATGATGAATTCAGGGTGGGTGCCATCACTACTTTTATTCCAATTCCAAATTATAGTTTCTGTTTTGGAAACGTTTACTTTGAGTCCCATTTCTTGGAACACTTGATAGAGGATGTTTTTCATATTTATGATGGATTCAGAGTGTGTGCCATCACTACTTTCATTCCAATTCCAAATTATAGTTTCTGTTTTGGAAAGGTTTATCTTGATTCCCATTTCTTGGAACACTTGATAGAGGATGTTTTTCATTTTTATGATGAATTCAGGGTGGGTGCCATCACTACTTTTATTCCAATTCCAAATTATAGTTTCTGTTTTGGAAAGGTTTACTTTGAGTCCCATTTCTTGGAACACTTGATAGAGGATGTTTTTCATATTTATGATGGATTCAGGGTGGGTGCCATCACTACTTTCATTCCAATTCCAAATTATAGTTTCTGTTTTGGAAAGGTTTACTTTGAGTCCCATTTCTTCGAACACTTGATAGAGGATGTTTTTCATATTTATGATGGATTCAGGGTGGGTGCCATCACTACTTTCATTCCAATTCCAAATTATAGTTTCTGTTTTGGAAACGTTTACTTTGAGTCCCATTTCTTGGAACACTTGATAGAGGATGTTTTTCATTTTTATGATGGATTCGGGGTAGGTGCCATCACTACTTTCATTCCAATTCCAAATTATAGTTTCTGTTTTGGAAAGGTTTATCTTGATTCCCATTTCTTGGAACACTTGATAGAGGATGTTTTTCATATTTATGATGGATTCAGGGTGGGCGCCATCACTACTTTCATTCCAATTCCAAATTATAGTTTCTGTTTTGGAAAGGTTTATCTTGATTCCCATTTCTTGGAACACTTGATAGAGGATGTTTTTCATTTTTATGATGAATTCAGGGTGGGTGCCATCACTACTTTTATTCCAATTCCAAATTATAGTTTCTGTTTTGGAAACGTTTACTTTGAGTCCCATTTCTTGGAACACTTGATAGAGGATGTTTTTCATATTTATGATGGATTCAGAGTGTGTGCCATCACTACTTTCATTCCAATTCCAAATTATAGTTTCTGTTTTGGAAAGGTTTATCTTGATTCCCATTTCTTGGAACACTTGATAGAGGATGTTTTTCATTTTTATGATGAATTGAGGGTGGGTGCCATCACTACTTTTATTCCAATTCCAAATTATAGTTTCTGTTTTGGAAAGGTTTACTTTGAGTCCCATTTCTTGGAACACTTGATAGAGGATGTTTTTCATATTTATGATGGATTCAGGGTGGGTGCCATCACTACTTTCATTCCAATTCCAAATTATAGTTTCTGTTTTGGAAAGGTTTACTTTGAGTCCCATTTCTTGGAACACTTGATAGAGGATGTTTTTCATATTTATGATGGATTCAGGGTGGGTGCCATCACTACTTTCATTCCAATTCCAAATTATAGTTTCTGTTTTGGAAAGGTTTATCTTGAGTCCCATTTCTTGGAACACTTGATAGAGGATGTTTTTCATTTTTATGATGGATTCAGGGTGGGTGCCATCACTACTTTTATTCCAATTCCAAATTATAGTTTCTGTTTTGGAAAGGTTTACTTTGAGTCCCATTTCTTGGAACACTTGATAGAGGATGTTTTTCATATTTATGATGGATTCAGGGTGGGTGCCATCACTACTTTCATTCCAATTCCAAATTATAGTTTCTGTTTTGGAAAGGTTTACTTTGAGTCCCATTTCTTGGAACACTTGATAGAGGATGTTTTTCATATTTATGATGGATTCAGGGTGGGTGCCATCACTACTTTCATTCCAATTCCAAATTATAGTTTCTGTTTTGGAAAGGTTTACTTTGAGTCCCATTTCTTGGAACACTTGATAGAGGATGTTTTTCATATTTATGATGGATTCAGGGTGGGTGCCATCACTACTTTCATTCCAATTCCAAATTATAGTTTCTGTTTTGGAAACGTTTACTTTGAGTCCCATTTCTTGGAACACTTGATAGAGGATGTTTTCATATTTATGATGGATTCAGGGTGGGTGCCATCACTACTTTCATTCCAATTCCAGGTATAGTTTCTGTTTTGGAAAGGTTTATCTTGATCCCATTTTCTTGGAACACTTGATAGAGGATGTTTTTCATTTTTATGATGGATTCAGGGTGGGTGCCATCACTACTTTCATTCCAATTCCAAATTATAGTTTCTGTTTTGGGAAAGGTTTACCTTTGAGTCCCATTTCTTGGAACACTTGATAGAGGATGTTTCATATTTATGATGGATTCAGGGTGGGTGCCATCACTACTTTCATTCCAATTCCAAATTATAGTTTCTGTTTTGGAAAGGTTTATCTTGAGTCCCATTTCTTGGAACACTTGTTAGAGGATGTTTTTCATTTTTATGATGGATTCAGGGTGGGTGCCATCACTACTTTCATTCCAATTCCAAATTATAGTTTCTGTTTTGGAAAGGTTTACTTTGAGTCCCATTTCTTGGAACACTTGATAGAGGATGTTTTCATATTTGCAGTGGATTCAGGGTGGGTGCATCACTACTTTCATTCCAATTCCAAATTATAGTTTCTGTTTGGAAAGGTTTGCTGAGTCCCATTTCTTGGAACACTTGATAGAGGATGTTTTTCATATTTATGATGGATTCAGGGTGGGTGCCATCACTACTTTCATTTCAATTCCAAATTATAGTTTCTGTTTTGGAAAAGGTTTACTTTGAGTCCCATTTCTTGGAACACTTGATAGAGGATGTTTCATATTTATGATGGATTCAGGGTGGGTGCCATCACTACTTTCATTCCAATTCCAAATTATAGTTTCTGTTTTGAAAGAGTTTAACTTGATTCCATTTCTTGGAACACTTGATAGAGGATGTTTTCATTTTTATGATGATTTGAGGGGTGGAGATTACCATCACTACTTTTATTCCAATTCCAAATTATAGTTTCTGTTTTGGAAAGGTTTACTTTGAGTCCCATTTCTTGGAACACTTGATAGAGGATGTTTTCATATTTATGATGGATTCAGGGGTGGAGTGCCATCACTACTTTCATTCCAATTCCAAATTATAGTTTCTGTTTTGGAAAGGTTTACTTTGAGTCCACATTTCTTGGAACACTTGATAGAGGATGTTTTTTCATATTTATGATGGATTCAGGGTGGGTGCCATCACTACTTTCATTTCCAATTCCAAATTATAGTTTCTGTTTTGGAAAGGTTTACTTTGAGTCCCATTTCTTGGAACACTTGATAGAGGATGTTTTCATATTTATGATGGATTCAGGGTGGGTGCCATCACTACTTTCATTCCAATTCCAAATTATAGTTTCTGTTTTGGAAGAGTTTTATCTTGATCCCATTTCTTGGAACACTTGATAGAGGATGTTTTTCATTTTTATGATGGATTCAGGGTGGGTGCCATCACTACTTTCATTCCAATTCCAAATTATAGTTTCTGTTTTTGGAAAGGTTTACTTTGAGTCCCATTTCTTGGAACACTTGATAGAGGATGTTTTTCATATTTATGATGGATTCAGGGTGATTACCATCACTACTTTCATTCCAATTCCAAATTATAGTTTCTGTTTTGGAAAGGTTTACTTTGAGTCCCATTTCTTGGAACACTTGATAGAGGATGTTTTTCATATTTATGATGGATTCAGGGTGGAATTTTCCATCACTACTTTCATTCCAATTCCAAATTATAATTTCTGTTTTGGAAAGGTTTACTTTAGAGTCCCATTTCTTGGAACACTTGATAGAGGATGTTTTTCATATTTATGATGGATTCAGGGTGGGTGCCATCACTACTTTCGTTTCAATTTCCAAATTATGGTTTCTGTTTTGGAAAGGTTTACTTTGAGTCCCATTTTCTTGGAACACTTGATGGGGGATGTTTTTCATTTTTATGATGGATTCAGGGTGGGTGCCATCACTACTTTCATTCAATTCCAAATTATAGTTTTCTGTTTTGGAAAGGTTCACTTTGAGTCCCATTTCTTGGAACACTTGATAGAGGATGTTTTTCATATTTATGATGGATTCAGGGTGGGTGCCATCACTACTTTCATTCAATTCCAAATTATAGTTTCTGTTTGGAAAGGACCTTTAGAGTCCCATTTCTTGGAACACTTGATAGAGGATGTTTTTCATATTTATGATGGATTCAGGGTGGGTGCCATCACTACTTTCATTTCCAATTCCAAATTATAGTTTCTGTTTTGGAAACGTTTACTTTGAGTCCCATTTCTTGGAACACTTGATAGAGGATGTTTTTCATATTTATGATGGATTCAGGGTGGGTGCCATCACTACTTTCATTCCAATTCCAAATTATAGTTTCTGTTTTGGAAAGGTTTATCTTGATTCCCATTTCTTGGAACACTTGATAGAGGATGTTTTTCATTTTTATGATGAATTCAGGGTGGGTGCCATCACTACTTTTATTCCAATTCCAAATTATAGTTTCTGTTTTGGAAAGGTTTACTTTGAGTCCCATTTCTTGGAACACTTGATAGAGGATGTTTTTCATATTTATGATGGATTCAGGGTGGGTGCCATCACTACTTTCATTCCAATTCCAAATTATAGTTTCTGTTTTGGAAAGGTTTATCTTGAGTCCCATTTCTTGGAACACTTGATAGAGGATGTTTTTCATATTTATGATGGATTCAGGGTGGGTGCCATCACTACTTTCATTCCAATTCCAAATTATAGTTTCTGTTTTGGAAACGTTTACTTTGAGTCCCATTTCTTAGAAAACTTGATAGAGGGTGTTTTTCATTTTTATGATGGATTCAGGGTCGGTGCCATCATTACTTTCATTCCAGTTCCAGATCTCTGTTTCTATTTTGGAAAGGTGTATCCCATTTCTTAGAACACTTGATAGAGGGATGGTATATATATTTACCCATTATTCCTTTTTTTTCATTTCACCCCAATAAAGGCAACAATGCCACTAGGATGCAGGGGTTTACAGTGGGTGAAAGAGAGTGAGAGAGAAGACTTTTAGTAAGGAAAGTGAGGAAAAGGACAATAAAGGAACTAGATTTAGGATGACAAAAAATAAAAATTGAAGTATATATATTACTAAAAATTGTTTAACAGTAAGCAAGGCAACAATGCCACTAAGATGCAGAGGTTTGTAGGGAATGGAAAAAATGAAGAGAAGTGTAAAGTAAGGAAAAGGACAATGTAGGAACTTTATTTAGTATGACAAAAGATGATGTTTGACATTGCATTTAAATTTTTGAAGATTGTAGTTTTTAGGGAAGCAAAATATCAGAAGGGAGTTTCACAGGTAGAAAGTGCCCAAAAGCAAACTGTTAGAGTAGAAGTGGCAGTTGCATCTAGCTAGTTGAACAGTAAAACAGTGAGACCTACTTGCCAATCTAGTAGCAGGCTTAAATTCATGTAGTTCAGACAACAGGGAAAAAACTCATCAGAACAGTTGCCAGGAAAATATTTGTAGAAAAGACACAGGCAGAGGTTTGGTGATTTTTGGTGATGTTCAGGACAAACTCCTATTGTATACCTCAGACATGTTGATGACAGGCAAAAAAGGTTGATTTAATGAAAGCAATTTGGTTTTGGAGGCAAGGGTTGAGAAAGGGTTGAGTGTTGATATATGTGAAAAAGGAAGACAATTTAAATGTGTAAAAATATAGATGAAAAAATAAACAAACTATTATTCAAATTAAATATAAACTAATTTTTTTTATTTCACTCTTTAATTGAATGCATTCCCAATATGGATGTTGGGGACTATTTCCCCCTCTCCCTCTTATTATTACAGAGAGTGAAAGAGAGAGAAGTCTTTAGTAAGGAAAGTGAGGAAAAGGACAATAAAGGAACTGGATTTAGGATGACAGAAAATGGCAACTGACATATATATATATATATATATATATATATTAAAAAAGGATTAATTCAAAGATGTTGAATGGCCATTTCGATATGACGATCCCCACGGGGAGCGACACATCACCTCAGCAACAGAAAAAAACCTTTCAGAAACTGGAGAAAAATTAGTCTACTTTTCCTTTTTAAATAGATTGCAAAGAAATTAAAAAATAAATAATAATAAAATAAAATAAAATAAAATAAAATAAAAATAAAAATAAAGGGAAAGAAAAAGAAAAGGAAAAAGAAAAAGAAAAGGATAGAATAAAATCAAATAAATAAGAAAAGAAAAAAATTGACATCGTCTGGGTTCGCAAAAAAAAAAAAAAAAAAAAAAAAAACGGGGAGAATGTAACTAAAAATTAACAGACAGCCGTGTTGAATCATTTAAAGCAACACGGAAAAAAGTTGGTAAGAGAGATAAAAGAAGGAAGGGAGGTAAAAAGAAAGAAACTAAAGAAAAAATTTTTTTTAAATATTACAGACGCTGGACAAATTCAAAAATCTAATTTCCCCAAAACGTTGAAGTATTAAAAAAAGCCTTTACTTAAAAAGGCATAATTATTGATAAAAGGGAATAAAAAGATATAGGATTTGAAATAAAATTATTTTTTTAAAAAAATTAGGTCATTTGAAATTAAACTAAATAAAGACAATACTAGGTAAAAAAAAAAAAAAAAAAAAAAAAAAAAAAAAAAAAAATTACAATTATTATATATACATATCAATAGAAGTACACACATATATACATATATATATATATATATATATATATATATATATACACACACCATTTAACGAATAAGAATACATATATACATACACATACACACACATACATTCAATTTATTACACACTAATATACATATACATGCGCATACACACATATCTATATGTGTGTACACACCTATATACAAAAAATTCATATAGACATAATATACATGTGTACACATACATGCACACATATACACACACACGCACACACATAGACATAATATACATGTGTACACATACATGCACACACATATACACACACACGCACACACACACATATATATATATATATATATATATATATATATTCCTTATGCACTCACACATACATATTAATGAATATTATGAAAAGGAGCATTTACATAGCTAAAAAAAATTTTTTCCCAAAATAACATATAGCCCACATACATAAATACATATATACAAATATGCACATCCACACACAAACATACACATAAAAAAAAAAAAAAAAAAAATTAAAATTAAAATTAAAAATTTTTTTTAAAATAATAAAAAATTATAGAAAAATATAGAATTTAAAAATTAAAAATTAGAAGTTAAATTTTAAAATCCGCCCTATGGCGGCACTTGTTTATAAATTCCCTTATATATATATATGAAACAATCCTATCTTTAATAAAATGAATAGTGGAGACATATATATATATATATATATATATATATGTCTCCACTATTCATTTTATTAAAGATAGGATTGTTTCGCAACAAGCAAGGCAACAATGACACTAGGATGCAGAGGTTTGTAGGGAGTTAAAAGAAAATTCATAGAAGTGAGAAATAAAGAAAAGGACAATGAAGGAACTGGATTTAGTATGACAAAAGATGATGTTTGACATTACGTTTAAATTTTTGAAGATTGTAGTTATTAGGGAAGAAAGAAATCAGAAGGGAGTTTCACAGGTTGGAAGTGTAAAAAAAGAAACTATTACAATACAATTAATAGTTGTTTCTAGCTAGTTCAGCAGTAAAATGTTGAAACCTCGTTGATAATCTAGTCAGTCAGTTAAGTTCCATATGGGATACACGATTGGGTGATCAGGTCTCTTTTGAGACATGGCTGATTAGGCAGATTTTCTTCTGCAGCAAATTGGTTGCTAATCAAGAGTATAGAACTAAATCTATCCTGCTTTTCAACTCATAGCTAGAGAGAGAAGAGATGTATTCCCACCTTCCCCAAGGGTATTTGTGCCTAAGTGAATGCAATGAATTTAACCGTAATTCAAACTCAATCGAATAGCATGCTTAAATTAAAGGAGATGAGAAATTAAGAATAAAGTTCTTTAAAACAGTTGTCATAAAAATATTTGTAGAAAAGACAGATGGAAGCTATGTCAAATTGGTGAGAAAGTGACTGACATGAATAGTAAATTCATAGATGTACAAGATGGATTCTGGCAAAAGACATTTCATGGCACTAAATGATGAGCATACTTTTCTAAAAATAGAAATTGATTCAATGTAGTCATTCCACATCATGTCAGTGAAAATTATCAGCCCAATAAATCACAGTGTTTTTCTTCTGTGTTTTAGCATCAGACATGCTGATGACAGGCAAAAAAGGTTGATTTAATGAAAGCAATTTGGTTTTGGAGGCATTAAAAATTTACAAAGAATTTTTTGCCCCCATTTAATACTGATTGGAAGTCGTTTTCAAGAGCTTTCTCCAATTTTACTGTTGGATCCGTCAGCCTTGACTCTAAAACAAGACTAAATAGTTGTGTTGTGTTATGAAAAGGGTCTGAGTGAAAGTAATGGAAGGCTGAGTCAGTATAGCTTGAGTGAAGCTTTATTTTACTAAAAATCTACTCCGGTAGCAAACCATTCAAGAAAATGGCTATCTCCATTATGAAGAGAGGAAGACAAAAACAAAGGAGAATTAATCAGTCCCGGAAAATAAGAGAAAGATTGGAGAGTTCTTTTATTATTTTCACCACATGTTGTGAACACTTATTATCAAATTATGATATCAAGGAGGGAATTGAGGAAGATCAGAAACATCGTAGGTCCATGGCTCTATACCTTGAAGGACCCTGCCTTAGTATAAAGTGATCTAGAAGCAATCCGAGTCAACACAACTTTCATTACACAAGTTGTTAGGAATGATTGAATTAAACCAAATATTTATCCCATGAAACTACAGTCCCTTATCTGGTGTAAAAGGCCAGCATGCAAAACCCTATCAAGTGCCTTTGAAATAACTTGAATCACATTGTTATCTGAAGATTAATATACAAATTCAGTGACAGCCATTAACAGATCAGTGGTAGACTGACAACAACAAAGTTATAATGTTTGTCTTTAAAAAGGACAGGCAAACTAAAATGTTTAACCAGTTCAGCATTGTCTTAGAGTATTTGCCAATAAGAAGTAAGAGACGAATACGATGATAATTTACAAGATCAAACAGTTTCCTGACGTTCATATACACCTAGGGAAGGAAAGAGAACCAATCACCTTGGAGGATGTGAACATGTAAACACTTCATTTTCTTCTTCTTTTACATGTCATTTCTGTTCATGGCTCTCTTTAACATGCTCATCTTTGTAAGAATTTGTCAGATTTGTTGATATGGTATTCCTTCTAATACCTGTTCTGCGAATTACTTATACAAATTTGTTAGGCATGTTATTACCTGCATTCTTCTGTTCCTCTTATCTGTTGTATTTTCTATCATCTCTTATCTCTGTTTTGCTAATTATTTACACAAAATTGTTAGGAATATTATTCCCTGTATTCTTCTGTTCCCCTTAACTATTGTAATTGCTATCCCTTCTAATCTCTGTTCTGCCAATTATTTACAAAAAATAGGCATGTTATACACTGCCTTCTTCTGTTCTCTTTATCTATTGTATTTGCTATCCTTTCTAATCTCTGTTCTGCAAATTATTTCCACAAAATAGGCATGTTATTCACTGCCTTCTTCTGTTATCTTTATCTATTGTATTTGCTAGCCCTTCTAATCTCTGTTATGCCAATTATTTCCACAAAATAGGCATGTTATACACTGCCTTCTTCTGTTCTCTTTATCTATTGTATTTGCTATCCTTTCTAATCTCTGTTCTGCAAAATATTTCCACAAAATAGGCATGTTATTCACTGCCTTCTTCTGTTCTCTTTATCTATTGTATTTGCTATCCCTTCTAATCTCTGTTCTGCCAATTATTTCCACAAAGTAGGGATGTTATTCACTGCTTTCTTCTGTTCTCTTTATCTATTGTATTTGCTATCTTTTCTAATCTCTGTTCTGCCAATTATTTACACAAAGTAGGCATGTTATTCACTGCTTTCTTCTGTTCTCTTTATCTATTATTGAATTTTCTATCCTTTCTAATCTCTGTTCTGCCAATTATTTACACAAAGTAGGCATGTTATTCACTGCTTTCTTCTGTTCTCTTTTATCTATTGTATTTGGTATCCCTTCTAATCTCTGTTCTGCCAATTATTTCCACAAAATAGGCATGTTATTCACTGCCTCCTTCTGTTCTCTTTATCTATTGTATTTGCTATCCCTTTCTAATCTCTGTTCTGCCAATTATTTATTACTTAAAATAGGCATGTTATTCACTGCCTCCTTCTGTTCTCTTTATCTATTGTATTTGCTATCCTTTCTAATCTCTGTTCTGCCAATTATTTACACAAAATAGGCATGTTATTCACTGCTTTCTTCTGTTCTCTTTATCTATTGTATTTGGTATCCCTTCTAATCTCTGTTCTGCCAATTATTTTTACAAAATAGGCATGTTATTCACTGCCTCCTTCTGTTCTCTTTATCTATTGTATTTGCTATCCTTTCTAATCTCTCTGTTCTGCCAATTATTTACACAAAGTAGGCATGTTATTCACTGCCTTCTCTGTTCTCTTTATCTATTGTATTTGCTATCCTTTCTAATCTCTGTTCTGCCAATTATTTACACACAAAATAGGTATGTTATTCACTGCTTTCTTCTGTTCTCTTTATCTATTGTATTTGGTATCCCTTCTAATCTCTGTTCTGCCACTATTTCACAAAATAGGCATGTTATTCACTGCCTCCTTCTGTTTCTATCTATTGTATTTGCTATCCTTTCTAATCTCTGTTCTGCCAATTATTTACACAAAATAGGCATGTTATTCACTGCCTCTTCTGTTCTCTTTATCTCTTGTATTTGCTATCCCTTCTAATCTCTGTTCTACAATTATTTCCACAAAATAGGCATAAAGTTCACTGCCTCCTTCTGTTCTCTTTATCTATTGTATTTGCTATCCTTTCTAATCTCTCTGTTCTGCCAATTATCTCCCACAAAATAGGCATGTTATTCACTGCCTTCTTCTGTTCTCTTTATCTATTGTATTTGGTATCCCTTCTAATCTCTGTTCTGCCAATTATTTACACAAAGTAGTATGTTATTCACTGCCTCTTCCTCTGTTCTCTTTATCTATTGTATTTGCTATTGTTTCTAATCTCTCTTCTGCCAATTATTTACACAAAATAGGCATGTTATTCACTGCTTTCTTCTGTTCTCTTTATCTATTGTATTTGGTATCCCTTCTAATCTCTGTTCTGCCAATTATTTACACAAAATAGGCATGTTATTCACTGCCTTCTTCTGTTCTCTTTATTTGCTATCCTTTCACCCTGTTCTGCCAATTATTTACACAAAATAGGCATGTTATTCACTGCCTCTTCTGTTCTCTTTATCTATTGTATTTGCTATCCTTTCTAATCTCTGTTCTGCCAATTATTTACACAAATAGGCATGTTATTCACTGCCTTCTTCTGTTCTCTTTATCTATTGTATTTGCTATCGTTTCTAATCTCTCTTCTGCCAATTATTTACACTAAATAGGCATGTTATTCACTGCTTTCTTCTGTTCTCTTTATCTATTGTATCTGGTATCCCTTCTAATTCCTGTTCTGCTAATTATTTCCACGAAATAGGCATGTTATTCACTGCCTTCTTCTGTTTTCTTTATTTGCTATCCTTTTCTAATCTCTGTTCTGCCAATTATTTACACAAAATAGGCATGTTATTCACTGCCTTTTCTTTTTCTTTATCTATTGCATTTGCTATCCTTTCTAATCTCTGTTCTGCCAATTATTTACAAAAATAGGCATGTTCTTCACTGCCTTCTTCTGTTCCCTTTTATTTGCTATCCTTTCTAATCTGTGTTCTGCCAATTATTTACATAAAATAGGCACGTTATTCACTCTGCCTTCTTCTGTTCTCTTTATCTATTGTATTTGGTATCCTTTCTAATCTCTGTTCTGCCAATTATTTCATGAAAATAGGCATGTTATTCACTGCCTTCTTCTGTTCTCTTTATCTATTGTATTTGCTATCCTTTCTAATCTCTGTTCTGCCAATTATTTACAAAAAATAGGCATGTTATTCCTACCTTGCCTTCTTCTGTTCTCTTTATCTATTGTATTTGCTATCCTTTCTAATCTCTGTTCTGCCAATTATTTCACAAAATAGGCATGTTATTCACTGCCTTCTTCTGTTCTCTTTATCTATTGCATTTGCTTATCCTTTCTAATCTCTATTATGCCAATTATTTACAAAAAATAGGCATGTTATTCACTGCCTTCTTCTTTTCTCTTTATCTATTGTATTTGCTATCCTTTCTAATCTCTGTTCTGCAAATTATTTCCACAAAATAGGCATGTTTTTCACTGCTTTCTTCTGTTCTCTTTATCTCTTGTATTTGCTATCCTTTCTAATCTCTGTTCTGCAAAATATTTCCACAAAATAGGCATGTTATTCACTGCCTTCTTCTGTTCTCTTTATCTATTGTATTTGCTATCCTTTCTAATCTCTGTTCTGCCAATTATTTACAAAAAATAGGCATGTTATTCACTTCCTTCTTCTGTTCTCTTTATCTATTGTATTTGCTATCCTTTCTAATCTCTGTTCTGCCAATTATTTACAAAAAATAGGCATGTTATTCACTGCTTTCTTTTGTTCTCTTTATCTCTTGTATTTGCTATCCCTTCTAATCTCTGTTCTGCCAATTATTTCCACAAAATAGGCATGTTATTCACTGCCTTCTTCTGTTCTCTTTATCTATTGTATTTGCTATCCTTTCTAATCTCTGTTCTGCCAATTATTTACACAAAATAGGCATACTATTCACTGCCTCCTTCTGTTCTCTTTATCTATTGTATTTCCTATCCCTTCTAATCTCTGTTCTGCCAATTATTTACACAAAATAGGCATGTTATTCACTGCCTTCTTCTGTTCTCTTTATCTATTCTATTTGCTATCCCTTCTAACCTCTGTTCTGCCAATTATTTACACAAAATAGGCATGTTATTCACTGCCTCCTTCTGTTCTCTTTATCTATTGTATTTGCTATCCTTTCTAATCTCTGTTCTGCAAATTATTTCCACAAAATAGGCATGTTATTCACTGCCTTCTTCTTTTCTTTTTATCTATTGTATTTGCTATCCTTTCTAATCTCTCTTCTGACAATTATTTCCACAAAATAGGCATGTTATTCACTGCTTTCTTCTGTTCTCTTTATCTATTGTATTTGCTATCCTTTCTAATCTCTGTTCTGCCAATTATTTCCACAAAATAGGCATGTTATTCACTGCCTTCTTCTGTTCCCTTTATCTATTGCATTTGCTATCCTTTCTAATCTCTGTTCTGCAAATTATTTCCACAAAATAGGCATGTTTTTCACTGCTTTCTTCTGTTCTCTTTATCTCTTGTATTTGCTATCCTTTCTAATCTCTGTTCTGCAAAATATTTCCACAAAATAGGCATGTTATTCACTGCCTTCTTCTGTTCTCTTTATCTATTGTATTTGCTATCCTTTCTAATCTCTGTTCTGCCAATTATTTATAAAAAATAGGCATGTTATTCACTTCCTTCTTCTGTTCTCTTTATCTATTGTATTTGCTATCCTTTCTAATCTCTGTTCTGCCAATTATTTACAAAAAATAGGCATGTTATTCACTGCTTTCTTTTGTTCTCTTTATCTCTTGTATTTGGTATCCCTTCTAATCTCTGTTCTGCCAATTATTTCCACAAAATAGGCATGTTATTCACTGCCTTCTTCTGTTCTCTTTATCTATTGTATTTGCTATCCTTTCTAATCTCTGTTCTGCCAATTATTTACACAAAGTAGGCATGTTATTCACTGCCTTCTTCTGTTCTCTTTATCTATTGTATTTGCTATCCTTTCTAATCTCTGTTCTGCCAATTATTTACACAAAATAGGCATGTTATTCACTGCCTTCTTCTGTTCTCTTTATCTATTCTATTTGCTATCCCTTCTAACCTCTGTTCTGCCAATTATTTACACAAAATAGGCATGTTATTCACTGTCTCCTTCTGTTCTCTTTATCTATTGTATTTGCTATCCTTTCTAATCTCTGTTCTGCAAATTATTTCCACAAAATAGGCATGTTATTCACTGCCTTCTTCTGTTCTCTTTATCTATTGTATTTGCTATCCTTTCTAATCTCTGTTCTGCCAATTATTTACAAAAAATAGGCATGTTATTCACTGCCTTCTTCTTTTCTCTTTATCTATTGCATTTGCTATCCTTTCTAATCTCTGTTCTGCCAATTATTTACAAAAAATAGGCATGTTATTCACTGCCTTCTTCTGTTCTCTTTATCTATTGTATTTGCTATCCTTTCTAATCTCTGTTCTGCAAATTATTTCCACAAAATAGGCATGTTATTCACTGCTTTCTTCTGTTCTCTTTATCTCTTGTATTTGCTATCCTTTCTAATCTCTGTTCTGCAAAATATTTCCACAAAATAGGCATGTTATTCACTGCCTTCTTCTGTTCTCTTTATCTATTGTATTTGCTATCCTTTCTAATCTCTGTTCTGCCAATTATTTACAAAAAATAGGCATGTTATTCACTGCCTTCTTCTGTTCTCTTTATCTATTGTATTTGCTATCCTTTCTAATCTCTGTTCTGCCAATTATTTACAAAAAATAGGCATGTTATTCACTGCCTTCTTCTGTTCTCTTTATCTATTGCATTTGCTATCCTTTCTAATCTCTGTTCTGCCAATTATTTACAAAAAATAGGCATGTTATTCACTGCTTTCTTTTGTTCTCTTTATCTATTGTATTTTTTATCCCTTCTAATCTCTGTTCTGCCAATTATTTACACTAAATAGGCATGTTATTCACTGACTTCTTCTTTTCTCTTTATCTATTGTATTTGCTATCCTTTCTAATCTCTGTTCTGCCAATTATTTACACAAAATAGGCATGTTATTCACTGCCTCCTTCTGTTCTCTTTATCTATTGTATTTGCTATCCTTTCTAATCTCTGTTCTGCCAATTATTTACATAAAATAGGCATGTTATTCACTGCTTTCTTTTGTTCTCTTTATCTATTGTATTTGCTATCCTTTCTAATCTCTGTTCTGCCAATTATTTACACAAAATAGGCATGTTATTCACTGCTTTCTTTTGTTCTCTTTATCTCTTGTATTTGCTATCCCTTCTAATCTCTGTTCTGACAATTATATACTGTATATTGTTAGGCAGGTTTTTTACTGCTTTCATCTGTCTTCTTTATCTCCAATATGTCCTTTGAGTATTAATTTCTTCAATTCTTCTTTCCCCTTTATGTATCCAAGAAATTGTGTCTGCCTCTTTCTGATTCTAATTCTAAGTTTCATCATTTCTATTTTTCTTAAGACTTACTTGTTGCTTATGTTCTCAGTCTATAGTGTTCTCAGCATCCTTTTGTAATACCACAGTGAACATTTAAAGTAGAAAATCTTGTAACTTAAACTATTGCCTAACACTTACTTAATAGATAGATATCATCGTGTATTTCTAGGTTGTTGTCAAAATATCATCTTAAACATGGTAAAAAATGG
The DNA here is from genome assembly GCA_037127315.1 of Ascarosepion bandense. Classification (NCBI taxonomy): domain Eukaryota; kingdom Metazoa; phylum Mollusca; class Cephalopoda; order Sepiida; family Sepiidae; genus Ascarosepion; species Ascarosepion bandense. Next base: position 2,889,397 of record JBBBDQ010001416.1, on the reverse strand, counting down.
AATATTCTCTCTTGTAAAATCTTTTGACACAGTGAGATGTCATTTTGATCTTGTGACACGTTAGCACTGTTATGTTTCTATTGTAAGAATTTCCCACTAGTTTGACAATTTTTTTCTCTTTTTGAAAGAAATGCAGTCTAAGTGCTTCCAAGGACACGGAATCTGATAATTTAAGCATTGAATGCATATTTACTTGCAAGCATCGATTTCTCTGAGGAGTCTCCTAAATAAATGGCTTTCTCTTTCTCTCTCTTTATTTTTCTCACCTGCTCTTTTCCTTCTTCTTTCACCTTCTCTTGTTTGATTTCTCTCTCCTCTATCCTTTTCTGTCTTTCTCTCCTGATTTTCTCAGTTGCTCTCTCTGTTTTATTGCTTTCTCTCATTCATTTTATCTCCTGTCACCTGTTCTCTCTCATTTTCACTTCTGCTTTCCCTCTCACTCATTTTTACCCTGCTCTGTCTCTCTTTCCCCTATCACCTGTTCTTACTTGCACATATTTTCTCCCCTGCTCTCAATCTCTGTTCTATCACCAGTTCTCTCTCACTCATTTTCTTCCCTACTCTTTTTCTCCTTTTCTCACCAGCTTTCTTCTCCCTCTTCTTTTGCTTTGTTACTCTCTTTCTCTTGCCTTGTTACTCTCTCTTTCTGTCTTTTCTCTGTCTCCGTCCTTGCCTTGTTACTCTCCTTCTTACCTTCTTCCTTTTTCATTCCCACTCACTTTTTTCTATCCCCCTCTCATGTTTTCTCTCTCCTTCTTTTGCTTTGCTACTCTCCTTCTCTTGCCTTCTCTCTCTCATCAAATTTTCCACTTTCCAAGTTCCATTAACTTCTACCATTGAAAAGAAAAGATTCTTTACAATGTTCAGCAATTCAAAAGGTCAAAATGGGGGAGGGTGGGGTGGAACAAACCCAACTTAAAGCAAATCATCTTCTTTAAATATTTCAATAAAATTGTGGAATGGTTTGCTCTTTCGTTTCTTTTTTCTTTGTTTTTGTAGAAGTTCAGGGGTCATATGTCTCTAGCCATTGTATATTTTAACAATTTAATTGCAAATATCCAAATGAAATTTCATCTGTTGAAAAGAAAACCTGACATCAGAAATATTTTCATGTCTCTTACTTTTCTTTAAAAATTTACACACACACACTCTCTCTCTCTCTCTCTCTCTATATATATATATATATATATATATATATATATATATATATATATATAGGGGTAGACAAAATAATGGAACAACACTGAAAGTTCAAGCAAATTAATTTCAGTATGAGGTAGGACTGCCTTTGGCAGTAATTACAGTTTGATTTCTGCATGAGATCAGCTCATACAAAGTTTGAATTGTTTCTAGAGAAATTTTTACTCATTCTTCAGCTAAAACAGTCTCCAACTCTTTTACTGGTGGTTGTGGCAGATATCAACTCCTCACTTGTTTTTCTAATATGAACCATAAATGTTTAATGATGTGGAAATTTGGGAACTGTGGTGGCCAGATAAGATGTTCTACTTCACTAGAATGTTCCTCATGCAATTCAGCTACAACTTTAACAGTATGAATAGGTGCATTATCATCCTGAATTATGGTATTTTTCTTCTGGAAATAATTCTTGAACTATAGGATGAATATGAACACTTAAAATTCCTAATCTTGACTGTGGATTTTAATAAACTTATTTAAATAGTATCTTAAAATAAATATGAAGTGCTACTAATATTAAATCAACAAATATAAAAATAGACAAGTCTTTGATAGTTTAATCAAATTTTTCAAATTTGCTAATAGGGTACTAGGCATTTTCATTATTTTGTCTGACCCCTGTATATATATATATTGTCATCCGCAGACAGATCTGTTTCACTGTATCACAGCTCATCAGTACGGTTAGACTCCGATTGCTTTTTAATCCAGGATTGAAACCCGACCGAATTGGCATCAGTCATCGATTCTACCTCTGGGCTATGGGCGTTCGGTGGAAGCAGGCAGACATTTTTAGCGCATATATTATCATCATACGCGCCCAATAGCCAGAGTGTTCTAATTTATTTTACTGAATGAGCGATGCGTATATATATATATATATATATATATATATATATATATTTTAGATATTAATTTGATGGATTTTTATTACTTAAATGTTATTTTTAGTGGATACTCATATTTGAGTAGCTATTCCAGAGAACACATATTTTATTCTTATAAAATTTCTCAAATATTCAGGCTGGTAAATGAAAATAAATATACTGTTTAATAAATAAATAGAACATTCACTCAAATAGGTGTAACTATTAGAAATAAGATTTAGGTAATAAAATCTGTAAAATCCATTTCTTCTTTAGAAATTGCTTTATGTTCAGATATAAGGGTGTGACATGGAAATCTGACGTTGCATTGGAATAGTGAATTATGCTTTCCAAATGCTGAGCAAAGTATTAAGAAAAAGAAATACATTGTTTGAAACAAAGAAAAGTGTACTGAACTGTTATGTAGTATCAGACCTCCTATAGGGTTATAAATGCTGAACAATCTCTTTTTATATGAAGAAGAGACTTGAAGCAACAGAAATTTACTTCTATAGTAGAATGCTAATAATACCAATGATCAAACAAGTGAATAACAAAAAAGTTCTACAGAAGACAACAACAAAAAAGACACTACTATTTAGAATCAGAGAGTTGAAACATCTCAGGTACATAATGAGAAAGGAGGGCTTGGATAATTTGATACTCACAGAATAGATTGAAGGTAAGAAAGAAGAAAGCAATGCAAAACCTACCTGATAAGATTAAATGAATGGATGGATGGGTGGCAGAGCAGGATTTAGGAGATATAGAAAAAAGACAAAATTTATTAAAAGTCACAAAGGAAATTGTGGAGAATCATGATCGCTAATGTCCTGAAGGAACAAGGTACATTGAAGAAGAAAATACAACAGTTTAAAGAAAAGAATTAGAAAGCTTCAATTTTTAAACTGAACTTCTTCAATTTCCTCAATTCCACAGGGTATTTTGCCATTTTCTGACCTTATTCTTCATTTCTACCTTAGTGCTTCTTTCTTTTCTCTTATTTAAAAAAACTTACATGATTTACCTTAGTCAGACTATTGTCCACACCTTCATTTTCATTACCATTTCCACAATATTTTGGCTATTGTATGCTCCAGCCTTCTTCAGGTGTGTTATGGTGAAACAAACCTATTTTTTAGTGAATAGACTCTCCCACCTAATTTAAGTAGGAGTAGTAAGAGGAACAAGGATCAGTTGATGTTGGACAATAGTAGTCGACAGTTAGTCAAATATGAAAGTAGTCAGCGACCTGGCAAGATTACACTGTGTAATACGTATTATATCAAGTTCCTAGCATTTTGTACATCGAACCTATTAGGACCGACTTTAGCACAAATACTAGCCTTCACTGCGAAAATAACTCCACAACAAAGTGCTAGAAATTTCAAATTTTATTTTGTAATAAAGTGTTCAGTTCCTTGGACCCATCCAACTCTCGCCCTATCAGTCTTCTACCGATATTCGGGAAAGTATTTGAGGCCATCATCAATGCTGAAATAGTTCATCTCACTGCCCACAAACTCTTCTCTGACAGGCAATATGGATTCCGCTTTGCCAGGTCCACGGCCGACCTGCTAACAACTGTAACGGAGTACATGCTACAGGTCCTTGATGAGTCTGATGAGGCCCGCATGGTTGCTCTGGACATCTCCAAGGCTTTTGACAGGGTTTGGCACTCTGGCCTCCTACGCAAACTACGGGGTTACGGTAACACCGGTCGCCTGCTTGAATGACCTAATCCAATCTTTCTTAAATAACCGCAAAATGAAGGTCGTTTTGAATGGGCGTGCCTCTTTGTCCTACAGCACGAATGACATAATCTCACTGCTAACCTTGAACGGGATCTACACTCTGTGGTGAACTGGAGCAAGAAGTGGCTTGTCAACTTCAATTCGTCTAAGACCAAGCTGTTGTCTGTCAACCATTACAGGCAACCTCTCCTGCCTCCCATAAGCATGGACCAAGCGATTCTCCCGGAGAGCAATACACTACGCCTCCTCGGACTTACCCTGTCTTCAGACCTCAAATGGAACCACTATATTGAATCCATAGCAAAATCTACTGCTAAGAAGGTTGGGTCATTTTGTCGATCCAGGATGTTTTTTCCGCCTGAATCCATCCTGCATATATACAAGTCAACCATCCGTCCGTGCATGGAGTACTGCTGCCATTTATGGTCAGGTGCCCCTGCCGTTCTCCTCAGTGTTCTTGACAGGCTTCTGCTCGGACGAACTTAAGTCACTGGTGCCTCCTCAACAGGTGTTTACTCGTGTAACCAGACTGGCAACTGGGACCCACCCATTCACAGTCAGGTTAGCCAAATGCAGATGACAATTCTACTCCTGCAGCTTCTTCTCTCGCACTTCCCGCCTGTGGAACTCGCTCCCATATTCTTACTTTCCTGATGGCTACAACTTCCAGAAATTTAAATGCAAAGTCAATACTCATCTACTAACCACTGGACTCTAGCTCTCTCCCCACATCCGTATAACCTTCCCTTTCTCTCCACCTATGTATCTGTCATCGCACCTACTTTCTTAGCTTTCTATTGCTCCTTTCTGACTAGTTTGTACTCCTCACTCTTTTCTAATTAATCTTTTTACAGTTATGTAGCCCCCTGCACATCAGTGGCATTTCCGCCTTGCTTGGGGTGAGATGTTTGAAAAAAAAAAATCTGAAGAAGGTCGGAGCATACAATGGCTGAAATGTTGTGGAAACGGCAACAAAGATGAGCACCAAAGTCTGAGTAATGTAAACAATGTAAATACTACCTCATCTCAAAAATATAGACAAATCCCAAAAAATTCTTTGCCTTTCTCATTTCATTTTTAACTGTCTTCATTGTGTCATTGAATTTGTCTTTCAGGTGTTAATGAGAAACCCTCGCTAGCCAAAGATCTTGCTTAACTCTTCTCTGTTGTTTGAAATTATTGTTACATTGTCTGTATTTTTTATGTTCTAGATTGATCTTTTTTTTCCAAGCACTCTTACCAACACTGTCTGGAAAACTTTTCTCAACTGCTCTCATGAACTTCTCAACAACAACAAAAAAAACGCAGATAGGAAAGATTAGACAATTTTGTTTCACACTTTTCTCAATTTGAAATGATTCTGACTTCACCAGTTTCACTCTAACAGTACCAGCTGATCTATCATAGATTCGTTATTGATCATATGAAGTATTTTGTGGGCCAACAAATTTCATTAACACTCTCTATATGACATTGAGTAAAATGAAAATTGAAAGCTTTGACCTAATCAATGAAAAGTAACCATACTTTCTTTTTCTCTTGATGCTTAACCATTTTCTAAATGTTTTGGTTTGTTTAATGCACATCAGTTCCTTATGGGTCATTTAATGCTGAAATTTTAATTTCTTGTGAGCTTTGGTAATTTTTTCTAAAGATTTATTTAAGATAATTTTTTATTTTTACTATGAAAATGTAATTTTTTCAAATATATTTTATATTTTCATGTTTTGACCCAAGTCTGGGTGGTCATTATTTGCCTCTAACTGAGATACTAACAGGTGCTACCACCCTAGGTTAGAATAGACTTTTTAATTTTTTTATTTTATTTTTGTTTTGTGTTATTATTGTGTGTATATATAGCCTCTTATAATTATATGTGTGTGCTTATTTTGTGTATGCCTATATCTATTCTCCTATTTTATGTTTTCATATATTTTTTCCTAAAATTTTTTTGTGCGTATGCGATTTGGTATCTGTATTCTTTATTCTGTGTATATGTATTACATGTATGTGGGATTTGATGCATGTTTTCTTAATTTTGTGACACATCCTGTTTAAATGTATACAATTGTTCACTTTACCTAACTTTATTTCCTCTCTGTACAATTTTTTTTGAATATTCTGAGTGACATATAACATTTGATTTTTTTTGTTTGACGAAGCAGGTTGTAATTTTTTTACAAACACTGAAATAAATTCTGGATTTATAACCATTTAATAATGTGTTAAGTTTTCCTCTCAATATTTCGTATTGCTCTGGATAATATCCATTGAGTTCTCTATTTTTATCTATTTAATATTTTATACTCATCGGATAAAGTTTTTTTGATTTTCCTATTTGCATGATTTTTTCATTTTTTCTTTGATATATATATATATATATATATATATATATATATATAGTAATAACGGTCATGTCACGTTGAATACACCGGTCAGTACTTAGGTGGGTGACCACTTGGGAATACCAGGTGCTGTTCGCATTTATGGATGTGCATTGTGGTGCGGTGGATGTCGGCTTGGAGGGGGAAATCGGTGAGCTGAGTTCCAATTCCAGTCGAGCACACTGCATTCACTTTCGCACTAGTACCCTTGGGAAAGGTATTAATCCATCCGTTCCCTCCAATTATGGGTTAAATAATTGAGGTCTGCTGTTCATGTGATCTGTGGCAGATTTCTGCACCGATTGTTTGTTATCAGCAGTTCCAAAAAGTGTGGATGGTACTACACAATGCCTTCACCACTATAAACAAATCTTTGTGTGGATGTCTTACTAAGGTTAAACCCTCATACATCGAAATCTATGGGGAGAGTCCATAATATAGTAATGAATTAGAGCACTCTGGCTATTAAGCATGTATAATGATAATATATATGCTAAAAAGTCTGCCTTCTGCTACCGAGCACCCATAGCCCAGAGGTAGAATCACCAACTGATGCCAATTCGGTCAGGTTTCAATCCCGGGTTTAAAGCAATTGGAGTCTAACCATACTGATGAGCTGTAATACAGCGAAACAGATCTGTCTACGGATGACTATATATATATATATATACAGACATCTGCAGACAGTCCTGTTTTGCTGCATCACAGCTCATCAGTACAGTAAAACAGTCGATTGTTTCCAACCAGGATTGAAACCCAACCGATTTGACATCAGTTGACAATTTAATTCTACCTCTAAGCTGTGAGCACTCAATGGAAGAAGACAGATTTTGGCATACTATATACATAATCTAAATACACGCCAGTAGCCAAGAGTGTTCAAATTCATTATTGAATGAACAATGCATACATAGCAGTGAGTAGCTACTGTTTTTAAAGCCTACCATCTCTCCAGAGTGATCAATCAACAGGTGAGAGTATATATATATATATATATATATATACACTCTCACCTGTTAAACAATTTATTCAGAAGAAAAGTTCTCAAGAGCGCTGCTATCAAATACTACCAAAACATCAATTTACGCCCTGGATTTTTTCCAATCTCACCTTTACTTATGGAAATTATACTAAAACAGACTAACATTCATAATAAAAATTTCAAAGAAAACGGTTGAATTCCCTTCATTTTAACATCTCTTGATTTTGCGCTACACATGAAGAAATTCTAAAACAGACTTACACACAAAATAAACAGTTTTCAAAGAAAACGGTCAAATTCCCTTCATTTTAGTATCTTGTGACTTTACACTACACATGAAGAAATTCTAAAAACTAAAATATTCTGTGGATCTTTTGAAATGATTTGTGAGCATCTTTGTGGTTACCAACACTGTTTGTTTATAGATACGTAATTTAGAATAAAGCGCATCTCAGGACAAAACGCGTAGACGATTTAAAATACAGTTTTCCTCTTGTCTTTATTTTATTTAACCATATATATATATATATATATATATATATATGTCATTTCACCTCAAGCAAGGCAGAACTGCCACTGGTGCGCAGGGGATTACAGAAGAGGTGAATGATGAGAAAGAGGAACAAGTTACAGAGAATGAGTAAAAAAAGGATGAGAATACAGGTGTGAAAAGGGCTGCATGAGAGTAAAGTGGAAAGGAAAAGGAACATGAAATAAGGGCTGTCAGGCAAAGGATGTGAGTCAAGAAAATAAGAGATGACAATTGACTTTGCATTTAAATTCTTGGAGATTGTAGCTTTCAGGCAAGCAAGTATATGGAAGAGAATTCCACAGTCAGAAAATGTGAGCAAAGAAGTAGAAGTTGCCATTACATTTGATTAGTTCCACTGTAAAAGGGTGGGACCTAGCCGCAAATAGCTTGAAAAATTCATGCAGTGGAATTGTCAGGGAGCTAAGCTCATCAGAGCAGAAGCCTTGAAAGTATTTGTAGAAGAGACAGAGGGAAGCCACATTAGGTCAGTGAGAAAGTGACTGGAGTTGAGCTACCAGGTCGAGATAGGTTACAGTACAGAATTTTTGTTGAATTTTTTTCAAGAAGCCTGAGATGAATAGCAGGGGCACAAGTCCAGATGTGACAACAGTATTCAATGCACGGTCAGATGGTAGATTTATAAATGTATAAGATGGATTTAGATGAGAAAAACTTCCTAGCCCTACAAAGGAAACCAACCTTCTGAGCATCAGATTTAGCTATGGATTCAATGTAGCCATTCCACTTGAGGTCGGCTGATTTAGGCCTAGGAGGTGTAGTGTTTTGCTTTCAGAGAGACTAACCTGATCCATTCTGATTAAGGGTAGAAGTGGTCGTCTTTGGTGGTTAAAAGATAGCAGCTTCATTTTGGAAGCATTAAAATTTACAAGCCATTTCTTACCCCAGTCCACCACAGATTGGAGGTCCTTTTCAAGATCAGCAGGGAGGTTTGCTTTGTCAGCTTCGGCAGATTTCTTATCGAGGCGGGAGTAAATTGTTGTGTTATCAGCATGAATGCCTATTTGGAATCTGATTACATCAGGGAGATTGTTGATGAAGATCAATATAACATAGGACCTAGAATAGAGCATTGAGGGACACCCGTGTTTGTATGACAGTATCTGGAAGCATGCACATTCAATACTACCTTCATTGTGTGATTTGAAAGGAAAGACTGAATTAGGTCATACAATTGTCTGGTTATACCATAGCAATGTAGCTTGTATACCAGACTCTGTCAAATGCTTTGGAGATATCTAGTGCAACAGCTTTAACTTCACTGTTCTTATCGAGAGCCTGGTATATATATTCTGTGATGGTCATTAACATATCAGCAGTAGATTTGGTGAAGCGGAAATCATACTATTTATCAAAGAAGAGGCCTTGGGTTGGGAGATGTTGAACCACTTCAGCATTAACAATAGCCTTGAGCACTTTGCCAAAAATTGGTAGGAGGCTGATAGGGTGATAATTGGAGGGGTCTGAAGGTTTTCCAGTGTTCTTAAATACAGGAACCACAGAAAAGGACTTCCAGCAAGCAGGGAAGCAAGAAGCAGAGAGGCAGTAGTTGTAGTGTTTGGATGAGGACAGAGGAGAGTTCATGGGCACATTTCTTCAGGACAATGTTTGGGATTCTGTCACCTCTGCTCGCCTTATGGGGGTGAAGCTTTGTAATTATATATATATATATATATATATATATATATATTTCAAATTCCATATCCCTTCAGAAATGGCTTACAACCAAATCAGCTTGAAACACTAGTTCTGGTACAATCACTAAAATAAAGTCTGCCAAAACAAAATATCTGATAATATTTTCAAGATCCCTTATATGAACCTGAAAACTAAAATAAACAGTTTCATTCAACAGAAATAGCAAAAGCACTTGACAAGCAACACAAATAATAAAATTCTCATAGAGGCTTATCAGATCACATTGAAATACTGGTTTGAAACATTGAAGTTAAGCAATGTGAAACCTGGTCAGTATCTAAATGGATGACAACTTGAGAATAGTAGGTGTTTTAATTTTGGATATATGGGTGGTGAAATGGATAATGGCTTAGAATTAATGAGTTAACAAGAGAACTAAGTTCTAATTTCACTTCAATTTATCCTATTCACTTCTATGCAAATACCCTTGGGGAAGGTATGCAACTCCATCTTTTCCCTCTTCTATGGGTTAATTAGTAGGACTTGTATCAATAAATCATTGTTATCTTCAAAAACATTCATAGAATCTCAAAAAATTTTATGGTTTTAAATAAGCTGCTAAAATTTAATAAGCCATAGAAAATGAACCAATTGAAGACTAAATGCACCAAAAATGTGGTTCTACAGAAGGATGCTGAGGACATGATGAACTGAACAGATGACCAACAATGACGTCTTGGAGAGGATGAAAACAAAAAAAAGAAACAAATAACTAACACATCACTCAAGCCATCTTCGGAGAGGTTATTAAGACGGGAACAAAATAACATCCACCATCACTGACAATTTTATTTTGTGTTGACATAACCTCTCTGAAGATGGCTCAAGTGAGCCAAAAACTTAGAACAAAATTAATAAAAAATTATCCAAAATTTGGAGAATTTTGTTTTTATTTTCAACTGAAATTAAAGCCAAAGTACGACGTTTAGAACGGCTCATGATTAAACATAATAGACATTCATTGTCTCTTAAATTTAACAGTATATGTTTAGAAAATTATCTGCTGCCTCGATACATTATATATATATATATATATATATATTAGCCTTATTCTGCCAGTAATGCCTATATCAATTTCTGATAGCTATCTACTTTTTTCTGATTTTTAATGCATAGTGTACCAGTTATTACCTCTGCCTATTCAGTCACATTTGTGTATTTGGTTGTTTGTTTCTTTGTCTTTAGTCAAGATATCTCAAAACCCACTGAATCAACTCAGAGGAAACTTTCAGGAAAAACTGACTTCATGACTGGTGCAAATTAATTAGATTTTACATTCAATTCAGTACGGGAGACAGTTTCTGGGTTATTTTTTTGGTTTTATTACTGAAATTTATTTTTACCTTTCAAATGCCAAATACTGAATTATCACCCTTGGATTATTTTGAATACTGATTTATCTTCTGTTTCACTTTAAGTGTGCATTTAATTTTGATAGCATTTGAGTTTTTGTATTTTCACTCTTGAAAGTGGTCAAGTTCATTGCAGTTATTCTTTTTCACTTTAATACTCATCTCTTGCTAGAATTCAAATAAGTTGCCTTCTAACATGGCTGCCTTCTTTTTGTTCCCTTGAAGTAATCTACTTCGTTCACAAGAGAGTATCTAATGCATCAGGTGGGTTAGTCCACTTTACTATAACAGACCTGCTCAACACATTTGCATGAGTGGATTCCATTCACTCATATATATCTCTCCATTAGATCACTCAATAAGTTTTCCTTTCATTTGAAGTGACTACACCAATCTACTTGTGTGTCAAATCACTTGCTATAAATCAATATCTAACAATCATTGAAATGATGTTGGTATTGCCTTGGTGAAGGTTTGCTGTTTTTGGCTACTCTATTTAAGTATCTTAGTTTTAGTCCCCATTTCTCTCTTTTTCCTTCTGCCCTTTTTCTGTTGCATATGTTAACAAGCAGGTAACCTAATCGATCTTGTGTCTTTATGTTATCTGGTTTACTGTCTCTATTTTGCAATGAGGTTGAAACACAAAGAGATGAACGTCTTTTCAAGGGTCCTTTTTGTATAATTTTAACAGTATACTAGTTCTCTATTAATATAAACAGGATAGCCTTTGGAATAACATAGTTTCCCATTATCAAGGGGCCTGTCCATTGCAAATGAATTTTTGTAGGATAGATTCAGTGCTCATGGTAATGCTAATGTTAGCTGTTTCCTTATTTAGCTTTTATTGACGCTTTGTTTTTCGGGAAAATAGGTTTCTGAATTCATCTAACTTATATTGCTCTTTCTAGTACTGAAAGAAGTTTCCTTCCCAACCGTTTGTTTAAAGTCATGCAGAAGTCAACATTTTAATTATTTCATTATCAAGTTACAGGTGCTATCCATTTTAGTTGTTGCTGAAGCTGAACTTCTCCAAATCTTTCATTTTCTTACAATTCATGTTTTATCCTTTCCTCTCACTTTATTGCCTTATCTAAAAGTTCCTGCAGTTTCCTATGGATTACTCAAATATCTTTCTTGTATAAATCAATTCTCCAAGCATTTCAAGTCAGTTTTTCAGTTGAACATTATCAAATGCTTTTTTATCATCTATGAAACATGGGTATAGTCTTTCTGCATTTGTATTGTTCAATGTGCAAATAGTGCAATGGCAAAAACACAACATGATATCAATTTGTATGATTTTTCTTGAAATTTTGAAAGGAAAAGGAAAATATTTCTTGCACAAGTTTTGTATCTAATTTAAAGCAAGATTTTCATTACCACAATTCATTGCATTAACCATTGAGCTTAGCCCTTATAAAGTTTCAGATAAATTTATAATATAAAATTTTGGAGGAAAAGAAAACAATAAATGTCATTTGTTGCAGTTTCTGTATATAATATCATCTTTTTATTATTTGCATTGAAATCTTATTTAATTTGAATCAAGATTTCCATGGCCACAATTCATTGCTTTCACAATTGAGTCTCACTCTTACAAACTTAGAGAAAAATTTTCAATATAACATGTCAAAGGAAAAGAAAACAATAAATGTCATTTTCTTCAAGTTATTGTATGTAATGTCAATTTTTTCAGGATTGGCATTGAAATCTTGTTTAATTTAAAGCAAGAACTTCATGGATACAATTTAATATCTTAAGTATTCACAATAATCTTACAGATGAATTTATGATGAAATATAAAATTTAGAATGTAAAGAAAACAATTGTAGTATAATATGCAAATTATTAGGTAAGTATAGAGAATAACCAGAGAGGTAAAAAAACAAAACTCTGTCATCACAATGGACACAGAGAGCTGTGCCACTACTACCACTACACACAAAGAAATGCGAAACATAACAACAGCATCGCCAATAGGATCCTTAAATTTACTGGATGACCCAGAACACATAGAAACATGGATAAGAACTTTTGCTGCATGACATAAAGACCGACAGAGGAGAAAATGAGATAACCTATTTATTTCTTGCTACAGTTAGGTGTGAAACTAAGAAAGAAAATTTTTCGACCAAAGCAAATTAGAAGAAATGACATTTGAAGAAATTTTGAAAATTATAAAAAATAACATAAGACCAAAAATAGATTGGTAATTGCTGAAAGAAGTTTTTAGAAACAAGACAATTATCAAATGAGTCCATTATACAATATTTACATAGGTTAAAAGAACAAGCCAAGTATTGTGAATTTGAAAATTTGGGAGCACAGGAAATTACTATAGAAGATGAATTGATTTTCCAAGACCAAAACCACAAGCAAAAAATACTTGAATTTCTACAGAGTAGCAGATTGAGTTTGGAAGCTAGCATCAAGTTTTTGCAACAATTAGTGCTAATTAGAGAATCTAATCAACAAAAAAGAACAAACAATTCAAGACATACAGGACGAGCACAACTAAATCCATAATTAAATGTAGATATTGTGAAAAAATCATGAGAGAAACAAGGACAAATGTCCAGCACTAAAAAATATGCCTAAATTGAAAAAAAAAGAGAACATTTTCAGAATGTATACAAATATGAAAAACAAAAAAATGTAAAAACTGTTCAACCAAAAAGAAAAAGCTGAAATATTTACAATTAATACACAAAAAGGAGGTAAAGGTAGAGAAAAAATAAAGATAAATGGCCAAGTATTTAACATGCAAGTTGATACTAGCAGTGAATTTACATTGATACCAAAAGAATTTCTGTATAAAATTAGGATGACCTAAATTTTTTAAACAAAAGCAAAACTTGAAGCAACTAAAATGGGGTTCTACAGAAGGATGCTGCAAATATCATGGATCGACCATGTGAGCAATGATGAGATTTTGAAAAGGATGGGAACAAAAAGAAAATTAATACTGAGCATCAGGAAGAGACAGTTGAAGTTCCTAGAACATGCAATGAGGAAAGAGGGCTTGGAGAACCTGATACTAACAAGCCAGATAGAGGGGAAAAGTGACAGGGGAAAGCAGCTGATAACTTATTTGAAGGACCTAATCAGGCAGATGATGGAACAAGGGTTGTATGGTGTAACAGAAGAAGGCGTGCTAAGAGCCACCGTGATAGGGAGACATGGAAAGCCATGATCGCCTACATCCTGAAAAAACAGAGCACAAAGAAGAAGAAGAAGAAGAAGAAGCATACAATTAAAGCAATTTGATAGAATGGCCATAAAAACAATGGGTACATTTCAAGGCAATGAAAACAATGGGTACATTTCAAAACCCGACAAACATTTTGAAATAATTCCCATTGCAATTGTAGCATGCACAAAAGATCACAAATTATTAGGGAGTAATGTATTAAAAGTGGATCCAGTGAGACTAATCAATTTCATGGAAGCAGAATGAAATGAGATAAGATTATTAACAGTGAAAAGGTGATTGCTGCTGTTTTATCACAAAATGAACACCCAATGATTGATGAAGGTTAATGTCAACAGAAACTAACTACTAGAATATTGCAAAAGAAGTGCTAGCAATTGTATAGAACATGGAAAGGGCACAAAACCATTAGAAAACATATTTAACCTAAAAAAGAATTTTCAAAAGTCACATCATCAGGGATTTTAACATGGGCAATAAAAATAATGGCTTTTGATTTCGATATAGTATACGTAAAAGGGGGAAGCTATTCCTCATGTAGATGCTTCATCAAGAGTATAATTTAAGGAAGAAATGGATGAAAAACAAGAAAATACTGAAGATAAAATAATACACTTGGTAGCAATAGGCATTCTTTCTCTAAGTAAACTCAAAATAGAAACAAAGCAAGACCCAATAATAAGCAGAATAGGAGTAAGAATAAAAATAATATATGGAGTAATTGTTCAATGGCAGAGTGATTCTTTAAGGAAACAAAGTACAAACCAACCATAAAAAAATGACATAATATGCAGTGGAGATGTAACAGTAGCTCCACAAATACTGGGAAAGGACATATTAAACAAAGTACATGATGTAGCATTACAGCAACACAAAGAAGACTAAAGTTACAAGCTTGGTGGCCAGGGTATTTCAAAGATATAGATAAATACATAAAGAGATGCCCAAAATGTGCAAAAATAAAAAAAAATTCAAGCAAGCAAAAATTCTATCATGGCCCAAGGAAGCAGAGCCATGGGTTAGGGTCCACATGGATCACACACATATCAGAGATAGGGGATTATTATTAGTATTAATGCACTCATATTCAGGATGGTCAGAATTTGTCAGAGTAAAAAACAAAAAAGTCAAGCTAATAAAACAAATTTATGAACTATATTCTCTAGCAATGGAGTTCCCCAGATAATAGTCACCAACAATGCACCCAAATTTTGTGATGAGAACATGCGCGTGTTTAAAACAAATTGGATGCATCCCATACAAGACACCACCATATCACCGACAATCTAATGGCATTGCAGAAAGAATGGTAGAAACGGTGAAAATGGGATTGAAAGCATTCTCACCACTTAATGAAAGCATAGAGGCATATTTACCAAAAATGCTCCTTAGTTAAAGATCCATTGCACATGTGAGGAAGAAACTAATTAATGGGAAGACAAATCAAAGTTCCCATAACTATGCCTTTTGCAACGAAAGAAAAGATATGGTAAAGGAAAAATAAAGAGGCAAATCCAGAAGTAAATTTCTTGATTCAAAAAGAACACAACACAGCTAGAAAAAGAAACAATATATACAGCCACATAGAGTTCATTTCAGAAGCAGAAACAAGCTGGATGATGTGGAAATGGAAAGTCAGGAACAAGAACAACATATACTGGCACGTGCAGATCAGTTCAGAAGCAGAAACAAGCTGGATGATGTGGAAATGGAAGGTTAGGAACAAGAAGAGGCAGACATTTACAAAAGTGGAACAGAGCAAAAAATAGAAGAAAGTGAGAATGAAAAGACAGACAAATTTGAAGAAGAAAATGAGGAGAGACCAAGATCCTCATTAAAGAGAAAACAAGAAAGACAAGAGGAAGGACAATACAATACAAAAGTAATCAGGAGTCAGTCAGTTAAGTGCCATACGTGATACACGCTTGGGCGATCATGTCTCGAAAGAAACATGACTGACTGGGCAGAAGATCATCCCGCAGTAGGTTGCCATTGCTTTCTGCGGTACACCAGTTGCCGACCAAGGCTATAGAACCCAATCTATCCTGTTATTTAAGGAAGGAAGAGATGGTTCCAAGTCGATATTCAATGCACCACAATGCACATCAGGAGTAATAAAATAAAAAACAAGGGTGTACGACCTCTCCGGTTCAGATAGGTGTAGTATTGTATGCAAATTAATTGGCAGGTATAAATAGAGAATAACTGGAGAGGTCAGAAAACAGAAAACCCCGTTATTGCAAAGGACATGAAGAGCTATGCTGCTACTACCACTACACACAAAGAAATGCAAAACATAAAAACAATAAATGTCATTTGTTCAAGTCTTTGTATAGAGCCTCATTTCTTTTAATGATTTGTATTAAAATCTTGCTTAATTTAAAGCAAGAATTCCATGGCCACAATTCATTACCTTAACTAGTCACAATAAACTTTTAAATAAATTTATTTTGAAATATTAAATTTTGAAGAAAAAAAAACAATAAATGTCATTTTTTCAAGATTTTGTATTTCATGTCATTTTTTAAAAATAAATTGCATTCAAATCTTGCTTAACTGAAAGCAAGAATTCCATGGCCACAATTCATCACCTTGCCTAGCTGTTAACAAATAAATTTATAATGATATACAAAATTTTGAAGGAATAGAAAACAACAAATGTAATTTGATTAACTTTTTATATCTAGTCTCATTGCTCAAATGCTTAATTTAAAGGAAGGAGAGAATTTAAAATCCATCTCATCAACTCATTACCATAAACGTTGACTTTCGCCCTTGTGAACTCATAGATAAATAATGAAATAATGACTGGCCGTATTATCTTTTTGGCAGTCAATAAACTGAATAATTTTAAGATTCTTTATCCATAAAGGCATATTTTAATGATAATTAAATTTCATATATGGGATCTGGCACAAAAAGAAATGAACTATTAATGAAATTAGTTTTTCTATTTTTTAATGAGTTGAATTCAAACATGATTTCATTTAAAGGAAAACCTTTATAAACACAGCTCATTGTCTTAAGCACTCCATTTTATCTTTATAACTTAAAAATAAATTCATCATGAAATATGAATTTTTAAAGTAAAGAAGAAAACAACAAAAGTCATTTGTTCAAATTTTTGTCTATAGCTTCATTTTTTTTAATGATTTGCATTCTAATCTTGCTTACTTTAAAGCAACAATTTCATGCCAACAATTCATTGCCTTAACCATTGAGATTCACCTTTATAAAACTTATAGATAAATTTTTAATATGACATTTCAAAGACAAAGAAAACAATAAATGTCACTTGTTCAAATTTTTATATTTCGCATCATTTCAAAAAAAATAAATTGCATTCAAATTTTTCTTGATTGAAAGTAAGAATTTCATGGTCCCAATTTATTACCTTAACTAGTCATGATAATCTTAGAGATAAATTTATAATGATATATAAAATTCAAAAGAAAAAGAAAACAATAAATGTCATTTGTTGAAGTTTTTGTATATAGCCTCATTTTTTTTGTTATTGATTTGTATTAAAATCATGCTTAATTAAAAGCAGGAATTCCATGGCCACAATTCATTACCCTAACCATTGAGCTTTGCCTTTATAAACTTACGGATACATTTATAATGTAAAATTTTGAAGGAAAAGAAAAGAATAAATGTCATTTGCTGAAGCTTTTGTATACAGCATCATTTCTTTTTAAAGATTGCCTTCATATTTTAATTTGAAGGCAGAACTTTATGTCCATAATTCAATGACCTAGACAATCCTGACAGTATCCACTATAATGGAGATAAGAACTTTCTTAAAAGGAACCATTTAACAAATAACTGCTTATAGATTCACATCTAAACAACCAAAATTTGTGTATCCAAAAATGATGTAAATGCTTATAGATTCAAGTCAAAATGACAAATGTTTATTTATTGATAAATATAAATGGTTAATATTCACCTATAAACTTAAGTCACTTAGTTAAGTGACATGCCTAATACATGCATGGGCGATCATGTTTCCAAAGACATGACTGACTGGGTAAAAGATTTTCCCACAGTAGTTTGCCATTACTTTCAGCAGTACACTGGTCAATCAAGGCTATAGAACCCAATCAGTCCTGCTATTTAACCCATAGATGGAGGGAGAAGTGACAGTTTCATACCTTTCCCAAGGGTATTTGCATGTACATGAATGCAACAAATTCAACTTGAACTTGAACTCAACTCTCGGATTTTTCGTTCCAAGTCATTATCCACAGCACCACAACGCATGTCCTTATAATTGACAAATGTTCACATATTTTTTTTTTTTAATCATATTACCCCGAGCAAGGTAACGCCACTGATGTGCAGGGGGCTACATAATAGTGAAAAGATTGGAAAAGATAAAGCCGGAAACCACATCCTCAACAGGGAACAAGGGATGAGCCTCTTAACCTGTTCAATAGACATGGGTGGAGTGTGAGCCAGGCAATAGATAGATCTATCTACTCCAATTGAAAAAAAAAACAAAGTGAGAAGATTGAAAAAGAGAAAGCCGGAAACCACATCCTAAACAGGGAAGAAGGGATGAGCCTCTTAACCTCTTCAATAGACATGGGTGGAGTGTGAACCAGGTGATAGATCTATCTACTTCAATTGAAAAAAAAAAAAACAAAGTGAGAAGATTGGAAAAGAGAAAGCCGGAAACCACCTCCTAAACAGGGAACAAGGGATGAGCCTCTTAACCTGTTCAACAGACGTGGGTGGAGTGTGAACCGGGCGATAGATAGATCTATCTACTCCAATTGAAAAAAAAAACAAAGTGAGAAGATTGGAAAAAGAGAAAGCCAGAAACCACATCCTAAACAGGGAACAAGGGATGAGCCTCTTAACCTGTTCACTTAAATATAAATGACCTATAGATTAAACTATAAATGACTGATGTTTGCCAATAGACTATTGACTCAAGTATAATCAACCATTGTTTACTTATCTCCAAACCAAATAAATGCTTATAGACTTGGATATAATTATAAAAAAATGATTTCAACAAAGTGTTGATACGTCATAAAATCGACCAACCTACCACATTATAAATTTATTAGAAAATAGAAAATAGAAAATTTGGAAAGGAAAAGAAAATAAATGTCATTTATTGTTTTTAATGAGTTGCATCAAAATTGAGGTTAATTTAATGGAAGAACTTCTTAATAACTCATTACCTTAGCCATTGGGCTTCGCTCTTATAAACTTTTTGAAGGAAAAGAAAACAATAAATGTCATTTGTTCAAGGTTTTGTATATAATTTGTATATATATAAATTTTTTAATGATTTGCATTCAACTCTTGCTTAATGTAAAGCAAATATTTTATGCCCACAATTCATTTCTTTAACCACTGAGCTTTACCTTCATGAACTTACAGATAAATTTATAATAAAAAAAATTTAAAGGTAAAAAAATAATATATATTCTTTATTTAAGTTTTTCTATATCGCCTCATTTTTGTTAATACATTCAAATCTTGTTTGATTAAAAAAAGAACAAAAATCAAAGGTTCATGTATTTAACCTCACTCCAAATATTTTAGTTTAGATTTGTTTTGATTTTAGTTTTTATGCCAAGATGTATGCTTATTGGCCCCTTTTATGTTTGTCCCCACTTTCTTTAGTTTAATTTCCCCGATAAGTGACCTAATATATCAGTTCTCTAGTGGATGAAGGACTTCTTTTTCTTTTATATACCCTGTTCTTTCAGGACGTAGGCTTTCCGCATCTCCCTATTCCTGGTGGCTCTTAACACGCTTTCTCCTGTTGCACCATGCAACTCCCATTCTGTCATCCATATGATCAGGTTCTTCAAATATGCTATCCGCTGCTTTCCCCTATCACTTTTCCCTCTATCTGGCCTATTAGTATCAGGTTCTCCAAGCCCTCCTTCCTTATTGCATGTACCAGGAAATTTATCTGTCTCTTCCTAATGCTCAGTATTAATTTCCTTTTCATTTCCATTCTTTCCAAAACCTCATCATTGCTCACATGCTCGGTCCATGATATCTGCAGCATCCTTCTGTAGAACCACATTTCAGCTGCTTCAAGTTTTTCCTTCATCGAAGATATTGTCCAACATTCACTGCCATACACTTTTCATTTTTAGAGTGTGTTTTTCATATTTGTTGTGTTTGAATAAGTGTGTGTGGTTGGTCAAATTACTGGTTTTAATTTATTTTGCATTAATTTGTAACAGTTAACTGGTATTACTTCCAAAATTAAGGATCATAGGGTTTTTTTTATGACTATCAGCATTTTTTTAGTTTCTTTTATATACTGTATTATGCATAGTGAAAATATTAATTTTTAAAAGTTGTTATTGTTATTCTCACTCTCCACCAGACAGACAAATTGCACACGTTAGACAAGTTAGGATTTTGTAGAGTCTTTGAGGTATTATGGTGGTTGTAATAAGAATGTGGTGTTTTTGTGCAAGGAATATTGTATAGTTTTTTGGGGTCATTGATCGTGGCTAGCTAAGTTTTTAAATAAGACAGATGAAGACCAGCATTCCCCATCACTACTTTTGGCCTTGTGCCATATTTTTTGTTTTATACAAAAATAAATATGATGACCTTAACTCATTGCCATAATCATTGAGCTTAGCTGCTATAAACACATACGTAAATTATAATGAAAATTATTCAGGAATCTAAAAGTTTATTTGTGAATGTATGAAATAATGTATTTGCTAAAAAATGAATGTTTTAGAAGATTACTTCTTTTATTCCTCATCCTTCAGAATGTTGGTGATCATGGCTCTCTACATCTTCTTCAAAAAGTAAAACAACTGAAATTCAAGGTGAAAAACCACAAGCATTGAGGCATAAAGTATATTTAAAATGTATTATATTTTATAAGGCAATTACAAAAAATAAAATTTAAAATTGCAACATTGAAAAAAATGTTAATATAAAAATCAAACTGTTTAAATATCTTAGCTCCTTAGCATTCAAAACAACCTTAATCCACCCTGTAAATATTGATTTCTAATGTACAACTTGCCATAATCTGCCCCATGTATACTCTGTCATAATATATGATGACATTATCGTAATTAATACAGGAAATCCTGCAAATAACAAGACCTTTGACAACAAATAGCAAGACAATATCTATCTCAAGTAAGTTAGGAGGCTCAGTGGAGTAATGAATAGTGGTATTGCAAGCTCAGTGGAGTAATGGATAGTAGTGTTGGAGATACAGTGGAGTAATGGAGAGCAGTTTTTGAAGGCATAGTGGAGTAATAGTGGTCTTGGAGGCATGGTGGAGTAATGAATGACATTTGGAGTCATGGTGGACTAATGGATGGCAGTGTTGGAAGCATAATGGAGTAATGGATAGCAGTGTTGGAGGCATGGTTAATAATGGATAGCAGTTTTGGAAGCATGATGGAGAAATGGATAGCAATGTTGGAGGCACAGTTGTGTAATCAATAGCAATTTTGGAGACACAGTGGAGTGATGGATAGCAGCTTAATCTAAGGAATTAGAGATCCCATTCTGAAATTCCAGTCAAATTCATGACATTCGCTTACATACTAATACTCTTGAGAAAGGTATAAATCCATCCCTTTTCCCCCAAGCATTGGTTAAATGACAGGAAATACTGGGTCCTACAGCCTTGGCTAGCAGCCAGTCTAAAAAAGACAAACTCCAAATTCAAAATCTTATGACTTAGTGTATGACAACCCGCAACATCTTCTGTGGTCTTAGGTTGCTGGGAAAGAGCTAGAAGAGAAGATGGGTGCTGCCAAGCTATCTGAATTGTTGTTTCTTTGCTTTTAATTTTTTAATAAGTTTGTGTGCTTAATGTTTTAATATGTGTGTGCTTGTGTGTGTTTGTGTGTGTACACCAGTAAAAGAGGAGCTAGTCGAACCAGCAGATAGTAGATCAAAGGAAAAGCTCAATGCACAATCAAAACAAAAGAACTGAATATGCAGAGCCAGCAATATATATATATGTATATTCTTGGGAAAAATAAGCTTAGTAAATATATATTTTTATTTTACTTTTTTGTGATAGGTACCAACTTGGTGGCCTGACAACTCCAGCCACTTCCCCACCGACGGGATGTGGCTTCCCTCTGTCTGTTCTATAAATGCTTTCGTGGCTTCTGCTCCAACGAACTTAAGTCACTGGTGCCCCTGCCACATGAGTTTACTCATGCAACCAGACTGGCAACTGGGTCTCACCCATTCACAGTTAGATCAACCAAATACAGACGACAATTCTACTCCTGTAGCTTCTTTTCTTGCACTTCCCGTCTGTGAAAATCGCTTCCATATTCTTGCTTTCCTGATGGCTACAACCTCCAGGAATTTAAATGCAATGTCAATAGTCATCTCTTAACCACTTGACTCTAGTTCTTTCTACATCACCCTGTATATCCTTTCCTTTCTCTCTACCTTTGCAACTGTCATCAGACCTGTATTCCCATCCTTCTCTTGCTCCTTTCTAACTGGATTGTCTTTCTCTTCACTCTCCTCCTATCTAATCTTTTTACTCTTATGTAGCCCCCTAATCTTTTTACTCTTATGTAGCCCCCTGCACATAAGTGGTGTTACTGCCTTGCTCAGAGTGATACAATTAGAAAAAAAAAAGGTTTTGTGTGAAAGATCTTGAAATTATTATCAGGGTTTTTTTAGTGGGTGCAAACATTTAAGCTGAATGTGCTTGGTCATTTTCCCTAATTCTTATGTAGCTTGGAATCCACTATACCATATTGAATGGAGATTTTATTTTCTTCAGCAAAAGGATATTTATATAAAGGATGAAATGGTTACTGCCAAGATATCTGAAAGTATAATGACGAAGAAGAATCAAAGTCTGTTTGTTCGTCCCATTAGGTCTCTCCTGACGACTGAAACAAAGGAGTTAAACTTCTAAACAGTAAAGAGAGACTTTAGAAAATAGAAATTGAACTTAAAGTGATAAAATTCACAAGGCAGAAAATTTCTTAGATATGGGTATGACAATTTGTCCTGGGTATGACGATAAACAACATCCAGCAGCAAGTCCTCTGATTTGAAGGTTTAGAGGAGCGTGGAACCACCTCTTAGTTGCTGTTGTTTCCAGGTCCACCCTGACCTGGGGTGATAGCACTTGTTAGGATCCCAGTTATGGGCAAATATTTAACCTCAAACTAGGGGCATTTAAGAGAAAAAAAAAAATTAAACTGGGTAAGAGTCTTTAGTTTTGGATGGTAACTTGTCTAAGAGAAGAAAATCTATGATATAAAAACCCCTACACCTACCTCGTGTAAAATAAAGTAGTCTGGACTCTCTAACTTAAGAAAATAATGTTTGTAGAGATAGTGTCTTGATAAACTATCCTGAGTTTCCAGTCTCCTAAACTGGTTGGTGTTAGTAATAGCATACAGCTGATAAACTCTCTCCAATATTTCATGATAGTTCAATTACAGAGCCATCAAAAAAACCCATCCAACCGATGCAAGCAAGGAAAAGGATGTTAAACAATGATGAGGAGGAGGGGGAGGGAGAGGAGGAGGTGGTGGATGGTCAAGAATAGTGAAATATTTCTGCCTGAACTTCTGGGATGAGAAGGTATTATGATTTTTTTTTTGTAATCATTTCACCCCAAGCAAGGCATTCCACTGCCACTATTGCACATGGGGTTACATAGGGGAAGGTAAAGAGAAAGAGTGGTTAGATATAGGAAATGTCAGAAGGAGGGTGATAGATGGGTAAGGATATGGAAGCAGGGGGTTGGGTAGGTGGGAAGAGTGTTTGAAAGATGGTTAGTGTGTTAGGAGGTGTCTATTGACCTTACATTTAAACTCCTGGAGATTGTAGCCGTCGGGGAAGCAATCATGTGGAAGGGAAGTGCAAGAAAAGAAACTGTTGGAGTAGAAATTGCGGTTACATTTTATCAGTTTTACTGTAAAAGGGTAGGACCTAGTTGCTAATCTAGTATCTCATGCAAATTCGTACCTAGGGGGCACCAGTGATCTAAGTTCATCAGAGCAGAAGCTGTAAAAGTATTTATAGAAGAGACACAGGGAAGCCACGTCGCGCCAATGACAGAGAGACTGCAGCCAGTCTGCCAAGTTGGTATCGATTATATTACAGACACTCCGTTGTACTTTGTCAAGAAGCCCAAAAAGAATAGCAGGGGCACCCGACCAGATGTGGCAGCAGTATTCAATGCACGGGTGGATGGTAGATTTATATATGTGCAGGATAGTTTCAGATGGAAAAAACTTCCGGGCCCTTCACAGAGAACCAACTTTCATAGCAGCAGAATTAGCAATGGAATCGATATAGTCATTCCATTTGAGGTCCGCTGAAAGTGTGAGACCAAGGAGGCGTAGTGTTTTACTCTCTGGAAGGCAAGCCTGGTCCATTACAATTATCTTCATTTTTATTGTTATCACATTTCAGATGTTGTGTTTTATGGTCTTCCTCAGGTGTATGTCAATCAGGGTCATTCTGAACTCAACCTTGTCAGACTCTCTGTCTTCAGGCAGAAAAGAATGAAGATGAGACTACACTGAAGATCAGAGTCACGTCATGAAAAAGTAGACAAGGGGGAAAAGTAAACATGAACCCAAACCCGAAATATGTGGGCCTACAGAGAATTTTTGCCCAAGAGTACAACTCTATATAAAAAGCAGCCTTGTGCCACACCCTGTCTTTGTCGGGGAGGCTTCAATAAATACTGAATTCTGAAGTAAACTCATGAATCTATGAGGTTAGATTGTCTAGTTCTTACTTTTTCGTATTGCTCAGTTACTGCATTCCTGTTTCCACTCTTTCCAAGTACACACTGCCTTACCCAGGGGTCACTATATCACTAAATTTACAAACCACTGCTTAAGCCCACTTGGAAATTGTCCCATATGACAATTTGCTGTAATGTACTTGGAGCCTTAAATCTAAGCTTCCTGCTGATTAGATTCCATAACAACAAAGATGAGGACAATAGCATGAATATAAATAGTATAAAAAGCAAAATATTGTTGATAGTCATACTAAAGTCAAACTAAAATAACAGTAAATAATTAGCAGAAAAAATGTCTCATGCTAGCAAATACTAAAAAGAAATAAAAACAAAAAATATTTGCTTATTTTAATGTTGATATATATATATATATATATATATATATATATATATTGATGTGAGTTAATATTAATGTTTTATATATATATATATATATATATATATATATATATATATATATATACATATATGTTGATGTGAGTTGTGGTGCAGTGGATATTGGGCCGGGACAAGAAATTGGAGAGTCAAGTTCAAATTTCACTTGAATGCAATAAATTCGCACTTGTTGCATTCACTTATGCACAAATATGCTTGCGAAAGGTATAAATTCATCTCTTCTCCCTCCAACTATAGGTAAAATAGCAGGACAGATTGTATTCTGTAGCCTTCGTTGGCAACGAGTCTACTGCAGAAAGTAATGGCAACCAAATGTGAAAAAACCTTCTGCTCAGTGAGTCATGTTTCTTTCAAGAAATGATTGCCCAATTGTTTGTCATGTATGGCACTTAACTGACTGATATATATATATAAAGAACCATTAAAATAACAATATATATGAAGAAACTTTAGATATATACATTATATAAATATACAGACAATATATATATATATATATATATATATATAAAGAAACATTAAAATAAGCGCATATTCTATTTTCATTTTAATATTTCTCTCTATATATATATACATGAACTGATTTGTTTTAACATTATTATATATATATATATATATATATATATATATATATATATTATTATTATTATTATTATATATATATATAATGTATATAATATATATATATATATATATATATATATATAAAGAAACATTAAAATAAGCGCATATTCTATTTTCATTTTAATATTTCTCTCTCTATATATATACATGAACTGATTTGTTTTAACATTATTATATATATATATATATATATATATATATATATTATATATATATATATATATAATATATATATATATATATATATATATATATATATATATATATATTTCCTTTTAGTATTTGGAAGCATCGGATATTTTTTGCTAATTATTTAGTCATTTTAGTATGACTTTACTATATATATATTTACTGAGGTTCGTGTATCTGTTGCTAAATTTAAAATACTGGTATCTTTTTACAGAAATTTTCCATGTATGCTTTATTAGATATCTAAGACAGTTAATTTCTTTCTCATATAAAATCTAATAAAAGTTTAAAAGATTACAAATTTATATCTTTACCTCAATCTTGATAAACATGTTTCCAATATATTTTGCAGAAGTAATCGAGAATTTTTATGAACTATGGTAATAAGATAAAAGAGAATAGATAAATGTTTTGCGTTATCTACTCAAGATAAAAGAATTGCGTGAAAATATATGAAGCCTGCTCTCTTGTTAATCAGTCAGTTAGTTAAGTGCCATACGTGATACATGCTTGGGCAATCATGTCTCGAAAAAGACATGACTGACTGGGCAGAAGATTATCCCGCAGTAGGTTGCCATTGCTTTCTATGGTAGACTGGTTGCCGACCAAGGCTATAGAATCCAATCTGTCCTGTTATTTAACCCATAACTGGAAGGAAGAGACGGATTAATACCTTTCCCAAGGATATTTGCGCGTAAGTGAATGCAATGAATCCGGCTGGAATTCGAACTCAGCCCCCCGATTTCCCGTTCCGAGCTGATATCCAATGCTCCACAGCGCACATCATTTACCTAAGGCTGGAAAATTTAATTTTTTTTCTATTTAACTCATAGATTGATTGATTGATTAATCTTTTATGGCTTCTCAATCTTTCGTGGGTTATTTGAAGCCTAAAATTTTTTGGATTATAAGAATAATTCTTTTGCAAAAGAATTTTGCATGAAAATTTCATTAAAATAAGCAATGAATTTTTCACATACAAATATTACTTTTTAACTCATAAATAAAGAAGAGTTCAATTCATTCCTTTTCCAAGGTATTTGCATGTAACTTTATCTAACAAATCTGACTATTCAAAAATCAAAATTCTGAACAGCTATCTATTACACCACCCACACATCTAAATCTAAACTTATTTAAAAATGGAACTTTGTCTGTGTGTGTGTGTGTGTGTATGTGTGTGTGTCCATTACCTATAGACTCCGAAACGGCTGAACCGATTTTCTTAAAAATTTACACAGTTGTACTATAAGTGTCTGCAAGTGTTCTTAGCTAGGTTTTGTGTCAAGGTACCCCGATAAATATTGAAAATTGACAATCAAAAAATCGGGTTATAGAAGGAGTGGTCCGATTTTAATCAAATTTGATACACTCGTAGACAAAGACATAAGGAATGATATTCAGAAGTTTCAAGGTTGCAGTTCTTACAACAGTGCAGAAAATCGATAATATATATATATATATATATATATATATATATATATATAAATAAAAGGATAAAAGGCAATTTGTTTGTGTGTGTGTCTGTTTATCTGCCTGTATGTCTGTATTATTTTCAGCCCCTTTATTTTAGTTTTTGCTTCGAGTTTGGCTCTGAGTAGGCATAATTGTTGTTCTTAGTCTCAGCCATGATACCATTTACTCAGAGGGCTTATTTAACCTTCAAAATTCAGTTTACGACAAAAAAAATTTATTTGATATCGATACCAGAAAATCAAAATTTGACTTACATCCATTCATTTTTCTTTCAGTCTACAGTTTTGCTTTAACTGGAAAGAACTATTGCTTTTTAGTCTTTTGTGCCAACGTCCAAAGAGTCTGAGCTCCAGAACCATAGATTAGTTTTAAAGCTTTCATGACATCCAAGCAATGCCGGGCTATACTGCTAGTATATATATATATATATATATATATATATATATATACTAGGTGCGATTGGTAAATTGGTAAATTGTCGCAATTATTTTATTATTTCAAATATTCTTTAGGCTGAGTCTGAGCTCCAGAACCATGGATTAGTTTTAAAGCTTTCATGACATCCAAGCAATGCCGGGCTATACTGCTAGTCCATAATAAGAGCTCAGCATAAAAAAACTTACCAAAATTTAACCCAGAATTTTTTTATGAATTTTATGGTTCAGCCGATTACTTTTCATCCCTTAATATTGATAGATTATGAATTAAAATTTTATTTTTGTTTTTTTTCTTACTTTTCCATATTTTAAATTCATGTAATTCTTATGTGAATACTAGAGAACGAGGTCTGTCTATCAAATGTTTTATTTTCTTTTAAATTTCCTAATTAGTTGTTTTACATAATCAGTATATATTCACTGGGAAAATTTTAAAATGTTGTTATTTTTTTCCTTGGTCCCACAGAAAATTTTACAGATGGGACTTTAATAATAATTTCATAGAGTCTCTGAAGTATTATATAGTAAGAATGTTAAGTAAGAATTTGGCATTTTGATACAACGATTATTGTGGTGTGTTTGGGTCAATGATTATGACTAGCTAATTTTAAGACAGAAAAAGACCAACTTCCCCATCCCCATTTTAGGCCTTGTGCCAAATTTGTATATTAGGACAATAAATATTATGTAATCAGTAAATTTGCCAAAGTTTATATTCATTTTTATGTAATGTCATTTTTCTCCCCATTTTTTTTTTTAATCATATCACCCCAAGCAAAGCGATAATGCCACTGATGTGCAGGGGGCTACGTAAGGGTGAAAAGAATGGAAAAGAGAAAGCAGGAAACTACATCCTAAACAGGGAACAAGGGATGAGCCTCTTCACCTGTTCAATAGACGTGGGTGGAGTGTGAACCAGGTGATAGTTTAGTCTATCTACTCCAACAGAAAAAAAATAAAGAGAGAAAAGAGTGAAAAGATTGGAAAAGAGAAAACCGGAAACTGCATCCTAAACAGGAAACAAGGGATGAGCCTCTTCACCTGTTCAATAGATGTGGGTGGAGTGTGAACTGGGCGATAGTTTGGTCTATCTGATCCAATTGAAAACAAAATAAAGAAAAGAGTGGAAAGATTGGAAAAAAGTTAATTTTAAATGTTGCTACATTCGTGTTCAAGGATTGTGTTTTGTGTATGTTTTTATAACTGATTGGCTAATTTCAGCATTCTCATGTTTGCTGCAACCAATTTTAAGTCACTCAAGGTGACATCATTTAAATGATCAAACTGTAATTTTTAAGTTTTTTATTTTTAAACACACTTCAATATTCAGTCCAGAGAATAATACCTAATTTAATGATGGCTGCTTCTCTTTTATTACAACAGCCTCCAGAATTTTAATTCTTTCTATACACTGTGTTCTGTATATATATATATATATATATATATATATATATATATTATTCATCCACATACAAACCTGTTTCACTGTATCACAGCTCATCAGTGTGGCTAGATACATCCACTTGCTTCTGGCCAGGATCGAAACTTGACCGATTTGGTGTCAGTCAGAGTCACTACCCCCTAAGCCATAGGCGCATGGAATCACAGAATGGAAATTTTAATGTGTTGTATATAAGCAGTGTATACACACATCAGTCACCGAAAGACCTCAATTCATTTCTGAAGAGTAAGTTTAAACACATTGTATGTTCTTCTATGGAGAAAGATAGCTTATTTAATGTTGGTTGTTTCACTTTTATTACAACAGCCTTCAGAATTTGGAGTCTTTCTTTGCATTGTTTCCTATACAAAGTTTTGATGTTATCTACTAAAATATGTTTTATGTTAATATTATTTTGCTTATTTGTGATATGTTCATATGTGAATGAGTTGCACATAAATTTTGACAAATGACAAGTTAACCTACATGACAGTGTGGTGCATGTGTGGCCAATGTAATAATTTAATGCTATTTGTTGGTTGTTAATGTTGGAGATACAATTGAAGTGTAGGGAGCTGGTTAATGTTTCTTTTGTTCGGCCTTGTGTCAGACTTAACTGAACTTCCTACAGCTTACAGGATTTATGTTGAATTATCTTCAGAAGGGTGGTTTTCAGCAGGTTGTGTGGATTAGTGTAGAAGAGTGGAATAATAAAATATATGTTTTGAATGTTAAAATAGAAATTTATTAAAGAGAATGACTAATATAAGTTGTTGGCGTTAATGTACAATTAGAAAGTTAAGGGTAGAGTTCGTACAAAATGTTCTAGTAGTAATTGTTGAAAGAGATATGAAGAAAGAGAGAGAGAGAGAAAGAGGACAATGTTTGGGTCGCTTCAAGTGGGTTACATTTTTTATGTGTGTCTCTTGCTGCTCCCATTTCTGACTGACAACCCTGACCGGTTAGAGACCATCCTTAAATATTCCATCCAGTCACTTGGAGTGGCTTCAGAATGATTTTTTATTTCGTTGTTGAAAAATCATTTCTCTGACATGTTTTGAATTTTGCAATTTGATGACCAATCAGGATCCAGAGTTCCGCTATACAATCTCCTCCCAAAGAACATAAGAATTCATAAACAATATTATTTTTACTTAGGCTAGATTTTTGAGATGATTAATTATTTCTAAGAATTAGGTTACACATTTCTAAGTTTTTATAATAAACTATAAATTTAAAGTATTTGGTAGTGTCTATAACTTTCATATAAAAGTTGTTTATAATTTTAATAAGCATTTTGTCTTATTTATTGCATCTGGTTACAATAAAAGAATTTAATGGAGTCTTTATTTTTTTTATGTGTGTGTGTGTTTTTTTTATTAAACCCACTTCAATATATGGTTCCATATGAAAAAAGACCTTATTGAATGTGTGGCTGCTTCTGTTTTATTACAACAGCCTCCAGAATATTTGGTCTTCCTGAAGATTGTTTTGGTGGAGCATATAAAACTCTGAGTAGCAGAATTTGCTAAAGATTTTTCAGAAATGAAAGTTCATTTCTATTTTATACAAAACTAGCAGTATA
This sequence comes from Ascarosepion bandense, assembly GCA_037127315.1. Classification (NCBI taxonomy): domain Eukaryota; kingdom Metazoa; phylum Mollusca; class Cephalopoda; order Sepiida; family Sepiidae; genus Ascarosepion; species Ascarosepion bandense. The sequence continues at coordinate 2,858,487 of JBBBDQ010001416.1, read as the reverse complement.
GACCAGTGTGCTCAGGTGTAATGAAAGGTTTAAAACTAATCCATGCTCCTGGAGCTCAGACACTTTGGACGTTGACACAAAAGTCTAAAAAGCAATAGTTGTTTCCAGTTAAAGCGAAACCGTAGACTGAAAGAAAAATGAATGGATGTAAGTCAAAATTTGATTTCTTGGTATCAATATCAAATAAGTTTTTTCATCGTAAACTGAATTTTGAATGCTAAATAAGTCCTCTGAGTAAATGGTATCATGGCTGAGACTAAGAACTACAATTATACCTACTTAGAGCCAAACTCAAAGCAAAAACTAAAATAAAAGGGCTGAAAAACTGATTTTGATCAGACATGGTATCTTGCTTTATATATATATATATTATCAATTTTCTGCACTATTTTAAGAACTGCAACCTTGAAACTTTTGAATGTTGTTTCTTTTGTCTTTGTCTATGAGTGTATCAAATTGGATTAAGATCAGACCACTCCTTTTATAACACGATTTTTTTTATTATCAATTTTCGATATTTATCAGGTGTACCTCAACACAAAACCTAGCCAGGAACACTTGCAGACGCTTATAGTACAACTGTGTAAATTTTCAAGGAAATCGGTTGAGCTGTTTCAGAGTCTATAGGTAACGGATACACACACACACACACACACACACACACACACACACACACACACACACACACAGAGACACACACACAGACACACACACACACACAGACACACACACACAGACACACACACACACAGACACACAGACACACACACACAGACACACACACACACACACACACACACACACACACACACACTGACAAAGTTCCATTTATAAATAAGTTTAGATTTAGATTTAGATAGATAGATTTATATTTTGATTAGATTAGATACTATTCCTATTAATAATGGTGTATTTGTTAATTGTTAAGCCATGACTCATTTCATTACTGATAAATCTAAGTTTATTAGTTTTAATAATAATTTTAATCCAAAAAATTACCATACTGAACTAGCAGATAGCAGCAGACAAAATAATATTGCCTTAAAAAGAGGCAATGCTGAAGTTACTTTAACAGACACACAAGGAAAAATTCAAAAATACATTTTAAAAGATTCCCTTTATATCTCTACATTTAAACAGACTGTATTCTTTGTACAAGGTGCTACTGAAAAAGGGATTTCTGCAAAATTTGGTCATAATCCTTCAGACCTCGTATATTCTAATGTTATAAAATTCAACATAAAAAGAGATGGCCACATGTATGCTACACATAGCATAAAATATTGACATCAAATTTTTGAACATAGTAATCTAAAGGATACTAAAATCAAACAGGTTCAGAAATTTAAATACCTTAGCAACAGAAAACAGAAAGTGTGATACTGATATCTGAAGGTAAATTGGCATGGCCAAGGACGCATTCCAGAAGATGAGTAGAGTATTGAGACACAGGAAAATTTCATTGGAAATAAAGAAGAGCGTTTGAGATTGTTATATGATGTCTGTTTTTCAATATGGCAGCAAATGCTTTCCAATCTCCTCAAAGTTGAAAGAGAGACTCGAATCAGCTGAAATGTGGTTCTACAGAAGGATGTTGAGGATACCATGGACCAAACATGTGAGCAATGATAAGGTTTTGGAGAGAATGGAAATGAAAAGGAAACTTATACTTAACATCAGAAAAAGACAGCTGAAGTTTCTGCGACATGTAATGGGGAAAGAAGGCTTGGAGGATCTGATACTCACAGGTCAAAGAGAAAGAGAGACAGGAAAAAGCAATGTGTAACATACTTAATGGGCTTGAGCAGATGGCTGACAGAGCAGGGTTTAAGTAAGGTAACAGGAGAAACTTGTTAAGAGCCAGTAGGGATAGCCAATGTGGAAGGCCATGATCGCCTACATCCTAAAGGGACATGGCACATAGAAGAAGAATAATGTAAATGACATTTAAAACTACAAGACACTGCAGAAGGTATGAAAATTACCAAAAAATAAAATTTAAATTGTAAAATATGTTATCAATGTTACAATGCAAAATGTTACAATGCAAAATGTTACAATATAAAATTAAGTTGTTTGTCAAATTCCCTCATAGAATTTAAATCCTTGTTCAGTGTGTTCTAGCTAGCTCAATTGAATGGTTTCAGATATATACTTTGTTTTATTGATAACTCATCCAGTTAAATCATGGCTTATTTTTTAAATGAAAAAATATGTTTTAGCTACAAAGTAATATTTGGCAGAAATAACTCTGTGCAGCTCTGTAAAATATCTAAGAACTGATAATGATACAGAATTTGCTTCTGAGAATTTTGAAAGCTTTCTAATCAATAATCATATAAAACAAAAAATCAGACCATTTTTTCCACACCAAAATGGCACTGTAGAAAGATCTTGGCAATCCCTCTTTGAAATTGGAAGATGTCTAATAATTGTATCAAAACTACCAAAATTCTTATGGATCTACACTATTATAACAGCAAACTACATGGAAAAAAGTGCCAAAGGTCACAAAACTAACATCAGCAAAATGCATATTTTGGCACAGTTTATTATGCCTACGTACAAGGTACATACAATTTTCGTAAAATATGATAAGTCCTGCCTATCTAATATACAGGGTGCAATGGACAATTTGTTGTCTAAATTACACAAAAATAACACTGACATCCCATTTTCACAGATGTATTTACCAAAATTACAGAGAAATACTTTCAAACACTAAAGGGTAAATGTATTCAATAATATCACTATTAGCTTCAACCCCTCCCTCAAAATGACTTTAAAATCTCCTGCAACTCTTCTAGACAATCTCTTTGGAGATGCTGCCATAATCCTTGCTTTCAGTTCATCTTTGGTGTTACAAGAAGTTTTGTTGGTCTCTTGCACAACTGCACACCCCAAACATAATAATCAAGGGGGTTGCAGTCTGGAGAGTTAGGTGGTCAGATGTAAGGGGTGATAGGGTCACAGAAATTGTCTGACAGCCATTACTGGGTTCTCCTTGCTTGTGTGACATGATGCAGAGTCCTGTTGCCAGATATAGGGTCTTACAGCAGCCACCCTCTTGACCCAGAGCAGCACTTGATACAGGCCTCTTTGTTGAACCTGAGGCCCTCACTAAGAAATATGGATTGAGCATGTGAGCAATGATAAGGTCTTGGAAATGATGGAAACAAAAAGCAAATTAATACTGAGCATCAGGAAGAGACAGCTGAAGTTCCTGGGACACGTAATGAGGAAGGAGGGCCTGGAGAACCTGATACTAACAGGCCAGATAGAGGGAAAAAGAGACAGGGGAAAGCAACGGATAACATATTTGAAGGACCTAATCAGGTGGATGACAGAATGAGGATTGCACGGTGTAACAGGAGAAGGCATACTCAGAGCCACCAGGGATAGGAAAACGTGGAAAGCCATGATCGCCGACGTCCTGAAGGGACAGGGCATATAGAAAAAGAATCATGATTAGACTTATCTAACTCTTTCTGAATCCTCTGCATTGTCTGCAGCTTGACACATAAACACAAGGTGCACCACTGATGAACAGGGAGCTACATAAGAGAGTAAAAGTTTAAAGAGGAGGAGAGTGAAGAGAAAGATGAACCAGTTACAGGGGGTGTCAGAGAAAGGGGAAGGAGAAGGATGGGAACACAGGTGTGAAGAGAGTTGCAAAGGTAGAGAGAAAGGAAAAGAACAAGATACATGGAGTGGTGTAGAAAGGACTGGAGTCAAGTGGATAAGAGATGGTAATTGACATTGCATTTAAATTCCTGGGGTTTGTGGCTGTCAAGAAAGCAAGTATATAGAAGGGAGTTCCACAGGCGGGAAGCGTGAGAAAAGAAGCTAATGGAGTAGAATTGTTGTCTGCATTTAGTTCATTTAACTGTAAAAGGGTGGGACCTTGTTACCAGTCTGTTTGCACAAGTAAATTCTTGTGAAGGAGGCACCAGTGACCTAAGTTTGTCAGAGCAGAATTCCTTATCTAATTATTAAACACCATGACTAATTCAAATGAAAATGAGCAAGCCACTATCTATTGTGACACTTAAGGAAACACCTGTTTGCCATCAACATTCAAAGCATATCAACATTGATTACCACTTTATAAGAGACAAACTTATAAGTAACACATTAAAGTTGGACTATATATCATCAGACCAATAAGTAGCTGATTTATTTACACAATCTATCAGTCAGTTAAGTGCCATAAACTTATGCGATTATGTCTCAAAAAAAAATATGAATGACTGGGCAGAAGATTTTCCCACAGTAAGTTGCCATTAATTTCTGCAGCAGACTGGTTGCCAACCAAGGCTATAGAACTTAATCTGTCCTTATACTTAACCTGTAGCTGGAGAGAGAAGAGATGGATTAATACCTTTTCCAAGGGTATTTATGCATAAGTAAATGCACCAAATTCAGCTGGAATTTGAACTCAGCTCTCCAGTTTATTGTTCTGAGTCAATATCCACTGCACTACAATACCTTGCATCACAAAACCAATCATTTTAATACCCACTTCATTTTATACATTATGACTAGATGCAGGCCAAAGAATGCTTTTCTTCCTTCCTTTTCTTTTTCTTTGAAGTTATATGGAAAGGCTCTAAATGTTAGTAACCTCTGTGGCCTGGAATATGGCTTCCCTCTGTCTCTTCCCTGGTGTCCAAACCACATGAATTTACTTGTGCTACAAGAGTGGCATCCAGGCCCCACTCTTTTACTGTGAAAACAGTCAAATATAACTACCACTTCTACTCTACAGCTTCTTTTCTCACACTTCCTGCCTGTAGAATTTCCTTCTGTATACTTACTTCTTTGATAGCTACATTCTCCAAAAGTTTAAATGCAATGTCAATTGCCATCTTCTATCTCCATGATTCCCATCTTTCTCTTATCCTTTCTTCAACATCTCCTGTACCTTGCTTTTGTTGTTTTCTTTTGTAGTGTTTTTTGTCTCTTTCTTTTCTCTCACTGTCACCCCCTGTTTTGCTTGGGATGAAAAAATTATAAAAAAATAAGATATTTTCTACACTATTGTGATTAAAATATATATATAAATATATTATAAAATATAATAAAATAAAAAAGGCTTTAACTATTTCCTGATTTAAATTTTTTGTATTTTTATATTTTTATATATATATTTTTTCCCATATTTATTTTTTAGGTTTCCATTTTTAAGTAACATAGTAAAAGTTTTTTGAGTTTTTAGATGAATTCTGATAATTTAATAATTTTTGTTGGTCTGGGATAGTAATTATAGCTATTTTCTCCTGTTTATGTATTTACTAATTGGAAAGAATGTTTTGTGTGTATACTTTCTCTATTACTGTTATGTATATTTTTCTTTATTATCTGCTGATTTTACAGTGGCTTGGTATATTACATTATTTTGCAAGCAATTGCTATCTAAAGGACTTGTGTTCTTTACTGTGCAGTTAGATATGGTTTTAATTTGTGGGAGTGGCTTGTAAGTGTTTTTTTCTGTTGTGCATTTTTATTATCTGTGACGTTCTTGATTTTATTAATTGTGTCATGTTCTTGATGCAACTGAAGCTGATTTTTATTGCTTTTGTTGTTTATCCTGTAAAACATACTTGAAAGGGGGAGTGTTTGTATTTGAGTTTAATGTATATTTTTCCTACATTTGTCTTTAAATTTTTGTTGTACAGTGGGTAAAAACATGTGTTTCTTTTCCTGTAGGTATTTTTGGGCTGTTGGTGTGTATGTGAGTGTTGCCAAATATACACTATCTTTTTAAGGTTATTTCATAACCTTTCTTGGCTTCATAGATTGTTTGATTATCGATGATGGGTGCTTAGAAGATGTGTGCATATAAAGTGGTTTGTTGTTAAGTTTTCTGATATATACCTGCTCTTTTAGATTAGTTTTATGTTCATGTTGAATCTCATATTTTTATAATTATTCTTTTGGTTTTGTCTGTTATAGTTTCTTAGGATTAGCATAGGCTCTATTCCTGATATCCAGCTCTTTAACCCATAAATATAGTATGTATATATATATATATACACATCACACCCTGTTTGAGCACTCTGGAAGAGTGGGAGGCTTTGTAAACAGTAGCTACCCCGGCATATATGCATCACTCATTCGATAATGAATTGGAGCACTCTAGCTATTGGGTGTGTCTATACGCGCTAAAAAGCCTGCCTTCTTCTGCCGGATGCTCGTGGCCTAGGGGTAGAATTGCCGACTTACGCCGACTCAGTCGGGTTTCAATCTTGGGTTAGGAAGCGAACGGAGTCTAAGCCGTACTGATGAGCTGTAATACAGCAAAACAGATCTGTCTGCGGATGACTATAGTATATGTATATATATATATATATATATATATATATATATATCCACTAGTTTAAACCATATATATATATACATATATATATATATATATATATATATATATGTGGTTTAAACTAGTGGATATATATTCCACTGTTTGATATTTACTTTTAATACAAAAGTCATTTCACTGCCTGATGATTGTGTATTGAACAATGAAACTTGAAAGATTTTGAGTTGCACTATGCTATAATAATAATCATATATATATATATATATATATATATATATACTTTTTCTTGGAGATAGATAAAAATATCAAAATAGTATAAATGTTTATGTATTTTCTTTTTTTACTATTTGGTACATTTTGGTGGCTTCAAATTACTGCTTACTGCAACCATTTTGCTCTAAATTTGTTTATTGCAATAATCCGGATAAGGATACCCCATTTAACTTTGGCTACAAGCCAGAGATATTTTGTGGTATCTTTAATTAAAGTCAATATAAATTTAATCTTTTTTTTTAAATTTAAGACAAAAATTATATGCTTTAAATAAAAGAAAGAAATAAGAGAAAAAACGGTTTTAAGTTCATCTTTTATCTCATACATTTTGAAAAGGTTTAAAGGCCTTTTGCAGTAATTGCTTTTTTAATCAATTCCATGTTCTCTTTCTTTTCCTTAATATCTCCTCTCTCTCTTTCTTCAATTTCTTCTTTCTCTCGCTTCCTTAATATTACCTCTCTCGCTCTCTCTTCCTTTTTTAATATATCCATTCTTCTCTCTTTAATATATCATTCTTTCTTCCTTATTATATGATCTCTTCCTTCCTTCTTTAATATATCCTCTCTCTCTCCCTTCCTTTCTTAATATCTGCTCTCTCTCTCTCTCTCTCTCTCTCTCTCTCTCTCTCTCTCTCTCTCTATCCCTTTCTTCTTTAATTTCTTTCTTCCTTCTTAATATATCAGAAATGATAACTAGAAGATGTGAGAGCTTCAGCAGGCTTTAATGAACTAAGAAGATGGCTACACTTTCTATTAAAGAGTCAACAACAAAGGGAGGTTATTAATTGTAAGTCAAAAGGGAGATTACTAGAAAAATACCACATTCTTCCCTTCCTTAAAGATTTGGAGTTCTTGATAACGAACGACTTTACGGCATTATCATACAGATTCTTGATGTAACAGAAGCAGGAGTTGCAGGTTCAGTTGGTGATTGGGATTTAGAGTGATTATTAGCTTCCTTAAAAGGAGAATTACTGACCCTTGGTGTATGAATTCCTTCTGTAGTTTTCTGCTGTTCGGGAACATTGAAATCTTCCAAGTCAGTAAGTGGAATCACAGATTCCATCAAACCAGTCTCTACATGAATGCTAGATATCTTCCTACCTTGTGATATATCACCAATTGGGGCTAAGTCACGTATTAAAACTGTTGATTCTTGTCTATATGTGTATCATACGTGGACATTTTTAGACTTCCTTCTAGCAAATCCGCTTTTTTAACCAGAGGATCATATTTACTAGCATGGAAATGGTCATGCGCTAATACTAGTTCTGGTACAGAGAGCCAGCTAGGTAAAGAGTGACTACTGGTGGAATAACTACTGGTATGAAGAGAGACTTTCATAAGGCGTAGCATTCATGACAGTGCAAAGAAGAGATCTAATAGAGTGTAACACTTTTGGTAATATTCGCTTCCATTCTTCTTCTTCTTCTTCTATGTGCCCTGTCCCTTCAGGACGTTGGCGATCATGGCTCTCCACGTCTCCCTATCCCTTGTGGTTCTTAGTATGTTTGCTCCTGTTACTCCTGGCAACCCCCGTTTCGTCATCCACCTGATCAGACCCTGCAAATATGTTATCCGCTGCCTTCCTCTGTCTCTCCTTCCTTCTATCTGTCCAGTCAGTATCAGGTTCTCCAGGCTCTCCTTCCTCATTGCATGTCCCAGGAACTTCAGTTGTCTCAGTTGGCTCAGCATCAATTTCCTTTTTGTTGCCATTCTTTCTAACACCTCGTTGTTGCTTGTATGCTCAGTCCACGATATCCGTAGCATCCTTCTGTAGAACCACATTTCGGCCGCTTCCAGTTTTGTCCTCATTTTCGATGATTTAAGTTTCTTGGATGCCAGGTCAGTGTAATGTGTCTCCAGATAATGCCATTCTAACGCTTACATTGTCCATTCCTGTGTGGATTATAAGGTATCATTCTGCTTGTTGTAATTCTTAACTATGTCAGGTAGTCTCACAATTCCCTTGACAAAAATGAAAATCCCTGATTAGAATGGATGTATGCAGGTATTCAAAACACAGAGAATATTTGATCCAGACATTGGATAATGGTTTCCGTTTTCATGATTGGGCATGGGAATGCAAGTGGAAAATGAGAAAATCATTTTTTATTGTAAGTAGCACTTCCTGGAGGCATAGGTTAGGGGCTCTTTTGAAATCCATACTGATTCATTCCACGGGTTGTATATCCTTGATAAGATAGGATGTCCTTGGTATGTAAAATCATTATTTTAGCCAAACACATATGAGGCACTAAGGACATGCCCTCCTTACTTGCTCAGTAGAGTAGGAAAGCTTTCTTGGTAAATATTTTATTTCTTCCCCAAAGGCCTTTACGCCGTCAAAACACGCAAATATATTTTCATATATTTGAAGGTTAAGTAAAACTACACTTATCACTTATTTTCATATATTTGAAAGTTAACTTTCTTCTGAAATTAAAAAAAAAGGAAAAAACACACAAATACACACAATGCATTTGAAGGTTAATTAAACTACACTTATTTTCATACATTTGAAAGTTAACTTTCTTAAAAAAATTTCTATTTAAAAGTTAACTTTCTTAAAAAAAAATTCTATTCACCCTGCCCAAAAAAAGGAAAAAAAATACACACAACTATCTGCAGAAATTGAGTTCTGAAACAAAACAAATTGCGTAGTAATTGCACAAAGGAAGTAAATAGGCCGAGAATCAGTTTACTACGCATAAAGTCATTCTGCAGTGAATGACATATTTCAAAGGTGGTTTGGGTGAGATAAAGAGTTTGATTTTTTTCTGGTCATTAATATCAATAAAGTTAGGTTTCTTCAATAAAAAATTATTGATTTGAGTTCAGCATATACATTTGCTTGGAAATAAGAATGTTTTGGAAAGATTTGAAGGGGTAAAAGCCTTTGGGGAATAAATGAAAAATTTACCGCATTCTTATCCTAAAAAAATGAATTAGTCTCCTTATTCCAGGATGACAGATGAACATAGAGGTCCAATAATTCTTCTTTGTTGATGGCTGCTCTACCATTCACTCTTGAGAGTATGTCTGCTCAGATATCATCTTTGCTGGGTCAGTACATTATACCATATTGTAGCATCCAAATTCTATTCACCATTGTTGAATTGTCTTGTTTTTAATTTTTCCCAGTCTTTTCAAGTAAAAAATAAAATTTATAGCCTGCTGATTTGTGATTATTGTAAACATTCATTTTGAAAAATTGTAAGATCATTTTTTTACAGCCTCTGTGATGGCACAGGCCTACTTTTCAACAGAGGCATGTTTGCATTTCATCAGGGTGAGTGTATGGGAAAAGAAGGCAACCAAGCAATAAAGATGTTGGGCACCTTCCATGGCACATTTGAAATGGATGCTCAGTTCAAGGTTTTTCAAATCATGGTAGTAGTATACAAGAAGGACCTTGAATTATTAGGTATTGACATATTAAAAGCAGATACGGCCAAATTAATAAACTCCATTGAAGCACAGGAGATTAAGGTAAGACTTCTAAAAAGATACAATGCGGGTATTCAATTAAAAGAAAATTATCCCCTAAATACATTCAAGTCAGTAAAGTACCAGTACATATACTGCCTTTAGTGGTAGCCAAATTAAACCACATGATCAAGCATGGCATTTTTGAAAAAGTTACAGATGGTGGAAATAACTGGGTCTCACCTATCGTAGCAATAAAAAAGGTCAATGGAGTTTTGAGGTTATGCACTGACTATAAAATTGGATTAAATCATCAGATATGCTTGAACTTGTTTTCATTACCAAACATCAGAACAGCAAGCCATAAACTGGCAAATATGGAATATTTTGCAAAAATTTATTTGAGATCTGCCTACAACCAAATTCAGATTGAAAAAAATCTTAAAAAGTCACCACGATCAACACCCATATAGGCCTGTTAAAGTGGACTTGCTTACCATTTGGAATTAAAACATCGGGTCATATATTTCAAATGGCAATTAAAGGAATATTGTTAGACAAGGTAATTAACATGATTATTTACCAAGATGATATAGGGGTAGGAACAAAAACCAAACAAGAGTTAAAACAAAAAGTGAATCAAATATAGCAATTGAAAAGGGCTGGATTAACCATTAATAGTAACTTTAATTGCAAAAACCTGGCATATTTGGGCTACCAAATATTGAAGACAGGTATATCACCTGACGAAAAGCTAACAAAAAGATTACAGAGGTAACAATTCCAACCAATAAAAAGGAATTGGAATTCTTTTTAGGGTTAATAAAATTTTACAGAAGATACATAAAGAAATATAGTGAAATAACTGAATCATTGTCATTGCACGAGATACTAGATTAGCAACTAGATCCCACCCTTTTACAGTGAAACCGATAAAATGCAGCCGTAACTTCTACTCCAACAGTTTCTTTCCTCGCACTTCCCGACTGTGGAATTCTCTTCCAAACGATTGCTTCCCCGACGGCTACAATCTCCAGGAGTTTAAATGTAAGGTCAATAGACACCTCCTAACACACTAACCTGCTCCCATTCTATCAAACACTCTTCCCATCTGCCCGACCCTCATCCTCGCTATCCTTACTCATCTGTCACCTTTCTCCTGACATTCCCTATGTCTATCCACTCCTTCTCTTTACCTTCCCCTATGTAGCCCCATGCACAATAGTGGCAGTGGAATGCCTTGCTTGGGGTGAGATGATTAAAAAAAAAAAAAAAAAAAGAGTTGTGTCAAAAGAACACAGGTTTTGAATGGACTCAAAGTAAAATAACACTTTTAGGATACTAAAAGCAATTATGAAAAAGAAATCTTATAACAAGAGTGTTTGATCCTAAGAAAGAGATAACATTCACAACAGATACAAGTGAGAAAGTGATTGCTGCCATCCTATAGCAGGAAAATCATTCGATAATGTACTTATCTAGGAGACTGATAATGGTAGAGATATATTTTACTTAAACATTGAAAAAAAACCCTAGCAATTGCTTAGAGTATGGAGTGGGCACAAAATCTTTACTAGGTAAGAAATTTCTACTAATATTGGACCACAAGCCATTGAAGTTTAATTTTAACCTAAAGAAGGAGTTACCAAAGGCTACATTATTGAGAATTTTATGCAGGGCCATTAAAATCATGGCATTTGATTTTAACATTGTATATATTAAGGGAAATACTGTCCCTCATGCAAATACTTTGTCAAGACTACAGTTTATAAAAAGAGCAAAAAACATGGAACTGAGGAAGACAAAATAATTCAATGGGTAGAGATAGATGTACTTCCAGTCAGTAGGTTAAAAAATAAGACCAAGCAAAATCCAGTATTGAGCAAAAAAAATAATAAGTGGAGCAATTATTCAATTGTGGAGTGGCCATTTAAGAAGATACAGTATAAGTTAACAATTGAAAATGGAATTATATGCAATGGAGAGGTGATAGTAGCTCCACAGACAGACATATTGGGAGGGGTACATGATGATGTAAATTGTGGTGTCATAGCAACACACAGAAGATTAAAATTGCAAGTTTGGTGGCTTATGCAAAGGATATTGAAGAATTTATTAATAAATATCTAAAATGCAATGAAATTAAAAGATTCAGGCAAAAAAACATTCCTTCATGGTTAAAAGAGGCACGAACATAACTTAGAGTACATATGAACCACATACAAATCAGTAGCATAGGGTCATTTCTCCTAATGGGGGATGTGCATGCTGGTTGGCCAGAAGCAATCAAGGTTAAAGACTGGAGAGCATCCACAGTCAAATAGGTTTTGAGAGATGTATTTGAAAAGAATGAAGTATTTTGTTAGTGTCAGATTATGCTCCTGAATTTTAGAACAAAAATTTGTGTACATGGTTAAGGTGGACAGGCTCAAGAATAGAATCAAGAGTAGTCAGACGTAGTGAAAGGAAAAACAAGGGTATACAACCACTCTGGTTCAGGGAGAGTGTAGTATCCTATGTAAATGAGCTGAGTTGTATTTAAGTGCTAAGCTGCAAACTGTTTGGTCTCTATTACATCACATGTGATGGTGTACCACATATCAAGTACTGAAACCACAAGATATACCAGACATAACAGAAGAAGGAAATTACTGCAAAAGTAATTCAAACTTACCAAAAAGGTAGCTTTTAAAATTCCACTTATCCTATCGGCACAATGCTTCTATGACGGTCTTTGGGAATCCAATTCGTAAAAGTTCAAATAATCTATTACTCTTGGGGTCATCAGGAGAGAATGTGCACCGTTTCGGGGCCTTCCTCTCTACGGTTTTCATTGCACACCGGCCCCCCTCACTGATGTGAGGCCCCATTGTATTTTACCAACCGTTTCAACGAAAAGCAAAACTGATTTTAAAATAAACGGTTAAAGAGAAAAATATTTTCACGTTTTTCTCCACGTTAGCGCGAAAAAGTTAGCATATTATTAAAAAAAGTTAACAGTATTATTAAAAGGAAAGATCAAAGAATTTTTTTCTTATTTATTATCCTTTTTATTATGTTTGAAATTTTGGTTAAAAATCTTTTGTGTGTGTGTGTGTGTGTGTGTGTGTGTGTGTGTGTCAGAAGGGAGGAGAGTAAAGATTAGTATATTAGTAATCAAGGTTAAAGACCAGAGAATGTTTACAGCCAAACATGTTTTGAGAGATGTATTTGCAAGGATTGTGTTGGACAATGTGGAGATGAAAGACCAAAGTCAGATGAAGGAAGGTAACTACAATGAGGAAGCAGAACAGAGAACAAAAATGCAGGAGCAAGAAGAGAGACAAAATTACAGTGATGTAAATGAACAAGAAATGGACAAAAAGTGGAGAAGAAAAAAACTGGTGAAGAAGAAGATGAAGAAAGACCAAGGCTGTCAATATAAAGTAGAAGAGGAAAGCAAAATCAAGAACTATATAAATCAAGAATAGTCAGACGCAGTGAAAAGAAAAACAAGGGTATATTATCACTCTGGTTCAGGGAGGGTGTAGTATCCTGTGTAAATAAGCTGAGTTGTATTTAAGTGCTAAGCCATTAACTGTTTGGTCTCTATTACATCATGTGTGATGGTGTACCACATATCAAGGACTAAAACTGTGAGATGTATCAGACATAAATATACTTCCTTCTCTTTTTTCTCTTTAATTGTTAATACCTCAACTCTGTTATCTTTCAATCAATGCAGGTACACCACCAATTTTCTGGCATTCTTGCTTCCAGAACCATGCCAGGTCAACAGAAGTTACATAATTATAATTCAATAATACTCTTCTAACTGACCATATATCTTATATCTTTGCAGCATTATCAACTGTCAAGGGCAATTAAGTAATTGCCCTTAACAGTTGATAATGTATATGTATTGTACTTTATTTATTTATTGTACTTTATTTATTTATTGTTGATAATGTATATGTATTGTACTTTATTTATTTATTGTACTTTATTTATTTATTGTTGATAATGTATATGTATTGTACCAGTATATGTACTGGTACTTTACTGACTTGAATGTATTTAGGGGATAATTTTCTTTTAATTGAATACCCGCATTGTATCTTTTATGTGTGTGGAGCACTTGCTCCACACACATTGCCATCTGTGATCACTTTGTAACTTACTCTGAAAATTCAACTGAAATTGGTAGTGCCCCTCATATTTCTTCCTAATTTTTTTTTTTACAGTAATATTCATCCTGTACAAGGCTTGGGGCCAGTCAGGGTAGAGGATTGCATTAAGAGGCATTTTATGCAGATAGGTGAGGAAGATAACAGTTAATCCTAGACTAGAACAGGTTAAGAATATAGTGATCAAGAAGCATTCTCTTGGGAGTTGGTTTGGGCACCTTGACAACGTCCAATGGTTAGAAAGCTTGTCTCACTGGAACCTATTACAACTTAGTAGTGAGGACTGAAAATCAAAAAAAAATCAACTCTTGGGAGCTGGTTTCATAGAATAATTATTCACTGGTAGAAGTTGTTCAAGGGGAACTTACTTCTAACCAATTGAACAGGGAGGGAATGAGGATAGTTCATAACAATGTGAGTGACAGTGAAGATTAGAATCGGTGGAACCAAGGAATGGAATTCATCCGAGCACTTTCCATGGAAGTAACAACAGAATAGTGAGAGGATTTCCACAACCCACCTGTGAGAATGAGGTTGGAGGGTGGGAAATAAATTGTCACTCACAAGAACTCGGGGACAATTTTGGGCTCTATCAAAACGCAGTGAATTAGGACTGAAATATATCACCTCTCTCTCTCTCTCTCTCTCTCTCTTCATATTCCTTGACAAATTTTACATTTTTTCTTTTAGTTCTTCTGTATAGGATGTGTGGGTAGTGTAATAGATATCAGCACAGAAAGTAAAACTAGAAAAATGAGTTCAAATTCTGTTTCCTTCACTTTTGTATAAATGGGTTAAATCTCACCTGCCCTAGTTAAATAGCTAGCTGTTGTCTTACCGAAGTGGATAAGAGACACAGAGGAAGTGTGCTGCAGTATTATTCAGCACAATATCTGGTGCTAAACGGAAATACACAGAACAGACAAGACAGAACAGACAACACAGAGAAAAGGAAGTTAGATCACAATAGTCACTGAAGTAATCAGTCTGAATATTACTTAAATGATACTCAAATATTACACCTCAAATGCTACTATTCTTTACTTAAATAGACCATTTCAGCCCATGGGCAATTCCATCATTGAGTATGCTTCAGGCATGTCAGCCACTCTACAACAATAGCAAAGCTCAATGGATTCTCTAAACTTGAGTGACAACCAATCAAAGAGAAGGTCAACTATAAATTCAAAATTAGCCTCAAGCGGAATAGGCTCCATTAAGCTATCTAGACACACCCTTTACTGCTGGAACATTAGTACATTTAGCACCCTTAATAAGTAATAGGATTTGTGATATTCAAGTTCTCATACCTTTATTTACACTAATTTGCATTATTTGGGCTGTTGTCCTCATTTTTATTCTCATATTCATGATGTTTCAGCCATTGTACAATAGGTATTTTTCAGGTGATACACATTGGAATTTCAAACCAAACCCTTTATTTAGTCTACAGAGATAGATTGTTCTAATTCCAAATGCAGTGCTTTCTTTTGAATATTTCAGTTTCAGTTAATTCCCCTGTTGTTCAATATTTGTGACCAAGTATTGGTCTTTAGGTCAAGTCACATTCAGATTGCTTCATCCAATGCTTTTATCCACTGCGTCCTTGGAGAGTGAATTTTTGGGACTTATCTACCATTCTCAATTACCATTTTTACCAGAGTTCATATACCAATTTTTTATTTTGTTGTTTTTCTGTTGGTGTCTGTATTACTGGTTCCCATATTATATTCATGTTTCTGCTTGGCTGGCATAAGAGCCAAAATGTTGCATATATGGCAATAAAGATGAGGCCAACAGTCCAAACAATGTAAATAGTATAAATAGTTACAATACCTCATTTCAGAAATATAGACAAATATTAAATAACTCTGTTCTTTTCTATTTTCTTTCATGCTTTTAAGTTATGGGGCCAAATTCAGATATGCAAGGTATATCTGATAAGTATCCAGTATGGGTTAAATAGCATGATAGAACCCAATCTGTCCTGATATTTAACCCATAGCTAGAGGGATTCATTCCTTTTCCCTCCAGCTAAAAACAAAAAAAAAAACAAACAGATCCTAATAGTCACCCCTGCTATTCATCTTAGGGTTCTTGACAGAATCCAGAAGAGAATCTGCAATGTAATCAATCCCAACCTGGCAGCTCAACTCAAGCCACTTTCTTACTGACAGGATGTGATTTCCCGTTGTCTGTTCTACAAATATTTTTATGGCTTCTGCTCCAACGAGCTTAGCTTCCTGATGCCCCCTCTAGAAAAATCTACTCAAACAACCAGACTGGCAACATGGACCCACCTTTTTACAGTCAATACAATCAAATGCAACTTCCACTTCTACTCTAATAGTTTCTTTTCTCACACTTCTCACCTGTGGAATTCCCTTCCATATACTTGCTTCTCTGATAGTGACGATCTCTAAGAGTTTAAATGCAATGTCAATTGCCATCTCTTATCCCCTTAATTCCCATACTTCTCTTATCCCTTCCCAAACACCTGTGGAATCTTGTTGTTCTCTCTTTTTCACTCTACTCTCATGCAACTCTCTTCACACCACTATTCTCATCTTTCTCTTGTCCATTCTCTGACACCCTCTGTAACAAGTTCCTCTTTTTCTTTGCTCCTCCTATGTAACCCTTCATTCTTCTCTTATGTACCCCCTGTGCACCAGTGGCAGTACTACCTTGCTTGGGGTGAAATGATTAAAAACAAAGCAATCTCAAGAGAGAGGTGGATGTTGTGAAGTAAATATTACACCTCAAATAACACAAATGAACTAGACTAGGCATCTTAATAAAGAACTGCAAGTGAGTCAAAAAAGCCCATTAGATTTAAGGCAAGAATATTTCTAACAAATGTCATAGAAAGTAGTCTAAGGAAGACTTAATATCATAAATGCTAGAATCAACACAACCAACTTTACATTTAAGGTTATCATTAGCGACGTCATCCCTTTCTCTTTAATCCTGTTCAATGTTTCCATGGTGACTTTAGCTTAGGTATTTAATAAGCTATACAAATAAAGTGAAGTGCTTGTCAAAGAGACCATTTCTCATGGAAGTTAAATATTTACTCTTATGTAAAAATATCGTAGCAAAGGAAATAAATTAACTTAAATAAATGTGTGGTTACTTTCATTAAGTATTGTAATAATCTATGTAAATGTAGTAAAGTGCTTGCCTGACATTCTATTTAAACAAAATTAGTTCCTGAACAATGCCACAAACCTCTACTGACCTTGAATAAACCATTTTTGTCTTTATGCTAAGTTTATACTTCCCTGGACCCCAAACCTTTCTTAGACACATTTTTGGAATGAAAATCTGCTCATGCCTCACCAAATTTTATGTAATAAAAGTACATAAAAAAAAAGCAGAGAGAATTTTAAAGAGAGATAACTGCAGATTCAAAGTCAGAGCATTATCATTGATAACTATCACCTCCAATTTGCAGACCCTAGCTATTGTATTCTAATGCTTGATATAATGCTCAAATATCACATTGATAAAATCAGCCAATGTATGTTTTAGCATTGACTCACTTGTGTCTCAATGTCTTTTTTCTGCATTGACCAAGAAATCATTATTTACAGAATATGAACTTAATTTCAACAATTTACAAAATTTATAACTATCATAAAAATCCTTTTAAGTTTAGAAAAACAATATATAAGTTTTATATAATAAGAAAAGTTTTAGAAAAAACTAAGGCAAAGTGAAACAAGTTTCCTGAACAATTAAGAGTATGAGACTCGCCTTCACAAGGATGTTTCCAACTAGCATCCAGATGGCAGACAAAAATAAACAAGGGTTGTAACTCAAAACATGTCCTTCTCTCCTCTCACCATTGAGTGGATATTGTGCTGATATTTATTGAGCACAATATCCACACTGTAATCATCAGCCAATCAGAATCTACAGAATAGACTTGACTACATGGCAGAGTGGAATCTCCCAGGCTGTTATATAAACCACCTACCAATTTGCTGGGCAGCTTGGAGCTTTCAATTTCAACTTCAACTGATTACTGGCTGTTGCTATCTAAGGATTCTACAGTCTCCATGTCTTTTTTACTGGCCCTAACAGGCCACAACAGTAATTAGGCCAGGTTCTGTTTCGTTTTTCTGTTTTTTATTCACAGTTTTAGCTGATCTACCAAACAACCTCAAGCAGAGTTTCTTTCAAGTCACTGTAGAAATGATGATAATGTATGGTACCATTGTCTAGATATTAACTAAAATCCTAGACTCTAAGCTTGATGGAACATATACCTGGATGCTAAGATATATGCTTACCATCTCTTACATCATCCAACTTTATGGACCCATCCCTGATATTACTGCAATCTTATGTGCATGCAGAATGCACTTTGAAGGACACTGCTGACAAGCAATACAAGAACTTGTAAATGATCTACTGCTCTGGACACCTAGCCATGGATCAAGATGTGTTGGTTGTCTACATTGACCAACTATGCTTATTTCACAGAATGCTTTTCTAATGACTTTCTGACCTTCATGCAGGATCATGACATGTCGTGTGATAGACTTAAGAATGTCTGAGCTTGTTCAAACAAATAATAATAATCACATTAGCATAAACATCATTTTTGTCGGATGAAATCCTCAAAGACAAAATGCATCATTTGGAAATGTAGAATCCTTAGATAGCAACATAGAATAGAATATATTTCTTCTCCACAAGACTCTCAAGTCAACATCCTAGGAAAGTGTTCACACATATTGTCTTTGCAGATGAACTTGATATCAGTACAGACACTATTATCAATGTAACAGTTCTCCTACATCATCTCCAAAATGATGCCAAAAACGCTGAACTCTGTCAATGACTCTAAAACTGAATTCACCAGCTTCAACTAACAAGGCTCAGTACAAACTGTCTCAGGTGATTCAATTGAATTTTTTATATATATAGGAAGCAAGATAAATTCTACTGATATGATTACAATCACAGAAAGGAGAGGGTAAGCCAGAATTCTAAAGTTAAATTCAATATTTCTTAAAATACCATCAAAACTTGTAGCATAAGTTTAATTCATTCATAGACTAAGCTTGTATTGCAATTTACTCAAATTAAAAAACAGTTTTTCCTATTGAAATTAATACAAAAATAATTAATCCATTTCACTCCTCAAAGTCAGTTAAGTACCATACAAGATACATACTTGTTCAAGCATGTCTCAAAAGAGACATGA
Source organism: Ascarosepion bandense (assembly GCA_037127315.1). Taxonomy (NCBI): domain Eukaryota; kingdom Metazoa; phylum Mollusca; class Cephalopoda; order Sepiida; family Sepiidae; genus Ascarosepion; species Ascarosepion bandense. The sequence goes on along the minus strand of JBBBDQ010001416.1, from coordinate 2,839,086 downwards.
ATGACTGGGAAGATGATTTTCCCGCAGCTGGTTGCCATTACGTTTTGCAGTAGATTGGTTGCCAACCAAGGATTTCTCTGTCCTGCTATTTAACTCATAGCTGGAGGGAGAAGAGATGGATCAATAACTTTCCCAAGGGTATTTGCATAGAAACGAATGCAACAAATTCAACTGGAATTCGAAATTGACTCTACAATTTCTTGTTCCAAACCGATATCCACTGCACAACAACAGCCCCTCAAAACCACTCAAAATGCTTATTTTTAGTGAACAAATACACAGAACACTTGGCAGTCACATATGTGATTCAGCTTGATATCAATCAATGACATCAGCTAGCAACACTATGAATTGCTTATTCATTATCTCAATCACCTTCCAGTACTGTGTATGACAGTCACTCATACTGTGAATTTTTACTTGTAGTACAATACAAAAGTTCCTCACACAATGATGCACTTGTAAAAATAAAGTTCAACTGCATGTGTTTTGGCTTAATGTTGTAGATCTTTATCACTAATTTGTTGTGGAGTTATTGTGGCGAAACTTTTCCCACAAGTTCTAGTGACCAGTTTGGTCAGAAGTAAGACACGGAATGCAGAAAGTAGGTTCAAAACAGTGTATTAGTATAAGAAGAACAACACATACAAATTAAATATTAGCAATAAGTAAATAGAAATAAGTAAGTCCAAACAGTACTGTTACGCTGCATATTGCCTGACTAGTAGCTTGCTTTAACTGCATACTAGCTGTCATCAACTGCGTAGTATATTATATATATTATATTATATATAGGAAGAGGAAGAGTCCATTCCTAATAAAAAGAAACCATAGCACTTCTTCTTCTATGTGCCCTGTCCTTTCAGGACATAGGTGATCATGGCTTTCCACATCTACCTATCCCTGGTGGCTCTTAGCACGCTTTCTCCTGTTACACCACGCAACCCCCATTCCATCATCTACCTGATCAGGTTCTTCAAATATGTTATCCGCTGCTTTTCCCTGCCTCTTTTTCCCTCTCTGGCCTGTTAGTATCAGGTTCTCCAAGCCCTCCTTCCTTATTGCATGTCCCAGCAACTTTAGCTATTCCTGATGCTCAGTATTAATTTCATTTTCATTTTCATTTCCATCCTTTCTAAAACCTCATCATTGCTCACATGCCCGATCCACGATATCTGCAGCATCCTTCTGTAGAACCACACTTCAGTTGCTTCAAGTTTTTCCTTCATCTTCAATGATATTGTCCAGCATTCACTGCCATATTGGAGAACTGACATCACATAGCATTCCAGTACTCTCTTCTTTGTTTGTAGTAAAATTGTCCTATTTCTTAACCCTCTAGGGCCATTCATATCATATTTGATACAGTATGAAAACAAGCCTTGAAAGAAATATTTTCCTGAAAAATTTTTTAAGAGAAATATTTTATAAATTTCAAATGAAAGCAATACTGACTGCTCAGTCAATGAATACCAAATGTTTCCTTATAGGGAAATACCAAATGTTTCCTTATAGGGAAATACTGTATCAAATATGATACGAATGGCCCTAGAGGGTTAATATTTTACTCAACTTCTGGAATGCTTCCTTTGCCATTCCAATTTGCCTTTGGATCTCTGTGCTGCACTTTCTGTCTTCTGTTGGAATACTTCCCAGGTATTTAAATTTTTGTACCTGCTTCATTTTAGTATCCCCCTCTTGTATTTGGCCTTTTGGGCTGCCCTTTTTGCTGATGACCATGCATTCAGTTTAGCCTTTTCGTTTAGAATCTTTTTCTTTTTGCTTATGTTTTATCACTTTGTTAATAAACATCCAACATTGTGATAATAGAAGATTTAAATCAAAGCAATATCTGTCAGATTCTCTACATTTCTTCTTTCATGTGCCAAGTCCTTTCCCAATAATCTTGGAATTAATTTGAGCTTTTGTTATTATCTTGGTTTATATACGTGTTATAACAGACACAACATTTTGACCAACTACCCTCTGGTCATCATCAGGTGTCCATAGATTGACTGATGATTGATCAAAACATTGTGTCTATTATAACACCTATATCAACCAAAATGAGAACAAAAGTTTGAAATAATTTCAAGATTATTGAAAATTAATCGTCTCAGAAATAAATACAAATTATGACACTAACATGATCCAGTTGTCAAACTCCATCTGACACTGAATATAAAAGGCTCCAAAAATACACCACTAAAGTCCTTCAGGACGGTGGTATAGTGGATATAGTAGTTGGTTAGACATGTGTTAGTATCATCTAGTGGTCATTGGTATTGACGAAGCACATGCATCATGAAAAAACAATAATCGATTTCACAGGATATTTTGCAGTAATTGAGATAATCCACATCAGCCAATCTATGGACATCTGATGATGACCAGAGGGTCCTTGGTCCAAATATTGTGTCTATTATAACACCTATTTCAACCAAGATGAGAACAAAAGTTCAAAATAATTCCAAGATTATTGAAAATTACTTATCTCAGAAATAAATACAAATCCTTTCCTGATATAGGAATGCATGACTCCCCAGAATTCTTGTTTTTGTTGCTCTGCATAATTTCTGAACATTTACCAACCTCTTTCATCCCTATTCTGGCATCCATCACACAAACTTGTTAAGTCGATTACTCACTGTTTCTCCCTTGCTTCTCTTGTCTTCAGTATGTCACATAAATGTTAAAATCTCTTACCCTTCTATCCTCATCATGTGTCCCAGAAATTTCAAATCTTTCTGATTGTAAGTATAAGTTTCTTTGTTGTTCCTATATTTGTTAAAACTTCCTTATTGCTCACATGTTCAGTCCATGTTATTCTCTACATTCACCAGTAGAACTATATCACTTTCTCTTTTTCACTGTGAGTATGAGTTTTTATGTTCTTATTTTCCTTAAAACTTCCTTCTTGCTCACATGTTTAGTCCATGTTATTTCCTACCTTTGACAATAGAGCTAAATTACTGTCTCCTTCTGATTGTGAGTATACATTTCTTTGTTGCTTCTATTCTCCTTGAAACTTCCCTTTTGCTCACATGTTCAGTCCATGTTATTGTCTGTCTTTTACAGTAGAACTAAATCAATGTCTCATTCTGATTGTAAGCATACATTTCTTTGCTGTTCTTATTTTCCTTAAAACTTCCTTATTGTTTACATGTTCATTCCAAGTTATTATCTTGTTCAATAGTTGAACTACATGTTTCTCATCGAATGTAAAAATATATTTTGTGGTTTCTAGTTTCATTAAAATTTCCTCATTACTCGCATATCTCAGCAGTGATATCAATGGGTGGGCCTTGGACAGGGTTTCCCTCGGGGAGACTGTTCCTGTCCCAAGGGAACTCATCATTGAGGAGTCTCTTGTAGTGAGTTTTCCAGGTGTTAAGTTTTGCCTGTTCATCAACTGCTAGATTTCCGTCGTCGTCTCTCATGCATTTGTCGCCGACAATGTCCTGAATTTCACATTTTGTCCTCCTTGCTTCTTTGAAAAGTAGGTTTTGCTGGTCATTGTTCTTCAAATTACCAAACTTTGCTTCCTGTGCTGATTTCCTAGCAGCATAGACAACAGATTTGGCCTTCCTCTTGGCTACGAGTTAATTTTCCTTATTGCCACCCTTTTGCCATTCCTTCCACAGCTTCCTTTTCTCCTTGATGGCTGCCTCGACTTCATCAGTCCACCACCGTGTCTCACGATGGACCACAGCACCACCTTTTGTCCAACCGCAAACAGTATCACAAGCAGTCGTCAGACAAGACTTCAGCTCCCTCCAAGACTCGTTCACATCAGTCGGATAAGCAAACCTTTGTATTGAGTCACCGACATGTTTTTTGAACTGCTCCTGGATTTCAGGGAGTTTAAGCTTCCATGCGCATCTCTTTGGAGGAAAAGACATAAATTGTTCATTGTATTCTTAGCAATTTACAATAGAATCAGATCTGTGTCTCTTCTTCATCTGCAAGGAAATTGCCCAGCATTCACTGCCACATAGGAAATGAGGATATTACTTAACAGTTCAGCACTCCCTTCATTGTTTCTAATAATATTTTCATGTTTTGATACTTTGCTTAGATTCTGGAAGACCACCAAACTTATATTTCACATTTTCTAATGTCTGTTACAACACTACACACAAGTTGAATTTCTCAACCTGCTTGATTTTGACATCTCAGATGCATGGCTTATACCTGAGGCTGCCTAATTTTCTGACAACCATACATTCTATCTTCAGTGTCACCTGGATATAAGAGAGTTGTCGGGACCTGATAAAATGCTCTTATATCCGAGTTTGTCTTATATCCGGGTTTCTCTTATATCGGGGTTTTGTCTATTTTATATACATTACCACAGGCTCTAATTTGGGATCAGAGAAAATCACTCTTATATACGGGTTTATCATATATCTTGGTCTCTTATAACCGGGTTATACTGTACTTCTTTCTTACTTTTTATTACTACATATCAACTCTGAAAACACTGCTCTCAACTTTTTACAGTTTCCTATGATTGAGAGGCAAATGTATATTTGCTGAAGCCAACTTTTGAAAGATCTGCATACAACCCAATGCACTTGGCCAGTTGCCATTATATAAATATTTATTAGACACAAATAGAGGTCTTGGGAGCACCCACTCAGAATTAAATTCATTAAGTCTGCTAGACATGTTATGTTATACCCTTTTACATAACAAAAATATTTGTTAGGCACAAGGCCAGATTTGTTGAGCACCTAATCAAAATAATATATTAGCCCCTTCAGTGGTTTTTGTTCATGGATGCTTGACATTTTCATTTTCATCACAAATGAAACAAAATTTTAAAATGACAGAGATGTGGTTGTTAATATCATAGACTAGCAGTATAGCCCGGCGTTGCTTGGGTGCAATGAAAGCTTTAAAACGAATCCATGGTCCTGGAGCTCAGATTAATTGGACGTTAGCACAAAAGACTAAAACGCAATAGTTATTTCCATTTAAACCGTAGACTAAAAGAAAAATGAATGGATGCAAGTCAAATTTTGATTTCCTGGTATGGATATAAAATTTTATGCACTATTGTAAGAACTGCAACCTTGAAACTTCTGAATATCGTTTCTTATGTCTTTGTCTGTGAGTGTATCAAATTTGATTAAAATCAAACCACACCTTCTATAACCTGATTTTTCCGATTATCGATTTTCAATATTTATCGGGGGTACCTCGATACAAAACCTAGCTAAGAACATTCGCAGTCACTTCTAGTACAACAGTGTAAATTTTCAAGAAAATCAGTTCAACCGTTTTGGAGTCTACAGGTAACAGATACACACACACACACAGACAAAGTTCCATTTATAAATAAGTTTAGATTAGATAAACCATGTAGAACATGTTTTTAGAAGAAGGGTAACTACAAAGAAAATTTTTAAGAACCAGAAAAAAGAACTTTTTAGTACACAGAATTAGGAAGAAAGGCTTAGAGAATTTATCATTTGCAGGGTGTAGTGACAGAAGAGAAGTCAATTAGGGAGTAACCTGCTTGATATACTTGTAGGAAGGACAATTTATAAAACAGTATATATTCCTAAAAATAATGACAGAAAAGAAGCTGTAGAGAGCTATGATTAGTCATGCACAGAAATGACATAAGTCAAAGAAATAGGGGGACTTGTAAGACAAAGGGGCAAAAACTACTAACAGTGTTATAACAAGACTTCAATATTGTTCTATGTCAGGTATTGACACATATTTGTTATGCTAAGTCAACCTCAGCAAAAGGCCAGATTGTTGGGCAACTAGAGGTCATGATCTCACGAACAAGGACATGCAAGATTTGTATTCAAATAATTTCTCTTAAGCAAGTAATTTCTGGAGGGAATTCTTAGCTTACTGCTTCTCACAAATCATTAACTTTATCTGACAATGCAATTCTCAGTCGTGAAATTCTCAACTGAGCCCCCGAATGTATCTGTATTCAGGAAGTTAATTTTCTTGGATGTCAGCACTGATACTTTGACATTATGTCTGTGAATTTCTTTTTGGTAAATTTTTTTTTTGTAATGAACTGGAAAAAGGCCAAATAATAAGTGCTTCTTCCAAGACTATTTCATTTGTTCAAAAATAGTTACCAACTGGTATGCAATATCAATTTTTCTTTCAGTTTCCTCTGAAGGTTTCGAAAAATATATTATATATTAATTTGCCATATATGTACCAATCCAAAGATGATGAATACCAGAGTGATGTAGGCTGTATAATCTGCAAATCAATGTTGATGAAAGGCTTGAAATATAATGACGGACAATGTGTGTACAAAAATTATATTCACTTAGTTTATTCTCTGACATGTGACCATTGTGTGTAAAGAAGTAGTCAGAGAAACACGTACATACAAGAGAGTGACATCTGGAGTTGTCTTTCCTTGTGTTCTCTTCATGTCCAGAGCTTGTCTGCTCTGTCCTCTGTCTCATAACGTGGAGAAAACACAGTCTTATATATAAGTTGACACTCTGTTTAGCTTCACCCAATAACATTACTCCTGGGCAGGCCTAATCACCAATTGTTGTCTTTGGCTAGTTGCATTTTGATGTCATCACATTATCATTTATTTTATTGTTCAAATTTTTTCCAATTTTGACACACTCCCAAAATTCTTTTTAATTTAATTAAATGTGATTTTTTTTTCCTTTTTGGTATGTCGACTTTCTTTTTGATTTCTCTGTAGTCACATGAATTGAAGTTTGGTCTATAGTCCTTATCTTGCCTTTTTAAAAAAAATAATGTCCGTTTATTTCATTGTTCAAATGTTTTAACTTTGACAGGCAGATGACCAAAACATATTTATCTATACATTGTTTTATAACCTGAAATAATTTAATGAAAAAAAAAATCAATGATAAATAAAATATTATTAATTTCCTTCTTTACTGTTGTTTTCTCTTTTCTTCTTGAGGAACACACATTTCAGAAGAAAGTTCAATTATATTCTGTTGGTCCCAAGAGTATATAACAATTACTCCCAAAATTCTTTTTAATTTAATTAAATGTGATTGTTTTCTTTTTTGGTATGTAGACTTTCTTTTTGATTTCTCTGTAGTCACATGAATTTAAGTTTGGTCCATATTCTTTATCTTGCCTTTTTAAAAAAAAATAATTTAACTCCAAGCAAGGCGATAATGATACTAAGATGCAAGGCGTTTCTAGAAGTGATAGAAAATGAGAAGACTTTAAAAGGAAACATAAACCAAATCCTAAACAGAAAACAAAGAAGTAACTTTTGCATCTGTACAACAGATGTGGAAGGAGTGTGAACTGGGTGATAGGCAAACATGTCTGGTTTTATTTCTCTTTCAAAAGAGGTACTGTTACTTACCATGATTTTTTCAGTTCTGAATTTAATTTTTAAGTGATATTATCTGACCCAACTTCTACATCAAGTGACTCTTGAGTCTTGTACAAGGTGAACATTAAACATTTAAGACAAGATGCCGTTATTATCACACAATGATTCTTTCAAATTGACATCCTTCTCTTTGTTACTTAATAAAGACATTTGAGGTACGGGGATATTAATATAATACAATGATTCTTTTAAACAAATTCCTACTAACCCAGTTCTTGTATTTGGCACAAGAATTTAGATTAAGTAGTGAATAAAATTTTTATATTCATACAGGTTGGTAAACATTGGTTGTGTTGATACTTTAGTCGATTAGTAAAGATTGATTGGGGTTATACTTGAGTCTATTGGTAAATATTTGCTGGGTTTATATATAAGACTGTAAGCATTCTTTAGGATGGCAGCATTTTTGAGAGGGGGGTCTAACTCCCTCTGCCTGTAATGCTGTATTGTTATGGTGCCTTATCCTCACTGGAATGAATTCTTCCTCCCTCATAAATACTAACCTGCTAGACTTCCTAAAGGAGGTAATTGAGACACAGTGTAACTTGACAGTTTGAACACACATTTTTATCTGCGGACTAATAACACTCTTATTTTGTATATATGTTCTGTTATTCCAATACACTGGTTCAACCTACCTACCTTCTTTTTGTGTCTTTCTTTCTGGCCCAAACAGACCACAAGTATATTACAGGTCCTGTCTGCAGAGGCCTAATAAAGATGAAGTTCTAAAACTTAAAGAATTATTGTATAATAGTAACACCTTGTGTCAAATATTTTAATCCAAACAGTAAAGATGCGAATGTAAGTTTGAAAGGACTATTACATAATAATTATCAGTCAATCAGTTGGCTTCTATATGTGATACACATTTGGATGACTGTCTTGAAAGAGACATGACTGACTGGGCAGAAGGTTTTCTACAGTAAGTTACTATTACTTTCTGTGGTAGTAAAGATGTGAATGTAAGTTTGAAAGGACTATTACATAATAATTATCAGTCAATCAGTTGGCTTCTATATGTGATACACATTTGGATGACTGCGTCTTGAAAGAGACATGACTGACTGGGCAGAAGGTTTTCTTACAGTGTTACTATTACTTTCTGTGGTGGTAAAGATGTGAATGTAAGTTTGAAAGGACTATTACATAATAATTATCAGTCAATCAGTTGGCTTCTATATGTGATACACATTTGGATGATCATGTCTTGAAAGAGACATGACTGACTGGGCAGAAGGTTTTCTTACAGTAAGTTACTATTACTTTCTGTGGTAGTAAAGATGTGAATGTAAGTTTGAAAGGACTATTACATAATAATTATCAGTCAATCAGTTGGCTTCTATATGTGATACACATTTGGGTGATCATGTCTTGAAAGAGACATGACTGAATGGGCAGAAGGTTTTCTTACAGTAAGTTACTATTACTTTCTGTGGTAGTAAAGATGTGAATGTAAGTTTGAAAGGACTATTACAGGACACTATCAGTAAATCAGTTGGCTTCTATATATGATACACATTTGGGTGATCATGTCTTGAAAGAGACATGACTGACTGGGTAGAAGGTTTTCTTACAGTAAGTTACTATTACTTTCTGTGGTAGTAAAGATGTGAATGTAAGTTTGAAAGGACTATTACATAATAATTATCAGTCAATCAGTTGGCTTCTATATGTGATACACATTTGGGTGATCATGTTCTGAAAGAGACATGACTGACTGGGCAGAAGGTTTTCTTTACAGTAAGTTACTATTACTTTCTGTAGAAAAGATGTGAATGTAAGTTTGAAAGGACTATTGCATAATAATTATCAGTCAATCAGTTGGCTCTATGATACACATTTGGGTGATCATGTCTTGAAAGAGACATGACTTATCTGGGCAGAAGGTTTTCTTACAGTAAGTTACTATTACTTTCTGTGGTAGTAAAGATGCAAATGTAAGTTTGAAAGGACTATTACATAATAATTATCAGCCAATCAGTTAGCGTCTATATATGATACACATTTGGGGCTGGTATCATGTCTTGAAAGGAGACATGACTGAATGGGCAGAAGGTTTTCTTACAGTAAGTTACTATTACTTTCTGTGGTAGTAAAGATGCAAATGTAAGTTTGAAAGGACTATTACATAATAATTATCAGTCAATCAGTTGGCTTCTATATATGATACACATTTGGGTGATCATGTCTTGAAAGAGACATGACTGACTGGGCAGAATGGCTTTACAGTAAGTTACTACTTTCTGTGGTAGTAAAGATGCAAATGTAAGTTTGAAAGGACTATTACATAATAATTATCAGTCAATCAGTTAGCGTCTATATATGATACACATTTGGGCGATCATGCCTTGAAAGAGACATGACTGAATGGGCAGAAGGTTTTCTTACAGTAAGTTACTATTACTTTCTGTGGTAAAGATGCAAATGTAAGTTTGAAAGGACTATTACACAATAATTAATGTTTCAATCAGTTGGCGTCTATATATGATACACATTTGGGCGATCATGTCTTGAAAGAGACATGACTGAATGGGCAGAAGGTTTTCTTACAGTAAGTTACTATTACTTTCTGTGGTAGTAAAGATGCAAATGTAAGTTTGAAAGGACTATTACATAATAATTATCAGTCAATCAGTTAGCGTCTATATATGATACACATTTGGGCGATCATGTCTTGAAAGAGACATGACTGAATGGGCAGAAGGTTTTCTTACAGTAAGTTACTATTACTTTCTGTGGTAGTAAAGATGCAAATGTCAGTTTGAAAGGACTATTACATAATAATTATCAGTCAATCAGTTGGCGTCTATATATGATACACATTTGGGTGATCATGTCTTGAAAGAGACATGACGGAATGGGCAGAAGGTTTTCTCACAGTAAGTTACTATTACTTTCTGTGGTAGTAAAGATGCAAATGTAAGTTTGAAAGGACTATTACATAATAATTATCAGTCAATCAGTTAGCGTCTATATATGATACACATTTGGGCGATCATGTCTTGAAAGAGACATGACTGACTGGGCAGAAGGTTTTCTTACAGTAAGTTACTATTACTTTCTGTGGTAGTAAAGATGCAAATGTAAGTTTGAAAGGACTATTACATAATAATTATCAGTCAATCAGTTAGCGTCTATATATGATACACATTTGGGCGATCATGCCTTGAAAGAGACATGACTGAATGGGCAGAAGGTTTTCTTACAGTAAGTTACTATTACTTTCTGTGGTAGTAAAGATGCAAATGTAAGTTTGAAAGGACTATTACATAATAATTATCAGTCAATCAGTTGGCGTCTATATATGATACACATTTGGGCGATCATGTCTTGAAAGAGACATGACTGAATGGGCAGAAGGTTTTCTTACAGTAAGTTACTATTACTTTCTGTGGTAGTAAAGATGCAAATGTAAGTTTGAAAGGACTATTACATAATAATTATCAGTCAATCAGTTAGCGTCTATATATGATACACATTTGGGCGATCATGTCTTGAAAGAGACATGACTGAATGGGCAGAAGGTTTTCTTACAGTAAGTTACTATTACTTTCTGTGGTAGTAAAGATGCAAATGTCAGTTTGAAAGGACTATTACATAATAATTATCAGTCAATCAGTTGGCGTCTATATATGATACACATTTGGGTGATCATGTCTTGAAAGAGACATGACGGAATGGGCAGAAGGTTTTCTCACAGTAAGTTACTATTACTTTCTGTGGTAGTAAAGATGTGAATGTAAGTTTGAAAGGACTATTACATAATAATTATCAGTCAATCAGTTGGCTTCTATATGTGATACATATTTGGGTGATCATGTCTTGAAAGAGACATGACTGACTGGGCAGAAGGTTTTCTTACAGTAAGTTACTATTACTTTCTGTGGTAGTAAAGATGCGAATGTAAGTTTGAAAGGACTATTACATAATAATTATCAGTCAATCAGTTGGCTGCTATATATGATACACATTTGGGTGATCATGTCTTGAAAGAGACATGACTGAATGGGCAGAAGGTTTTCTTACAGTAAGTTACTATTACTTTCTGTGGTAGTAAAGATGCGAATGTAAGTTTGAAAGGACTATTACATAATAATTATCAGTCAATCAGTTGGCTTCTATATATGATACACATTTGGGTGATCATGTCTTGAAAGAGACATGACTGAATGGGCAGAAGGTTTTCTTACAGTAAGTTACTATTACTTTCTGTGGTAGTAAAGATGCGAATGTAAGTTTGAAAGGACTATTACATAATAATTATCAGTCAATCAGTTGGCTTCTATATATGATACACATTTGGGTGATCATGTCTTGAAAGAGACATGACTGAATGGGCAGAAGGTTTTCTTACAGTAAGTTACTATTACTTTCTGTGGTAGTAAAGATGCAAATGTAAGTTTGAAAGGACTATTACATAATAATTATCAGTCAATCAGTTGGCTTCTATATATGATACACATTTGGGTGATCATGTCTTGAAAGAGACATGACTGAATGGGCAGAAGGTTTTCTTACAGTAAGTTACTATTACTTTCTGTGGTAGTAAAGATGCGAATGTAAGTTTGAAAGGACTATTACATCATAATTATCAGTCAATCAGTTAGCGTCTATATATGATACACATTTGGATGATCATGTTCAAAGACATGACTGACTGGGCAGAAGGTTTTATACAGTAACTTACTATTACTTTCTGTGGTAGTAAAGATGCGAATGTAAGTTTGAAAGGACTATTACATAATAATTATCAGTCAATCAGTTGGCTTCTATATGTGATACATATTTGGGTGATCATGTCTTGAAAGAGACATGACTGACTGGGCAGAAGGTTTTATACAGTAACTTACTATTACTTTCTGTGGTAGTAAAGATGCGAATGTGTTTGAAAGGACTATTACATAATAATTATCAGTCAACTGCTGGCTTTGTAATAGATACACATTTGGGTGATCATGTCTTTGAAAGAGACATGACTGACTGGGCAGAAGGTTGTTTTAAGTACAGTAACTACTATTACTTTCAGTGGTAGTAAAGATGCGAATGTAAGTTTGAAAAACACTTATTACATAATAATTATCAGTCAATCAGTTGGCTTCTATATATGATACACATTTGGGTGATCATGTCTTAGGAAGAGACATGACTGGACTTGGGCAGAAGGTTTTCTTACAGTAAGTTACTATTACTTTCTGTGGTAGTAAAGATGTGAATGTAAGTTTGAAAGGACTATTACATAATAATTACTTCAGTCAATCAGTTGGCTTCTATATATGACATATTATTTGGGTGATCATGTCTTGGAAAGAGACATGACTGAATGGGCAGAAGGTTTTCTTTACAGTGTTACTATTACTTTCTGTGGTAGTAAAGATGTGAATGTAAGTTTGAAAGGACTATTACATAATAATTATCAGCCATCAGTTGGCTTCTATATATGATACACATTTGGGTGATCATGTCTTGAAAGCAGACATGACTGAATGGGCAGAAGGTTTTTCTACAGTAAGTTACTATTACTTTCTGTGGTAGTAAAGATGTGAACGTAAGTTTGAAAGGACTATTACATAATAATTATCAGTCAATCAGTTGGCTTCTATATATGATACACATTTGGGTGATCATGTCTTGAAAGAGACATGACCGAATGGGCAGAAGGTTTTCTTACAGTAAGTTACTATTACTTTCTGTGGTGGCAAAGATGCTAATGTAAGTTTGAAAGGACTATTACATAATAATTATCAGTCAATCAGTTGGCTTCAGTATATGATACACATTTGGGTGATCATGTCTTGAAAGAGACATGACTGAATGGGCAGAAGGTTTTCTTACAGTAAGTTACTATTACTTTCTGTGGTAGTAAAGATGTGAATGTAAGTTTGAAAGGACTATTACATAATAATTATCAGTCAATCAGTTGGCTTCTATATATGATACACATTTGGGTGATCATGTCTTGAAAGAGACATGACTGAATGGGCAGAAGGTTTTCTTACAGTAAGTTACTATTACTTTCTGTGGTAGTAAAGATGTGAATGTAAGTTTGAAAGGAGTATTACATAATAATTATCAGTCAATCAGTTGGCTTCTATATATGATACACATTTGGGTGATCATGTCTTGAAAGAGACATGACTGAATGGGCAGAAGGTTTTCTTACAGTAAGTTACTATTACTTTCTGTGGTAGTAAAGATGCAAATGTAAGTTTGAAAGGACTATTACATAATAATTATCAGTCAATCAGTTGGCGTCTATATATGATACACATTTGGGTGATCATGTCTTGAAAGAGACATGACGGAATGGGCAGAAGGTTTTCTCACAGTAAGTTACTATTACTTTCTGTGGTAGTAAAGATGTGAATGTAAGTTTGAAAGGACTATTACATAATAATTATCAGTCAATCAGTTGGCTTCTATATGTGATACATATTTGGGTGATCATGTCTTGAAAGAGACATGACTGACTGGGCAGAGGTTTATACAGTAACTTACTATTACTTTCTGTGGTAGTAAAGATGCGAATGTAAGTTTGAAAGGACTATTACATAATAATTATCAGTCAATCAGTTGGCTTCTATATATGATACACATTTGGGTGATCATGTCTTGAAAGAGACATGACTGACTGGGCAGAAGGTTTTTATACAGTAACTTACTATTACTTTCTGTGGTAGTAAAGATGCGAATGTAAGTTTGAAAGGACTATTACATAATAATTATCAGTCAATCAGTTGGCTTCTATATGTGATACATATTTGGGTGATCATGTCTTGAAAGAGACATGACTGACTGGGCAGAAGGTTTTATACAGTAACTTACTATTACTTTCTGTGGTAGTAAAGATGCGAATGTAAGTTTGAAAGGACTATTACATAATAATTATCAGTCAATCAGTTGGCTTCTATATGTGATACATATTTGGGTGATCATGTCTTGAAAGAGACATGACTGACTGGGCAGAAGGTTTTATACAGTAACTTACTATTACTTTCTGTGGTAGTAAAGATGTGAATGTAAGTTTGAAGAAAAGGACTATTACATAATAATTATCAGTCAATCAGTTGGCTTCTATATGTGATACATATTTGGGTGATCATGTCTTGAAAGAGACATGACTGACTGGGCAGAAGGTTTTATACAGTAACTTACTATTACTTTCTGTGGTAGTAAAGATGCGAATGTAAGTTTGAAAGGACTATTACATAATAATTATCAAATCAATCAGTTGGCTTCTATATATGATACATTTGGGTGATCATGTCTTGAAAGAGACATGACTGACTGGGCAGAAGGTTTTATACAGTAACTTACTATTACTTTCTGTGGTAGTAAAGATGCGAATGTAAGTTTGAAAGGACTTTATTACATAATAATTATCAGTCAATCAGTTGGCTTCTATATATGATACACATTTGGGTGATCATGTCTTGAAAGAGACATGACTGACTGGGCAGAAGGTTTTATACAGTAACTTACTATTACTTTCTGTGGTAGTAAAGATGCGAATGTAAGTTTGAAAGGACTATTACATAATAATTATCAGTCAATCAGTTGGCTTCTATATGTGATACATATTTGGGTGATCATGTCTTGAAAGAGACATGACTGACTGGGCAGAAGGTTTTATACAGTAACTTACTATTACTTTCTGTGGTAGTAAAGATGCGAATGTAAGTTTGAAAGGACTATTACATAATAATTATCAGTCAATCAGTTGGCTTCTATATATGATACACATTTGGGTGATCATGTCTTGAAAGAGACATGACTGACTGGGCAGAAGGTTTTATACAGTAACTTACTATTACTTTCTGTGGTAGTAAAGATGCGAATGTAAGTTTGAAAGGACTATTACATAATAATTATCAGTCAATCAGTTGGCTTCTATATATGATACACATTTGGGTGATCATGTCTTGAAAGAGACATGACTGATTGGGCAGAAGGTTTTATACAGTAACTTACTATTACTTTCTGTGGTAGTAAAGATGCGAATGTAAGTTTGAAAGGACTATTACATAATAATTATCAGTCAATCAGTTGGCTTCTATATGTGATACATATTTGGGTGATCATGTCTTGAAAGAGACATGACTGACTGGGCAGAAGGTTTTATACAGTAACTTACTATTACTTTCTGTGGTAGTAAAGATGTGAATGTAAGTTTGAAAGGACTATTACATAATAATTATCAGTCAATCAGTTGGCTTCTATATGTGATACATATTTGGGTGATCATGTCTTGAAAGAGACATGACTGACTGGGCAGAAGGTTTTATACAGTAACTTACTATTACTTTCTGTGGTAGTATAGATGCGAATGTAAGTTTGAAAGGACTATTACATAATAATTATCAGTCAATCAGTTGGCTTCTATATATGATACACATTTGGGTGATCATGTCTTGAAAGAGACATGACTGACTGGGCAGAAGGTTTTATACAGTAACTTACTATTACTTTCTGTGGTAGTAAAGATGCGAATGTAAGTTTGAAAGGACTATTACATAATAATTATCAGTCAATCAGTTGGCTTCTATATATGATACACATTTGGGTGATCATGTCTTGAAAGAGACATGACTGAATGGGCAGAAGGTTTTCTTACAGTAAGTTACTATTACTTTCTGTGGTAGTAAAGATGTGAATGTAAGTTTGAAAGGACTATTACATAATAATTATCAGTCAATCAGTTGGCTTCTATATATGATACACATTTGGGTGATCATGTCTTGAAAGAGACATGACTGAATGGGCAGAAGGTTTTCTTACAGTAAGTTACTATTACTTTCTGTGGTAGTAAAGATGTGAATGTAAGTTTGAAAGGACTATTACATAATAATTATCAGTCAATCAGTTGGCGTCTATATATGATACACATTTGGGCGATCATGTCTTGAAAGAGACATGACTGAATGGGCAAGAGAGAACAACACAGTAAGTTACTATTACTTTCTGTGGTAGTAAAGATGCGAATGTAAGTTTGAAAGGACTATTACATAATAATTATCAGTCAATCAGTTGGCTTCTATATATGATACACATTTGGGTGATCATGGCTTGAAGAGACATGACTGAATGGGCA
The DNA here is from genome assembly GCA_037127315.1 of Ascarosepion bandense. Classification (NCBI taxonomy): domain Eukaryota; kingdom Metazoa; phylum Mollusca; class Cephalopoda; order Sepiida; family Sepiidae; genus Ascarosepion; species Ascarosepion bandense. The sequence continues at coordinate 2,822,608 of JBBBDQ010001416.1, read as the reverse complement.
GAAGGTTTTCTTACAGTAAGTTACTATTACTTTCTGTGGTAGTAAAGATGTGAATGTAAGTTTGAAGGACTATTACATAATAATTATCAGTCAATCAGTTGGCTTCTATATGATACACATTTGGGTGATCATGTCTTGAAAGAGACATGACTGAATGGGCAGAAGGTTTTCTTACAGTAAGTTACTATTACTTTCTGTGGTAGTAAAGATGTGAATGTAAGTTTGAAAGGACTATTACATAATAATTATCAGTCAATCAGTTGGCTTCTATATATGATACACATTTGGGTGATCATGTCTTGAAAGAGACATGACTGAATGGGCAGAAGGTTTTCTTACAGTAAGTTACTATTACTTTCTGTGGTAGTAAAGATGCGAATGTAAGTTTGAAAGGACTATTACATAATAATTATCAGTCAATCAGTTGGCTTCTATATATGATACACATTTGGGTGATCATGTCTTGAAAGAGACATGACTGAATGGGCAGAAGGTTTTCTTACAGTAAGTTACTATTACTTTCTGTGGTAGTAAAGATGCGAATGTAAGTTTGAAAGGACTATTACATAATAATTATCAGTCAATCAGTTGGCTTCTATATATGATACACATTTGGGTGATCATGTCTTGAAAGAGACATGACTGAATGGGCAGAAGGTTTTCTTACAGTAAGTTACTATTACTTTCTGTGGTAGTAAAGATGCGAATGTAAGTTTGAAAGGACTATTACATAATAATTATCAGTCAATCAGTTGGCTTCTATATATGATACACAATTGGGTGATCATGTCTTGAAAAGAGACATGACTGAATGACAGAAAGGTTTTCTTACAGTAAGTTACTATTACTTTCTGTGGTAGTAAAGATGTGAATGTAAGTTTGAAAGGACTATTACATAATAATTATCAGTCAATCAGTTGGCTTCTATATATGATACACATTTGGGTGATCATGTCTTGAAGGAACATGACTGAATGGAGCTTGAAAGGTTTCTTACAGTAAGTTACTATTACTTTCTGTGGTAGTAAAGATGCGAATGTAAGTTTGAAAGGACTATTACATAATAATTATCAGTCAATCAGTTGGCTTCTATATATGATACACATTTGGGTGATCATGTCTTGAAAGAGACTTATGACTGAATGGGCAGAAGGTTTTTTACAGTAAGTTACTATTACTTTCTGTGGTAGTAAAGATGTGAATGTAAGTTTGAAAGGACTATTACATAATAATTATCAGTCAATCAGTTGGCTTCTATATATGATACACATTTGGGTGATCATGTCTTGAAAGAGACATGACTGAATGGGCAGAAGGTTTTCTTACAGTAAGTTACTATTACTTTCTGTGGTAGTAAAGATGTGAATGTAAGTTTGAAAGGACTATTACATAATAATTATCAGTCAATCAGTTGGCTTCTATATATGATACACATTTGGGTGATCATGTCTTGAAAGAGACATGACTGAATGGGCAGAAGAGTTTTCTTACAGTAAGTTACTATTACTTTCTGTGGTAGTAAAGATGCGAATGTAAGTTTGAAAGGACTATTACATAATAATTATCAGTCAATCAGTTGGCTTCTATATATGATACACATTTGGGTGATCATGTCTTGAAAGAGACATGACTGAATGGGCAGAAGGGTTTTCTTACAGTAAGTTACTATTACTTTCTGTGGTAGTAAAGATGTGAATGTAAGTTTGAAAGGACTATTACATAATAATTATCAGTCAATCAGTTGGCTTCTATATATGATACACATTTGGGTGATCATGTCTTGAAAGAGACATGACTGAATGGGCAGAAGGTTTTCTTACAGTAAGTTACTATTACTTTCTGTATTATTAAAGATGTGAATGTGAGTTTGAAAGGACTATTACATAATAATTATCAGTCAATCAGTTGGCTTCTATATATGATACACATTTGGGTGATCATGTCTTAGAAGACATGACTGAATGGAGCAGAAGGTTTTCTTACAGTAAGTTACTATTACTTTCTGTGGTAGTAAAGATGTGAATGTAAGTTTAGAAGGACTATTACATAATAATTATCAGTCAATCAGTTGGCTTCTATATATGATACACATTTGGGTGATCATGTCTTGAAAGAGACATGACTGAATGGGCAGAAGGTTTTCTTACAGTAAGTTACTATTACTTTCTGTGCTAGTAAAGATGTGAATGTAAGTTTGAAAGGAGTATTACATAATAATTATCAGTCAATCAGTTGGCTTCTATATATGATACACATTTGGGTGATCATGTCTTGAAAGAGACATGACTGAATGGGCAGAAGGTTTTTCTACAGTAAGTTACTATTACTTTCTGTGGTAGTAAAGATGCAAATGTAAGTTTGAAAGGACTTATTACATAATAATTATCAGTCAATCAGTTGGCGCTTCATATATGATACACATTTGGGTGATCATGTCTTGAAAGAGACATGACTGAATGGGCAGAAGGTTTTCTTACAGTAAGTTACTATTACTTTCTGTGGTAGTAAAGATGTGAATGTAAGTTTGAAAGGACTATTACATAATAATTATCAGTCAATCAGTTGGCTTCTATATATGATACACATTTGGGTGATCATGTCTTGAAAGAGACATGACTGAATGGGCAGAAGGTTTTCTTACAGTAAGTTACTATTGTTTCTTCTTGTGGTAGTAAAGATGTGAATGTAAGTTTGAAAGGACTATTACATAATATTTATCAGTCAATCAGTTGGCTTCTATATATGATACACATTTGGGTGATCATGTCTTGAAAGAGACATGACTGAATGGGCAGAAGGTTTTCTTACAGTAAGTTACTATTACTTTCTGTGGTAGTAAAGATGTGAATGTAAGTTTGAAAGGACTATTACATAATAATTATCAGTCAATCAGTTGGCTTCTATATGTGATACATATTTAAGTGATCATGTCTTGAAAGAGACATGACTGACTGGGCAGAAGGTTTATGCTGTGCAACTTACTATTACTTTCTGTAGTAAAGATGCGAATGTAAGTTTGAAAGGACTATTACATAATAATTATCAGTCAATCAGTTGGCTTCTATATATGATACACATTTGGGTGATCATGTCTTGAAAGACATGACTGACTGGGCAGAAGGTTTTATACAGCACCTTACTATTACTTTCTGTGGTAGTAAAGATGTGAATGTAAGTTTGAAAGGACTATTACATAATAATTATCAGTCAATCAGTTGGCTTCTATATGTGATACATATTTGGGTGATCATGTCTTGAAAGAGACATGACTGACTGGGCAGAAGGTTTTATACAGTAACTTACTATTACTTTCTGTGGTAGTAAAGATGCGAATGTAAGTTTGAAAGGACTATTACATAATAATTATCAGTCAATCAGTTGGCTTCTCATATGATACACATTTGGGTGATCATGTCTTGAAAGAGACATGACTGACTGGGCAGAAGGTTTTATACAGTAACTTACTATTACTTTCTGTGGTAGTAAAGATGCGAATGTAAGTTTGAAAGGACTATTACATAATAATTATCAGTCAATCAGTTGGCTTCTATATATGATACACATTTGGGTGATCATGTCTTGAAAGAGACATGACTGACTGGGCAGAAGGTTTTATACAGTAACTTACTATTACTTTCTGTGGTAGTAAAGATGCGAATGTAAGTTTGAAAGGACTATTACATAATAATTATCAGTCAATCAGTTGGCTTCTATATATGATACACATTTGGGTGATCATGTCTTGAAAGAGACATGACTGAATGGGCAGAAGGTTTTCTTACAGTAAGTTACTATTACTTTCTGTGGTAGTAAAGATGTGAATGTAAGTTTGAAAGGACTATTACATAATAATTACTGGTCAATCAGTTGGCTTCTATATATGATACACATTTGGGTGATCATGTCTTGAAAGAGACATGACTGAATGGGCAGAAGGTTTTCTTACAGTAAGTTACTATTACTTTCTGTGGTAGTAAAGATGCGAATGTAAGTTTGAAAGGACTATTACATCATAATTATCAATCAGTTGGCTTCTATATATGATACACATTTGGGTGATCATGGCTCAGAAAGAGACATGACTGAATGGGCAGAAGGTTTTATACAGTAACTTACTATTACTTTCTGTGGTAGTAAAGATGCGAATGTAAGTTTGAAAGGACTATTACATAATAATTATCAGTCAATCAGTTGGCTTCTATATATGATACACATTTGGGTGATCATGTCTTGAAAGAGACATGACTGACTGGGCAGAAGGTTTTCTTACAGTAAGTTACTATTACTTTCTGTGGTAGTAAAGATGTGGAATGTAAGTTTCAAAGGACTATTACATAATAATTATCAGTCAATCAGTTGGCTTCTATATATGATACACATTTGGGTGATCATGTCTTTAAAGAGACATGACTGAATGGGCAGAAGGTTTTCTTACAGTAAGTTACTATTACTTTCTGTAGTAGTAAAGATGCGAATGTAAGTTTGAAAGGACTATTACATCATAATTATCAGTCAATCAGTTAGCGTCTATATATGATACACATTTGGATGATCATGTCTTGAAAGAGACATGAGTGAATGGGCAGAAGGTTTTTTACAGTAAGTTACTATTACTTTCTGTGGTAGTAAAGATGTGAATGTAAGTTTGAAAGGACTATTACATAATAATTATCAGTCAATCAGTTGGCTTCTATATGATACATATTTGGGTGATCATGTCTTGAAAGAGACATGACTGACTGGGCAGAAGGTTTTATACAGTAAGTTACTATTACTTTCTGTGGTAGTAAAGATGCGAATGTAAGTTTGAAAGGACTATTACATAATAATTATCAGTCAATCAGTTGGCGTCTATATATGATACACATTTGGGTGATCATGTCTTAAAGAGACATGACGGAATGGGCAGAAGGTTTTCTCACAGTAAGTTACTATTACTTTCTGTGGTAGTAAAGATGCGAATGTAAGTTGAAAGGACTATTACATAATAATTATCAGTCAATCAGTTGGCTTCTATATATGATACATATTTGGGTGATCATGTCTTGAAAGAGACATGACTGACTGGGCAGAAGGTTTTATACAGTAAGTTACTATTACTTTCTGTGGTAGTAAAGATGCGAATGTAAGTTTGAAAGGACTATTACATAATAATTATCAGTCAATCAGTTGGCTTCTATATATGATACACATTTGGGTGATCATGTCTTGAAAAGAACATGACTGAATGGGCAGAAGGTTTTCTTACAGTAAGTTACTATTACTTTCTGTGGTAGTAAAGATGCGAATGTAAGTTTGAAAGGACTATTACATAATAATTATCAGTCAATCAGTTAATTTCTATATGATACACATTTGGGTGATCATGTCTTGAAAGAGACATGACTGAATGGGCAGAAGGTTTTCTTACAGTAAGTTACTATTACTTTCTGTGGTAGTAAAGATGCGAATGTAAGTTTGAAAGGACTATTACATAATAATTATCAGTCAATCAGTTGGCTTCTATATATGATACACAATTGGGTGATCATGTCTTGAAAAGGGTATGACTGAATAGCCAGAAGGTTTTCTTACAGTAAGTTACTATTACTTTCTGTGGTAGTAAAGATGTGAATGTAAGTTTGAAAGGACTATTACATAATAATTATCAGTCAATCAGTTGGCTTCTATATATGATACACATTTGGGTGATCATGTCTTGAAAGAGACATGACTGAATGGAACGAAAGGTTTTCTTACAGTAAGTTACTATTACTTTCTGTGGTAGTAAAGATGCGAATGTAAGTTTGAAAGGACTATTACATAATAATTATCAGTCAATCAGTTGTGGCTTCTATATATGATACACATTTGGGTGATCATGTCTTGAAAGAGACATGACTGAATGGGCAGAAAGGTTTTTTACAGTAAGTTACTATTACTTTCTGTGGTAGTAAAGATGTGAATGTAAGTTTGAAAGGACTATTACATAATAATTATCAATCAGTTGGCTTCTATATATGATACATTTGGGTGATCATGTCTTGAAAGAGACATGACTGAATGGGCAAGTTTTCTTACAGTAAGTTACTATTACTTTCTGTGGTGTCAAAAATCATGAATGTAAGTTTGAAAGGACTATTACATAATAATTATCAGTCAATCAGTTGGCTTCTATATATGATACACATTTGGGTGATCATGTCTTGAAAGAGACATGACTGAATGGGCAAGAAGGTTTTCTTACAGTAAGTTACTATTACTTTCTGTGGTAGTAAAGATGTGAATGTAAGTTTGAAAGGACTATTACATAATAATTATCAGTCAATCAGTTGGCTTCTATATGTGATATATATTTGGGTGATCATGTCTTGAAAGAGACATGACTGAATGGGCAGAAGGTTTTATACAGTAACTTACTATTACTTTCTGTGGTAGTAAAGATGCGAATGTAAGTTTGAAAGGACTATTACATAATAATTATCAGTCAATCAGTTGACTATATGTGATGCATTTGGGTGATCATGTCTTGAAAGGTGTGACCTGACGAGGCAGAAGGTTTTATACAGTAACTTACTATTACTTTCTGTGGTAGTAAAGATGCGAATGTAAGTTTGAAAGGACTATTACATAATAATTATCAGTCAATCAGTTGGCTTCTATATGTGATACATATTTGGGTGATCATGTCTTGAAAGAGACATGACTGACTGAAGCAGAAGGTTTATACAGTAACTTACTATTACTTTCTGTGAGGTAGTAAAGATGCGAATGTAAGTTTGAAAGGACTATTGTAATAATTATCAGTCAATCAGTTGGCTTCTATGTGTGATACATATTTGGGTGATCATGTCTTGAAAGAGACATGACTGACTGAGCAGAAGGTTTTATACAGTAACTTACTATTACTTTCTGTGGTAGTAAAGATGTGAATGTAAGTTTGAAAGGACTATTACATAATAATTATCAGTCAATCAGTTGGCTTCTATATGTGATACATATTTGGGTGATCATGTCTTGAAGAGACATGACTGACTGGGCAGAAGGTTTTATACAGTAACTTACTATTACTTTCTGTGGTAGTAAAGATGCGAATGTAAGTTTGAAAGGACTATTACATAATAATTATCAGTCAATCAGTTGGCTTCTATATATGATACACATTTGGGTGATCATGTCTTGAAAGAGACATGACTGACTTTGAACAGAAGGTTTTATACAGTAACTTACTATTACTTTCTGTGGTAGTAAGATGCGAATGTAGTTTGAAAAGGACTATTACATAATAATTATCAGGTCAATCAGTTGGCTTCTATATATATGATACACACATTTGGGTGATCATGTCTTGAAAGAGACATGACTACTGACTGAACAGAAGGTTTTTATACAGTAACTTACTATTACTTTCTGTGGTAGTAAAGATGCGAATGTAAGTTTGAAAGGACTATTACATAATAAATTATCAGTCAGTCAATTTGGCTTCTATATATGATACACATTTGGGTGATCATGTCTTGAAAGAGACATGACTGAATGGGCAGAAGGTTTTCTGTATTAGTTACTGTTACTTTTCTGTGGTAGTAAAGATGTGAATGTAAGTTTGAAAAGGACTATTACATAATAATTATCAGTCAATCCAGTTGGCTTCTATATATGATACACATTTGGGTGATCATGTCTTGAAAGAGACATGACTGAATGGGCAGAAGGTTTTCTTACAGTAAGTTACTATTACTTTCTGTGGTAGTAAAGATGCGAATGTAAGTTTGAAAGGACTATTACATCATAATTATCAGTCAATCAGTTGGCTTCTATATATGATACACATTTGGGTGATCATGTCTTGAAAGAGACATGACTGAATGGGCAGAAGGTTTTATACAGTAACTTACTATTACTTTCTGTGGTAGTAAAGATGCGAATGTAAGTTTGAAAGGACTATTACATAATAATTATCAGTCAATCAGTTGGCTTCTATATATGATACACATTTGGGTGATCATGTCTTGAAAGAGACATGACTGACTGGGCAGAAGGTTTTCTTACAGTAAGTTACTATTACTTTCTGGTAGTAAAGATGTGAATGTAAGTTTGAAAGGACTATTACATAACTAATTATCAGTCAATCAGTTGGCTTCTATATATGATACACATTTGGGTGATCATGTCTTTAAAGAGACATGACTGAATGGGCAGAAGGTTTTCTTACAGCAAGTTACTATTACTTTCTGTGGTAGTAAAGATGCGAATGTAAGTTTGAAAGGACTATTACATCATAATTATCAGTCAATCAGTTAGCGCTTATATATGATACACATTTGGATGATCATGTCTTGAAAGAGACATGAGTGAATGGGCAGAAGAAGTTTTTTACAGTAAGTTACTATTACTTTCTGTGGTAGTAGATGTGAATGTAAGTTTGAAAGGACTATTACATAATAATTATCAGTCAATCAGTTGGCTTCTATATGTGATACATATTTGGGTGATCATGTCTTGAAAGAGACATGACTGACTGGGCAGAAGGTTTTATACAGTAAGTTACTATTACTTTCTGTGGTAGTAAAGATGCGAATGGGTTTGAAAGGACTATTACATAATAATTGTCAGTCAATCAGTTGGCGTTCATATATGATACATATTTGGGTGATCATGTCTTAAAGAGACATGACGGAATGGGCAGAAGGTTTTCTCACAGTAAGTTACTATTACTTTCTGTGGTAGTAAAGATGCGAATGTAAGTTGAAAGGACTATTACATAATAATTATCAGTCAATCAGTTGGCTTCTATATATGATACATATTTGGGTGATCCTGTCTTGAAAGAGACATGACTGACTGGCAGAAGGTTTTATACAGTAAGTTACTATTACTTTCTGTGGTAGTAAAGATGCGAATGTAAGTTTGAAAGGACTATTACATAATAATTATCAGTCAATCAGTTGGTGTCTATATATGATACACATTTGGGTGATCATGTTCTAAAGAGACATGACGGAATGGGCAGAAGGTTTTCTTCACAGTAAGTTACTATTACTTTCTGTGGTAGTAAAGATGCGAATGTGAGTTGAAAGGACTATTACATAATAATTATCAGTCAATCAGTTGGCTTCTATATATGATACATATTTGGGTGATCATGTCTTGAAAGAGACATGACTGACTGGGCAGAAGGTTTTATACAGTAAGTTACTATTACTTTCTGTGGTAGTAAAGATGCGAATGTAAGTTTGAAAGGACTATTACATAATAATTATCAGTCAATCAGTTGGCGTCTATATATGATACACATTTGGGTGATCATGTCTTAAAGAGACATGACTGACTGGGCAGAAGGTTTTCTTACAGTAAGTTACTATTACTTCTCTGTGGTAGTAAAGATGCACGTAAGTTGAAAGGACTATTACATAATAATTATCAGTCAATCAGTTGGCTTTACATATGATACATATTTGGGTGATCATGTCTTGAAAGAGACATGACTGACTGGGCAGAAGGTTTTATACAGTAAGTTACTATTACTGTGTAGTAAAGATGCGAATGTAAGTTTGAAAGGACTATTATACAATATTTATCAGTCAATCAGTTGGCTTCTATATATGATACATATTTGGGTGATCATGTCTTGAAAGAGACATGACTGACTGGGCAGAAGGTTTTATACAGTAAGTTACTATTACTTTCTGTGGTAGTAAAGATGCAAATGTAAGTTTGAAAGGACTATTACATAATAGTTATCAGTCAATCAGTTGGCGTCTATATATGATACAGATTTGTGTGATCATGTCTTGAAAGAGACATGACTGAATGGGCAGAAGGTTTTCTTACAGTAAGTTACTATTACTTTCTGTGGTAGTAAAGATGCGAATGTAAGTTTGAAAGGACTATTACATAATAATTATCAGTCAATCAGTTGGCTTCTATATATGATACCTATTTGGGTGATCATGTCTTGAAAGATACATGACTGACTGAGCAGAAGATTTTCTTACAGTAAGTTACTATTACTTTCTGTGGTAGTAAAGATGCGAATGTAAGTTGAAAGGACTATTACATAATAATTATCAGTCAATCAGTTGGCTTCTATATATGATACATATTTGGGTGATCATGTCTTGAAAGAGACATGACTGACTGAGCAGAAGATTTTCTCACAGTAAGTTACTATTACTTTCTGTGGTAGTAAAGATGCGAATGTAAGTTTGAAAGGACTATTACATAATAATTATCAGTCAATCAGTTGGCTTCTATATATGATACATATTTGGGTGATCATGTCTTGAAAGATACATGACTGACTGAGCAGAAGATTTTCTCACAGTAAGTTACTATTACTTTCTGTGGTAGTAAAGATGCGAATGTAAGTTTGAAAGGACTATTACATAATAATTATCAGTCAATCAGTTAGCTGCTATATATGATACATATTTGGGTGATCATGTCTTGAAAGAGACATGACTGACTGAGCAGAAGATTTTCTCACAGTAAGTTACTATTACTTTCTGTGGTAGACTGGTTGCTAATCAAGGCTATAGAACCTAATCTGTCCTGCTATTTAATCCTTAGCTGGAGGGATAAAGATAGGTTAACACCTTTCCCAAGGGTATTTGCATGTAAGTGAATGCAACAAATTCAACTGGAATTTGAACTCAGTCCTCTGATATCTTGTTATGTGCTGATATCCATGGTACCACAGTGCACATCCAACAGCTTATGATAATTATACCTTGTTTAAAAAAAACATCTAAAGCAATATAATGTTGAAAAAATATAGCATAATAAAACCTCACCTTAAATGTTTAGAACCCAATCTGTCCTGCTATTTAACCCATAGCTAGAGAGAGAAAAGATGGAATAATACCTTTTCCAAGGGTTTTTGTGTGTAAGTAAATGCAAAGAATTTAATTGGAATTTGAACTCAGTTCTCCAATTTCTTGTTCCTAGCAGATATTTACTACACCACAATGTAAAACACACATATAATATTTAAAAATAAGAAAACTATCAGATTATAAATAAAAAATTAATCCTTTTAAAAAAATCTGTGACTATTTGCTGCAATTTAGAGAATGAGTTTTATTTCTCTTGTTTCTTTGATGGCAGTTGTGTCATTCTTTTCATGGACGTTACTTAATGAGAACAAAATGTGTTTAATTCAATGTCAATGTTCACACTTTGCTATATGTTAATCTTCTGTTAGCCTTAATATTTTTGTTTTAGGTTTTACTATTAAATTGAATTACCAACTAAAACAAGTCATTACTTTTGTGCAGAACACTATCAAATGATTCAAAGTCAACTCTTAAGTGGTCAATTTGAGAGAAGGAAAACATGTCCTCATAGATCGTTTTTGTTTTCTTTTTAAAGCTAAAGATCGTGTTTAAAATATTTAATACATTTCCAAGTTGAGTCCTGCTTGATGAGTGAGATAGTTGTATACTTTTCAATTGTAACAGAAGTTATTATGTCAAGTACAGATAAAAAGTCAGTATTTCAAAGGTTCATTTTCAGAGTAGGTAAGAGACCTTCTACAGAAGGTAGCTGAAGAAAATGACAAAAAAGAACTACAAATAAACTGCAAGAAAACCAAATGCATGGTCATCAGCAAAAAGAGCTACCCAAAATGCCAGATACAGGTGGGAGATATTAACTCAAACAGGTACAAAAATTTAAATACCTGGGATGTGTTCTGACAAAAGACGGAAAGTGTGACACAGATATTTGAAGGTGAATTGGCATTGCAAAAGACACATTCCAGAAGCTGAGTAAAGTATTATGACACAGGAAACTTTCACTAGAAACAAAGAAGATAGTACTAGATTGCTATGTGATGTCAGTTCTTCAATATGGCAGTGAATGTTGGACAATATCGTCAGAGATGAAGGAAAAACTTGAAGCAGCTGAAATGTGGTTCTACAGAAGGATGCTGTGGATATCATGGACCAAGCAATGATGAGGTGTTGAAAAGAATGGAAACAAAAAGGAAATTAATATTGAGCATCAGGAAAAGACAACTGAAGTTCCTGGGACATGCAATGAGGAAGAAGGGCTTGGAGAACCTGATACTGAGAGACCAGATAGAGAGAAAAAGAGACAGAGGAAGGCAGTGGATAACATATTTGAAGGGTCTGAGCAGGTGGGTGACAGAATGGGGTTTGCGAGATGTTACAGGAGAAAACGTGCTAAGAGCCACCGGGATAGGGAGACATGGAAGGCCATGATCGCCTACGTTCTGAAAGGACAAGGCATATAGAAGAAGAAGCAGAGAAAGGAGAATTAATTAATACAATCAGATTAAGAATGAGATGACCTGTTAGAATTGAGTGATTATCTATTTTGAAGTGTTCCAACAGGAAGTTGACATGATTATGTCCCTTTAGTGAAAAGAAGGACTGTAAAGCATGAAAATCAAACATTTGAGAGTAGATTGTAATAGTCATTCATTAGTATTTTTCTCAGTAACTACTAAGAAAATGGATAACCATGTAAAGTTTTGTATTTAGTTTGTGCAATTCACTATACTGTAAATAATTACATTTGTGACAATTTGCTGCAAATCAGAGAATGAGTTTTTGTCTCTTTTGATGGCAATTGTGTCATTGTTTTTATGGACATTACTTAATTAGAGCAAAATGTGTTTAATTAAATGTCAATGTTTACAATTTACTATATCTGAATCTTTTGTGAGCCTTTTTATATTTTGTTTTAGGTTTTACCATTAAATGAATTAACAATTAAAAGACAATGAAGTCATTACTGTCAACATTATCCAACTATTTGAAGTAAACTCTTAAGTGGTTGATTTGAGAGGAAGAAAAATGTAATCAGAGATTTTTTTCTTTTTAAAGTTAAAGATCTTGATTAAAAATTCAGCCAAATTAAATAAAACTTCAAGTCAGGCCCTGCTTGAAGAGCAAGCTAGTTGTATACTTTTCATTTTTAACAAAGGTCAATATTTCAAACGCAAATGAAAAGCCAGCATTTCAAAGGTTAATTTTCAGAGCAGGTTAGCTCTCCCCATTTAAAAGATTGGTACCACAAACTCATTGAATACTGCCGCCATATCTAGTCGGGCGCTCCTGCTATTGACCTAGGTGTCCTTGACAAAATCCAATGAAGAATCCATAATGTAATAGATCCCAACTTGGCAGCTCAGATACAGTCACTTTCTCACCGGTGCAATGTGGCTTCCTTGTGTCTCTTTTACAAATACTTTCATGGCTTCTGCTCTGATAAACTTAGCTCACTGGTGCTGCCTATATATAAATTTACTTGAGCCACAAGATTAGTAACTGGGTCCCACCCTTTTACTGTGAAACTAATAAATTGTAAATGCAAATTCTACTCCATCAGCTTCTTTTCTTGCACTTCCCACCTGTGGAATTCCCTTCCATTTACTTGCTTTCCCAACAGCTACAATCTCCAAGAATTTAAATGTCAAGTCAATAGTCATCTCCTATCTCACTAACCTGCATCCTCTCTCTCATGCTCACTTCTCTGTCCACTCTACTCTTATAACTATTCTGATCCTTCTCTTACCCACTTCCTGACACCCCCTATAACCTGTCACTCTTTCTCATAACTATCCTCCTATGTAATCCCCTGCAAAACAGTGGCAGTAAAATGCTTTGCTTTGGGCGATATTATTAAAACAAAAACAAACAAAAATTCCAAGATTTTGAAGGTTTATGGGAATTAGACTAGCTCCATGGGAAAGATTAGTGCCACACAATTGTCTTTTTAAAGGCAGTCTATCTTCACACACAATTAGTGCAGCGCAGTTCTTCTGAGGCATCATTTCACCTTATGCCAGACAAAGTTATAGTGAGTAAATACAGGGTGCAATAGATAAACTGTTATTTAAATTATGCAAAAATAAAAATAACACTGACATCTCATTTTAAGAGCTATATTTACCAAAATTACACAAAAACATCTTGAAATACTAAAGAGTAAATTTATTCAATAAAATCACCACTGGCTTCTAACATGGCCTCTAGATGACTTCAGAATCTCCTACAACTCTTCTTGATGGTCTTCCTGTATAATGCTGGTCAATGCTGCCATAACCATTGCCTTCAGTTCATCTTTGGTCTTACAAGGAGTTTTCTTTGTTGGTTGCTCACTCAACTGCACTCCACACATAATAATCAAGGAGTTTGCAGGCTGGGGAGTTAGGTAGCCAGATGTAAGAAGTGATGTAGTCAGAAATTGTCTGACAGCAATGACTGGGTTCTCCTGCATGTATGACATGGTGCAGAATCATGTTACCCAACATAGAATCTTCCAGCAGCCACCTTCTTGACACAGGGCAGCACTACTTCTTTAAAGCATTTGATGTAGGCCTCTGTGTTGAGTCTAAAGTCCTGAGGGAGAGGAACAGGCATAACATCGCTATCACATGATCACACTAAACACCTTTATAATCATCATTAGACTCATCCAACTCTTTCCAAATACACTGCACTATCCTAAGATTGACACTGAAACACTCAAAAATATTCATATTGGAGCTTCAAGCATGAATGCCATGAAGTACACCATGCCATTTCTAAATTTTTGGTGGAGTGAATTGTGTCATGTTGCTCTCTTTCTCACAGACGGCACCCAACTGACCCTGTGCAGTCAACAAAATCAAAAACATACAGCATGTATGCGCAAAATTAAAAATATAAAATTTACACATCGCACTCTCTATATATTAAATTATTTCCAGTTTTTCTTCAATTTTAAAATCCATTGTGACATTAAATTCATTAATTTCTGGCTTCAAGTTTAAACTCTGCCTAATGGGTAAGATAGTTACATACTTCTCAATGGTATGATGAGCAGCTAAGATTTTTATGCCAGGATAGCTCTTCCCACTCAGAAAACTGGTATCACACATTCTTTCTACTCAATATTTCATGAATTTTAAAATTTTGAGAAAGTAGGCCAGCACAATGGGATAAATTAGTGCAACACTCGGCAGGATGGAGTAATAGAAAGCTGCTCAGAATGAGGAATCCAAGAGCTGATTTTTAATTTCATTTGAGTGTATTACATTCACTTACATGCTAATACCCTTAGCAAAGGTATGAATCCATCTCTTCTTCCCCAGCTATTGGTTAAATAGCAGGTCAGACTGGCTTCTATAGTCTTAGATGGCAATCAGTCTACTGCAATAAGAATTGGCAACCTACTGTAGAAATATATTTTTTTGCCCCCATATGCGATTGGGGATCACTTGTGGAGCCAAAAAGATAAAATGTCATCTATAAAGAAGCCAGTTCAACCTGCCCAGGGTGAATGCTGCTACAGACAGACATAGAATCTTCACTGGTCAACATGATTTTTGGTGCCAAGAAATAAAACATGTTTTTTAGCTAATCTGATGGTGCTGATACCAAAAATGACCTTAGATTTTCACGATTAGCTTGTTGTGTTGCTTCGTTTTGGTATAATTAGAAGATAGCACAAACTTGAATTAACGATGTTTATTTTTGTATAAAACTTTAGGTTTTTACATCAAGTTACAACCTTTAAATTTTGTGTGGATACAGGAGCAGACGAGCTAAATTCTCTTCACTGTGGGATGCTAGTAGTAAATTCGCTTATCCCTTCTGGACTCTAGTGGTCAACTGACTAGAGCCTTCCCCTTTTCAAATCTCCTACACAAAACTACTGTCCTTAACTCCTACTTCTTACTCCTACTCTTACTCCTACTCCTACCAAAAGAAATGGTTCCTTATTTTGCCGCCCAATTTTTAATTCTTGGCGTCAGTGAGTCTATCTTTTTCTATTTTTAGAACACTTGCCATTTTATGAACAATAACAAGCTACCATTTTTGCTGTACTAAAATTGTTGTTTTGGAAAAAGGATCAATTTATGATCTTGGCTGATCATTTAAGGTCATAGAAACTCATCAGTTTTTAGTTAGGCCAAGTAATTTATGTCTGCAACCTGAAATAAAATATTTCTATAAGAAAAAAAAGTGTTTTCAAGTCAAAAATTTAAAATTAGAAGTACCAAATGTTTCTAATTTATCAGCAAAATTCAAATTAACTGATAAATTTTATCAATAATATGCTAATATAAGTATCAAGATTCATTTTTTACATAACCATCTAGATAAATTTATGGATATCTGCAGTGATGTGAGTAATAAGCAAGGAGAATGATTTCATCAGGGTATAAAAACAATGGCAGAGCACCACCAGGAACAGTGTGACAAACAAATGATGGTTGACTACTGCTGGAGTATAAAAAAGGGAATTGTATAACATTGAACATGACAGACACAAGAAAGAGAAAATTTTTACCATAGTTCTTATGTTCACAAAGGTTTTATTTCTGCTTTTTACTAAATGATTTGACGCAAATACTTGTTGGGCTTGGTATATTCAATCGTGTTATTTTTAAAGTCGTAGGGTTTCATTGTAATTGAAAAAATAGTATTTCTCAATAGACAGACCAATATTTGTTGGTTAAAATATGAATTAAGAGGTTTCTATGATTTTACTTTGAGAAATATCACTATTGGTCAATATCATATATACAGAAAATAAATGAAAAAATGCTTTTTTCCAAATATGAGGCATTTCTGTACAGCAAAAATTGTACCTAACCAAGAAAAAGTAAAGTCAATTTCAGATTCAGCACCCTCAAATTAGCGAAAAAAATGTGTTTGGTATCCCAATACCATTTCAATTTGTTTTGTTTTATTTTTGTGTTTTGTTTGTTTTTTGTTGACCAGTGTAAAAGCACAAAGGTGTTATCAATAAAAATACGCACGTTATAACATTAAAAAACAGCACACACTTTGGTCTTATTTTTCTTATTGTTCATTTTGACTGATAGATAGATAGATAGATAGATAGATAGATAGATAGATAGATAGAGAGGATAGACTAGATAGATAGATAGATAGATAGATAGATAGATAGATAGATAGATAGATAGATAGATAGAGAAGAGACTTAGATAGATAGATAGATAGATAGATAGATAGATAGATAGATAGAAAGAAAGAAAAGAATAGATAGATAGATAGATAGATAGATAGATAGATAGATAGATAGATAATGGTTGCTTATGGAAGCACATTCCACAGTTAGATATTTGCTTTTAAAAAGTGCTCAATACAAAAGTAGAGTATAAATATGGAGTAATTATTATTATTATTATTATTATTATAGCATACTGCAACTCAATAGCTATAAAGTTTTGAGGTTAAAACTCCATCATCAGGCAGGAAAATGTGGTTAATATATATGGTAATATATATATAGAGAAGGAGATATAAAAAAAGAAAACAAAAATTAAAAATAAATAAAAACATAAGAATAAAAAGATCAGCCAATGAGATGAATTAAGTGGGATGGGAAGTTATAACATTTTAAAGAATGGTGTGTGTACGACTCATAGACAGAAGTGTTTCAATGTTTTGCAACTGGAAGCTAGACATATCAATATCATATAAACAGAAAATAAATGAAAAAAAATTTCTGTACAGCAAAAAAGGTAGCTAACCAAGAAAAAGTAAGCTTATTTTCAGATTCAGCTCCTTACATTAGCTAAATAAGATATTTAGTGTCTCAACACCATTTCAAAAATTTTTTTTTTTGACCAGTGTTAATGCAACACGATTATCCTTTTATAAAAAGCCCCATGAAATTTCATTTATAAAGAAGTCATTTCAACCTGCCCAGAGTAAATGCCACCACAGACAGGCAGATTAGTACAACACAATTGCTCTTTTAAAAGCAGGTCCTCTCTAAAGAGTGCAGCACAATTTTCCTAACCTGTATTACATTTATTGATCTTTTGCCAGACTAAATCATACTGAGTAAATATATATTATATTTACAATTTAATATAAATTTTAAAATCTATTTTCACATTGTATTCTTTCATTTAAATTTTCAAGTGAGGACCCAGCTCGATGAGTTAGATAGTTGCAAATTTGATTTTGCTAAAAGAGAAAGAAGAAAAAGTTATGATGGTTTATTAGATTAGAATTTTGTTATGGGAGTCACTTGTTTGTTGTAGCATTGCCTTGATTGTTGAACAACAATATTTGTCTATATTTCTGAGATGAGGTAGTATTTGCATTATTTGGACTATTGTCCCCATCTTTGTTGCCAGTTGTATGACATTTCAGCCATTGTACATGCCGGCCTTCTTCAGGTGCTAGGAATTTTAGACCAAACCCTTTATTACAATCACTGGGGTATATCATTCTCATTCCTTGTGCAAAGCCTCTTTTGGTAGTCATGAATTATCTCTCTCTAACCTGACTCTCTAAGTTACTTGTTCACCTCAAGGACACATGACCCATTGGATATAGGTGTTGCTGACTTGACCCAAAGAGTTGTGAGTTCAATACCAGGCTGCAGTAGGAGGAAAGATTTATCCCTTGTTTCCTGTTTAGGACTGGGTTTCCAGTTTTCTCTAAGGTCTTTTCCTTCTCATTCACATCTGATGGCTCCTTGTATGTTGGTGGTATTGTCAGCTTGCTTAGGGTGGTGCCTATTAATATGTAGCCCCCTACCTCGAATGACTCTTGAGCCTTTACCTAGTTATATTATTTTAAACTTCATGGCCATGCAGTCACTCATACCCTAAAAATTGTACTTGATCAAAATTATTGTATCAATTTTACGATAGCCTGAAAAAGGGGAAACAAGGCTACCATTTAGGTAGTGCCACATTTCGATTAACCTTGAGTTCCCCTTCAGGAAAATTTGATAGAAGATTTCAACAATGAATTCAATGTTTATTTATTTTATTTAGAAAAAGATCATGTTTAATAAACCCTCCCAAAATAATACAATAGAAACAATAGCAATCAAAGATCACTAATCTCCACTCATGCAATACTGACATCATCTCAGTGATTAGCAAGAAATGATTATTTACTTTTCAGAAAATGTAATGATGAAAAGTAATTGAGGGAAGGTAATTCAGTATTTGGCATTTGAAATGTACAAAAAATATGAAACAACCCAGAAACGTTATCCTGTACCAGACTGAACCAAAAATTTAATCATGAAGCAAATAATTCCTGAAAGTTTCATTCAAATCCAACCAGCAGATCTTGATATATATTGACCACAGGCAGGCATGACAAAAAAAAAAAAAAAATGACCAAATAAAATACCCCCCTTTAAGGCAGAGGTAATAAAAACAAGATGATGAAGTAACACTGTGATGAAATAAGGTTCCCAGTTCATTAGAGGGAGTTATCAGTTTTTCGCAGTGATATTTTCTGTGTTAGTAAAATATATATGTAATTATGTCATAGCTTATGGTGAAGATGTAGTTTTAGGTACATTTTTCAGAATGTAATTTGTAAATCTAGCATTGTGCTGTATGCAATGTGATACATTGATACTAAGTCTCCCAGAAGAGAAAGAAGACATGTACTGTTAGTATTGACAAATATATATATATATATATATATATATATATATTGTGTGTATTTAACACATAATACTAGCCCAACCAATCCAAAACATATCACTCTCTTATATCATAGCCAGATGCACTCCAACTACCAACTAGACGAAAATATCCTAAAAAACTCATCATCACTAACATTTCTCCAACAGACCCTAACAAAAGAATTAAGTTTATCATATATTATGATAAATCCACTACATCCAATTCATTCGTCCACAACAACTCTTCCCCACTGTTAGTGATTTGCGAAAAACCAATGTAGTTTATAAATTCAAATCTCCCTTTCGAGAATCTATCTCTAACAAACTAAATAATATATACATTGGTCATACTACAAATTTGCTCTCACGGCGTCTTACGTTGCACTTAAATGACAATTCAAATATATTCCAATATTTAAAACAACATGGTCATCAATGCACACTTCTCAGAAAAACACTCGTTGATAACACATATATACTTAGACAAGAAAATAATAAACAGAAACTCAAAATCCTGGAAGCTATCTACATTAAACAACTTAAACCTGGTTTGAATACGATAAATTTTGATATCTCAACTAACATACTCAAATGCATGTAATCGGATCAGGGACCAAAACGCCACCATTTTGTCACTGTCTACAGTCATCCGCCACAGTAGTGATGGACTTGTCTCTTCAATTTAATTCTCTTTATTGTTAATAACTTAAATGTTCTATGTTTACTGTGTGTTAATATTTATTCTTTGATAATGGCTTATGTGAGCCGAAAGCTTAGACCCGATAAAAAAAATCAACAATTACTTTGATTTTTTGTTGTCTTTCAATGATATCACCATCTCCGTATAATATTTCATCTTTAAAATCACTCTTCTTTAGGGCTTCATTGTATATTGTTTTATTCTCATCAAATATTTCCTTATTAGAAGATAATTTATTAATTCTAATTTTGACTGTTTTGGGTATTTGTTTTATGATAGATTTAGGATGATTAGAGTTCACATTAATATAGATAGGGGATTGATTACTTTTTTGATACCATATAAATGTATTTTTGGATAATTTAAAGCTAATATTTAAAAAAATTGACGATCTTGAGATTAGATGAAATTTTGATTTTGAAGCCTAGCATTTTAAAAGCTCTAATAACTTTTTTAGAAATTCTAGATGTCAGGGGACCATTACTGTCAGGGATGTATATAAGACCATTGTCCCAGTAAATACCTACTTGATTGGGTTCAACAATTCTACCGAGAGTATACACTATATATATCTCTACCAGATCCACGATTTGAGCTGAATTATAAGCCCCCATTGGGACATTAAAATTATTGCTAATATTTTTAGTCCTGGTCGAGTTATTATATACTAATAGAGATTCTCTAAAAGTTAAAATATTATCCATTTCATTATTAGAAATATCTGTGAAGTTTCTAGCATAGTTTAAACTATTAACTAATAAATTGTACAAAATAGAAAGATAAAAGTAAACTATATCAAATTGTAAAAATGAGGCTTTTTCCTTATTTGGAATGTTTTAGAACCATGTTATGGTATCAGAAGAATCTTTCCATAAATTGGAATTGTGATTTTCTTTTATTGATATTACAATCTTCTTAATTATATTACTAGAAACTAAACCTAATTCAGTTTGAGAGGGATTGATTAGTCTAGTTTGTAGGCTAGTCTCAAAATTTGGTTTGTGGTCCTTAAAAAGTAAATATGCGTTTTTTGTTTGGATCTTTCCCATTCTATCTGTGATATCTAGTTTATTTGCCAATGCAGCAGTTTTCTTATTAATTGTGGACAACATAGAATCATTATAATCTTTTTTATAAGTACTGAAGATTTTCTTAAGAAAAAAAAAAAACTATATATATACACAAAAATAATATCACTCATTCAGTAAAATGAATTAGAGCACTCTGGCTATTGGGCGCATATAAAGATAATATACACGCTAAAAAGGTCTGCCTTCTTCCACCGAACACCCATAGCTCAGAGGTAGAATTGCCGACTGACACCAATTCAGTCGGGTTTCAATCCTGGGTTAAAAAGCAGTCGGAGTCTGACTGTACTGATGAGCTGTGATACAGCAAAACAGATCTGTCTGCAAATGACAATATATATATATACACACACAATTCTCTACTTAACAACATAATTATTGCAAAAAAATAATAATAAGGCACTATTAAAGAGCAAATACATACCAACTAGTAGTAAAGTTTGATAACAGGTTGTAAAGAGAATGAACTTAGTCGACAATGTCTCACTATTGACTCTCTAATGACCTGAGCCAATGCTGCCTCACTATTTCTCTCTCTACCAGCATGCAGAGGAAAATGTATATATATATATCCAAATGAATAAGGAATGCAGAAAATATAATCATCATTATTAACTACCTGATGAGACATTGTTTATTCAATGTCGAAACAAAATGTACAATTTTGTAGTAGATTGTTGTTTGCATATGTTCCAAAGTATAACTTATTATATATATGTATATATATATATATATATATATATATAGCCATCCACAGACAGATCTGTTTTGCTGTATCACAGCTCATCAGTATGGTTAGACGCCCGATTGCTTTTACCTAGGATTGAAACCTGACCGAATTGACGTCAGTTGGCGATTCTACCTCTGAGCTATGGGCACTCAGTAGAAGGAGGCAGACTTTTAGCATATATTTATTATAAGTTATAGTTTAGAACAGTTACAAATTATAATTTACTACAAAAGTGTACATTTTGTTTCGACATCAAAAAAACATTGTCTCATCAGGTAGTTAATAATGATGGTACAAAATTTTATTTTTGAAAAAGAAGATTATAAAATCTCACTTCCCCTTTATTTTTGGAAATTTATTTTTTTTGTACAAAGTATGTGCATTGTGGGGCAGTGGCTCAGAACAAGAAATCGGGGAGCCAAGTTCGAATTTTAGTTGAATTCATTGCATTCACTTACGCACAAATACCCTTGGGAAAGGTAGTTATCTGTCTCTTCCTTCCAGTTATGGGTTAAATAACAGGACAGATTGGGTTCTATAGCCCTGGCTGGCAACCTGTCTACAGCAGAAAGCAATGGCAACCTACTGTGGGATAATCTTCTACTCAGTCAGTCATGTCTCCTTCGAGGCATGATCGCCCAAGCGTGTTTCACGTATGGCACTTAACTGAAAGAGGATAGAAAACATGGGAAAACAAAAAGAAAATTGAAAAAAGAGGGAATGTTTAGTACCATAATTAGTAATTACCTGATGAGACATTGTTTTTTTGATGCTGAAACAAAATATACACTTTTGAAGTAGTCCACTGGAGGGGAAATGTCTTGTCACTAATGCATCTCTGTGGTTGGAGTGAGATGCTTTGTGTACTTTTCTTTTATATTACTTTATACAATACCACTTAGCAAACATTAAGTCCACTAACAGAAAAGTTAGGGTAATCCTACAAACAAAATGTATTTTCTCACCTGTCTTTATAGACCAATGAAACCCTACACATGATTAGCTTAGAATGCCTACAAATTAAAGTAGACAGCAAATGATTTTATTTACCTGCTAGTTGTTATGAAGAAGTATATAATAACACACCACTCAATAATTCCCAGGCTTGACATATAGATGGCACCACTAATTTTTTAAAAAATGAGTTTTATAAAGTACTAACCTTCAAATGGAAAGTGACAAAATTTGGGCCCAATCAGTTTATTAGATTATGAATTACAGTTATTTAAGTGAAGCTACAGTTGCAAATTTTCAAAACAATCAAAAAATCTTCATATTTTTTTTTTTTAATCATATCACTCCAAGCAAGGCGGTAACGCCACTGATGTGCAGGGGGCTACATAAGAGTGAAAAGATTGGAAAAGAGAAAGCTGGAAACCACATCCTAAACAGGGAACAAGGGATGAGCCTCTTCACCTGTTCAATAGACATGGAAAGTATAAGACAACCCTTGACTGTGTCCATTCAACCTCTCTGACCTTTGGCCAATTTCGCCCACACGGTGTTGTTGATCTTGGATTAGGCAATGCAGGACCGCGTATTACCACTTAACAAGGCGAGGGATTAGTATGTGATGAAAACCAGATTTAAGACCACAATGAAATGGTGTAGATTTATATATATTTATGTATCAAATAATTACAAGAATACAAGCAAGTTAAAATATGTGACATAAGAGAACTATCATTTGGCTGGTATTTCAGTAGCATGATAATATTAATGTTGTATTATTTCTACAAGACAATCGGTTATTCAACTTTCAGTTGGTTGAATTTGCAACATCTCTCTCTCTCTCCATTTTTTTCATTTGTAACAGCAGGCAATTTTTCAGGTCGACCGTATTCCAAATCTCTTTTCAATCTGTCTTCCCAAGACCCAAGAGTTGGCTGACTAGTTTTGTCTTACATTCTGATTTTGTTAAACAGGCACTCAAATCAGAGTGGGAAAGAGGTGTTTAAGGCTTCCATTTCCCTCACACTTACCAGCTCAAAATGAAAACAATTACATTTAATCAGTTTGACTTCCAATAGAAGGGGAGAGAACATGCTCCCTCTTATTGGCTGCCTGCTCTTATTAACTGTCCTGGTAATCCAGTACACAAAAAATTGTCAAGGCTGCATTTCAACCTAGGGTCACACATCATCAAAACCCACTGACAAATATTTTGACTAGAATCAAGCAACTAACTTGATAAATTCACTTTTTTCACAAAAAAGTATTTTGCACTCAGTGATCCTTGTGTCTGTATTTTCCCCTTGTTAACTATTCAGCTATTTTTCCCAACAAAAATAATTGTATTCTCCAATCCAAGAGAAATCCCATCTTGAAAATCACTTAAAGTTAATACCAGCCAAGGGTTACAAATGGGTTTCTTATGGGAAAAAAATGCTGTTCAAGCAAAGCAATGGCTTGATAAGTGTTATTTGGACTCTGATCTGTTGGAAACAACAGTTAAGAGGTGGTATGCTGATTTTAAATGCAGTTGTACAGACACAAATGATTCTGAATGCTTAGGTCACCCAAAATCAGGAGTTGTCTAGGAAAACACCAAAAAATCCACAAACTCATTTTGGCCAATCCTAAATTAAAGTTGTGTGAGATGGTAGAAGCATTGAACATACCAGAAGGCTGTGTATTAACCATTTTTCATAGACATTTGTCAATGAGAAAGCTGTGTTTAAAGTGGGTGCAATGTTTGCTCACAGCTGATCAAAAACAACAACACATCAACAACTCAGAGTGTTGTTTGCAACATTTTCAATGCAGCAAGAAGGAGTTTTTGCATAAATATATAACAATGGATGAAACATGGATCCATCACTTCACTCCAGAGTTAAATCGGCTGTCAGCTGAGGAGACAGTAGCAGATGAAAGCTGTCCAATGCAACCAAAGATACAAACATCAGCAGGCAAGGTTTTGGCCTCCTTATTTTGAAATGCGCAAGGTATTTTACACATCAATTACCTTGAAACAGAAAGAACCATCAATAGCGAATATTCTATAGCATTATTGGTGCATTTGAAGGAAGAAATCACCAAAAAAACAACCACAAATAAAGAAGAAAAAAGTGATTTTTCACCAAAACAACGCACTTTATCACAAGTCGAGTGTAACAATAGCAAAACCACATGAATTACAATTTGAATTGCTTCTGCATCCACTCCATCCTCCAGATTTTGCCCCCAGCAACTACTGGCTGTTTTCAGACTTCAAAAGAATGCTCCAGGGAAAGAGATTTGGCTCCAATGAAGAAGTGATATTGGAAACCGAGGCATATTTTGAGACCAAAGACAAATTGTTCTATGAAAAAGGCATCATATTGTTAGAGAAGCATTGGAATCAGTATATCATCCTAGAAGAAGACTATGTTGAATTTTGCCTAAAAGTTATTGTTTTATTAGTTAGGCCCGGTATTTATTGAGTGACTAGCAGTATAGCCCGACGTTGCTCGGGTGTAATGAAAGCTTTAAAACTAATCCATAGTCCTGGAGCTCAGACTCTTTGGACGTTGGCATGAAAGACTAAAAAGCAATAGTTGTTTCCAGTTAAAACAAAACTGTAGACTGAAAGAAAATTGAATGGATGTAAGTCAAAGTTTGATTTCCTGGTATAGATATCAAATTTTCTGCACTATTGTAAGAACTGCAACCTTGAAAATTCTGAATATCATTTCTCATGTCTTTGTCTCTGAGTGTATCAAATTTGATTAAAATTGGACCACTCCTTCTATAAACCTATTTTTTCGATTATCGATTTTTGATATTTATCGGGGGTACCTTGAAACAAAACCTAGCTAAGAATACTCGCAGACGCTTATAGTACAACTGTGTAAATTTTCAAGAAAATCAGTTCAGCCATTTTGGAGTCTATAGGTAATGGATACACACACACACACACACACACACACACACAGACAAAGTTTCATTTATAAATAAGTTTAGATGTCTTATAATCTATGATGTAAATTTTTCAAAGTGGCCATCAGCAGACTGAAAAAATTTTTTTCTACTAATTTCACTCCAATCAAAGTGATATAGATTAAACTATCACCCGGTTCACACTCCACCCACGTCTATTGAACAGGTGAAGAGGCTCATCCCTTGGTCCCTGTTTAGGATGTGGTTTCCGGCTTTCTCTCTTCTAATCTTTTCACTCTTACGTAGCCCCCTGCACATCAGTGGCATTACCGCCTTGCTCAGGGTGATATGATTAAAAAAAAAAAAAAAAAAAAAACTCACTAAGATGCAACGGATGAGTGAGTTTGAAAAAATATAAGCAAAAGAAAAACATTAAGGAGTGAGAATAGAAGAACTGAAATTAAGAAGATGACGACTGGTGGTGCAGTGAAATTTTTGAAATTGAAAGTTAGCTGGCAAGCCAGGAAACCGTTCCCCAAGTGAGAAGTGCAAGTGAAGAAATTGTTATTTTAGACCTTATGCTTATATCTCACCATTTTAATTGTAAAACGATGAGACCTTGTAGCCAATCTAGTACTGCACTTAAAATCATAAAGTTTAGGTACCAAAGAAGAAAGCTCATCAGAGCAATTACCATAAAACTATTCATCCTGGGCAGGATGGTAAACTGCATATGGCAACAAGGCCTCTGATTGGGAGGTTGTGAGAAGCATGAGGCCACCTCTTAATTTTTTTTTTTAATCATATCATATCACCCCGAGCAAGGCAAAAATGCCACTGACGTGAAGCTACTGCTGCAAATTTTCAAAACAATCAAAAAATCTTCATATGTTTTTTTTTTAATCATATCGCTCCAAGCAAGGCGGTAACACCACTGATGTGCAGGGGGCTACATAAGAGTGAAAAGATTGGAAAAGAGAAAACCGGAGACCACATCCTAAACAGGAAACAAGGGATGAGCCTCTTCACCTGTTCAATAGACGTAGGTGGAGTGTGAACTGGACGGTAGTTTAGTCTATCTGCTCCAATTAAAAAGAAAAAAAAAAAAAAGGAGTGGGAAGATTGGAAAAAAGAAAGCTGGGAACCACATCCTAAACAGGGAACAAGGGATGAGCCTCTTCACCTGTTCAATAGACGTGGGTGGAGTGTGAACCGGGCGATAGTTGCTGTTGTTCTCAGGTTCACCTTGACCCAGAGTGGTAGCATCTGTTAGGGTCCCAGCTATAGGCAAATAGTTAACCCTCAAACTGGGATCAAAACACTATGAAAGTATAATCATACACTTTTATAGAAATATATACATAAAAATACTTTTATAGAAAATTATGCATTTTTGAAGGAAAAAACTTATTCTCAAAACATTTTTGAATACAAAACTAGAAGACATTTTCAGTTTTCTAAAATAAAATAAATGAAAACAAAAAATTTTCATTAAAATCTGACTAAATCAACCTTCTCACTATAACTGAAAATTTAAAAAAAACCTTAAAACCCCACCATTTTAGCATTAAATAACCCACAGAGGTGTTGATATGCTGTTAAACAACACTCAAACCATTAAAATATTTAAAGAAAAGGCACAGGAAAGCTATGTTATGACAGCAGTAAATTGACTAAAGCTGAGATACCAAGTCAAGACCAACAGCATTGCAGATAAATAAAGACTTTCAGGATCAAGTGCCAATTGGTCAGATCTTGCTAAGTTCTGATCACAGATACATATTAGCAGAGTCACAATTATAATGGTAAGAGAAGCTTAAGTTACCCATGGGAGTTGCGAGCCATATGTTGTGATATTGAGACATGCTAAATGAAGGGAGGAAATAATCTGAGGAATCACTGGCTAAAAAGAACATGTCATGTGGGTCCCTTTAGAAATTAAGAAATATACTGAAAATAAGATTCAAGTTTTCATTTCAAGCTGTGGCAGAAATTTCACTTTTGATTCCCTTACAAATCTAAATCTAAACTTATTTATAAATGGAACTTTGTCTGTGTGTGTGTCTGTGTGTGCGTGTGTCCATTACCTATAGACTCCGAAACAGCTGAACTGATTTTCTTGAAAATTTACACAGTTGTACTATAAGCGTCTGCAAGTGTTCTTAGCTAGGTTTTGTGTCAAGGTACACCCGATAAATATCGAAAATCGATAATCAAAAAAATCGGGTTATAGAAGGAGTGGTCCAATTTTAATCAAATTTGATACACTCATAGACAAAGACATAAGAAATGATATTCAAAAGTTTCAAGGTTGCAGTTGTTACAATAGTGCAGAAAATCAATAATATATATATATAAAAGGCAAGATGTTTGTGTGTGTGTGTCTGTTTATCTGTCTGTATATCCTTTATAGAATTCCACAATTTTTATCCGATTCTCACCAAACTTCATACAAATATTCTTTAGGCTGAATCTGAGCTCCAGTATCATGGATTAGTTTTAAAGCTTTCATTACACCCGAGCAACGCCGGGCTATACTGCTCGTGTACAATAAACCTTTCTTAGTTTTTGTGTACAACGGGACAAATGAGAATGTGGTGAATAGGAAATTAAGAATTAAAATCAACTTTCTTTTTCACTTTTATGAAAATTCACAATGATGTGTGAAATCCTGGTTTTTCCAAAATAGAAAAAGGATTGACCATATGCTTAAAAAAAAAAAGCAGAAACCGAATTTTGAAAACAGATGTTAAATTGATTTTCTGACCAATGAAAGTGGTTTGCAAGACCATAAAGACTTAGTAATCCAGTGCAAAAAATCTAAATTACTATAAAAGGCTCTGGTCAGCATCAGTCAAACAGTCAGAGGATGTAAGCAGCAGAAACAACAAGATAAAATGTGACAGGAGAAGCTTCAAATTGACCCAGACATTCATCCTCTTTCTCCTTCTTTCTCATGTGCTGATTCCTTTTACTTCTTTTTCTTCCTTCCAAGACATTCCTACCAAACAAATGCTCATACATACATACATACGTATGTATAAACTCTTTCCCAACAAATTACAACTACAAACATTTTTTTACAACTCTTGATACCCTTAACTTGATACCCTTAACTTGATACCCTTAAGTTGATACCCTTAACTTGATACCCTTAACATTTACTTCTACAAATTCTTGCTATTCTGTTCCTTTCATAAATTTCTATTTTAAAATGTAAAACCTATATTTTATTCTTCCACACCAATTCACATATTCTAATCTCCAACCATCTACTGCCAACCAACCATCTGCTGCCAACCAACCTTCTGATGAAAACCTGGTGATGATAACGATGAAGACCTTCTGATAATTCTGAATAAAACTTGTAAGCTGTAGGGAATTCGATTTTGCTTCACTGAAGGCCAAATTAATAAACATTAACCAGCTCCGCATAGCATCACTGGTGACCCCCAACATCTGAAAAGAAACATGCACCCAGCTTCTTCACTGGTGACCCCGACATGATCATCCCACTTCATCAAGAACACCAACATAGGGTGATTTGTTCAGTCAGTGAGAGATTGAGAGAGGGTATGTTTACATGTTAATGATAATCAATGAGAACATCAGTTAAAAGACCAGCAGGTAAATACACATATTTTAATAAGTAAGTGACATCCTATAACAGAAGGCAATTGAACAAACATTTTTTAATGCAATAACAACTGCTTCAGACAGAAGGATAAAGTGATATTAATTGTTTTTCTTTCTTGGAGTGTTTTCTTTCTGGGTTGATTTGATTTCTTTAAATGTAATCTAATGAATAAGAATCAACTGTCCTTTTAAAACGATGTAATACGATAATCAGGCATTATGAATGGTTGATTTTACACATGTAATAAGATTAGCACCCAAGATTGAAGTCCACTAAGTAAATTATTATTTCTTTTTGATTGAAATAAAGAAGCAAGTTAAATGAAAATTTATGATGAGATTAATCAATGTCAAAGATTATTTATTTTCTTTTGATTTATATGAGTAGTAGTAGTAATATTATCTGTAATTTTATCATTAGATGAAGTATAGTCAAATATTATTAATATTAAACTTTTATATTTTAGTAATGTTATGCAGAAATTTATCATGAGATGAATCATTGATGATCATCAATTTTTTACTAGAATTTATTTCATCATATTTCTCTTGATTTATTTACACTAGTAGTATTAGTAGACATAATATTATCTTGAATTTTGTCACTAGATGAATAATTATCAATTATAATTAACTAGCAGTGTAGGCCAGCGTTGCTCGGGTGTAATGAAAGCTTTAAAACTAATCCATGGTTCTGGAGCTGAGGCACTTTGGGCGTTGGCATGAAAGACTAAGAAGAAATAGTTGTTTCCAGTTAAAGCAAAACTGTAGACTGAAAGAAAAATGAATGGATGTAAGTCAAATTTTCATTTCCTGGTATCGATATCAAATAAGTTTTTTTCATCGTAAACTGAATTTTGAAGGCTAAATAAGTCCTGTGAGTAAATGGTATCATGGTTGAGAATAAGAACTACAATTATACCTACTTAGAGCCAAACCCGAAGCAAAAACTAAAATAAAAGGGCTGAAAAAAATACAGACATACAGGCAGATAAACAGACACATACACAAACATCTTGCCTTTTATATATATATATTATCGATTTTCTGCACTATTGTAAGAACTGCAACCTTGAAACTTCTGAATATCATTTCTCATGTCTTTGTCTATGAGTGTATCAAATTTGATTAAAATCAAACCACTCCTTCTATAACCCGATTTTTTCGATTATCGATTTTCGATATTTATTGGGGGTACCTCGATACAAAACCTAGCTAAGAACACTCGCAGACGCTTATAGTACAACTGTACAAGAAAATTGGTTTAGCCATTTCAAAGTCTATAGGCAACAGACACACACACACATACACAGACAAAGTTCCATTTATAAATAAGTTTAGATTTAAATTTAGATAGCTGAAGAATGTGGAAAGAAAGGACTACATATAAACTACAAGAAACTGAATGCAGAGTCATCAGTAAAAAGAGGAACCCAAAATGTCAACTACAGGCTGGGAATCAAGCAGGTACAGAAATTTAAATACCTGGGAAGTGTTCTAACAGAAAATTGGACACTGAACTCTGAAGGTAAATTGGCATAGCCAAGGATGCATTCCAAAAGCTAAGTAGAGTATTAAGAGACAGGAAAATTGAGAAACAAAGAAGAGAGTACTGAATTGTTATGTGATGCCTGTCCTTCAATATGGTAGCGAATGCTTGAAAATCTCAAAGATGAAAGGAAGACTTGAAACAACCAAAATGTGGTTCTACAGAAGGATGCTGAGGATACCATGGACTGAACATGCAAGCAATGATTAGGTTTTAGAGAAGATAGAAACAAAAAAGAAACTAATACTTAACATCAGGAAAAGACAGCTGATGTTCCAGGGACATGTAATGAGGAAGGAGGGCTTAGAAAATCTGATACTCACAGTTCAGATAGAGGGAAAGAGAGACAGAGGAAATCAGCACATGACATGCTTGATGGGCTTGAGTAAATAAATGGCAGAGCGGGCTTTGGGAGGGGTAACAGGAGAAAGCATGTTAAGAGCTACTAGGGATAGGGAGATGTGGAAGGCCATGAACACCTACGTCCTGAAAGGACATGGAAGAAGATATCTTTCATCTTCATTTAAGCTACTAGTGTTATTATTAGTAATTTACAAAAATGAAAATAACACTGACTTCTCATTTTCACAGATATACAGAGTGTGATGGGTAAATTATCGTCTAAATTACATAAAAATGAAAATAACACTGACATCTTATTTTCACAGATATATCCACTAAAATTACACAAACCCGTCTTTAAATACCAAATAACAGATTCATTTAATAAACTCACCATTGGCTTCAATCACAGCCTCCAGATAATTTCAGTATCTCTTGCTACTCTTCTGGGCAGTCTCCTTGTTTAAGTTGGTTAATGCTGCTATAATCTTTGCCTGAGGTTCATCTTTGGTTTTACAAGGAGTTTTGTTGGTCTCTCTCTCAACTGTGCTTCAAATATAATAATCAAGAGTGTTACAGTCTGGGAAGTTAGGTGACCAGATGTAAGAGGTGATGTGGTTGCAGAAATTGTCTGACAGCCATAACTGGGTCCCTCTGCTTGTGTGGTATGGTGCAGAGTCATGTTAGCAGACATAAAGTCTTTCCCCAGCCACCCTCTTGACCCAGAGCAGCACTACTTCCTCAAAGTACTTGATGTAGGTCTCTATGTTGAGTCTGAGGCACAGTAGGAAGATGAATAGAGTCATAATTTCACCATCACTAGTGATCACTTTAAACAATTTTGTAATCACCATTAGACTCATCCAAATGCTCTGCACGGTCTTCATATTGACACCCCAAAACTGTGAAATGTTTGTATTGGAGATTCCAGCATGAATAGCATGTCATTAGAAAATCTTTGGTGGAGTGAATTGTGTCATGGTACTCTTTTTCTCACTGACCCTACTACACTGTGCAGTTGACAAACTTTATAATAAACAAAGAACATGTGCAAAATTAAAAATATAAAAGGGTGACAATTTACCCATCGCATCCTATATTAATATAAGTAACACTGTCTTAAATTTCATGATGAGAGGAAGCATTGATTATTTTAAATTTTTTACAGTTATTCCTTCTATCTTATTTCCCTTTCATTATTTACACTGGTAGTAGCATGTATGTTGTGGTGCAGTGGATATCAGCTCGGAATGAGAAATCAAGGAGCCCAGTTTGAATTTCAGTTGAATTCCTTGCATTCACTTTCGTGCAAATACCCTTGGGAAAGTTATTAATCTGTCTCTTCCTTTCAGTTATGGGTTAAATAACAGGACAGATTGGGTTCTATAGCCTTGGCTGGCAACCAGTCTACCACAGAAAGTAATGGCAACCTACTGCAGGATAATCTTCTGCCCAGTCAGTCATGTCTCTTTTGAGACATGATCACTCAAGCAAGTATCACGTATGGCACTTATCTGACTGACTGAGTAGCATTTTCATTTTATTATGATCGAAAGTATTGTCCTTATTATTATGACTTTCTTTCCCTTATTTCTAATGGTATTATTAGTTGTAATATTTTTAATTTATGATGAAATGAAGCATTGTCAATTATATTATCAATATTTGATTAGTATTTCCTTCACTTCATTTCTCAAGCTTTATGTACATTACTGATATCATTATCAGGGTTATTTTTGTGGATGCATATGGGAGAAAATGAAGGATAGAATGTAATTATATATATATATATATATATATATATATATATATATACACAGGTTGTTGATATCTTGTATGTCAGTGTAGTAGATACCACTTGACTCCACAATGAAGCAAGATATGTTTGTTTTCAATGTAGCAAGAACAGGTTAATGGTCTTAGGTTGCAAACTATTTGTGCAAATATTGTATTTTGTGTGTGGATATAATATGATGACTGCAGCATCAGAGAATGGACAAAATTAATTTATTGGCTCGGATTTTGGTTGATTTTCTATCTGTTTATATACAGATTCACTTCAAAAAGGGTGCTTGCTTCTCATTGGTTTACAACTTTATATCCTGGTTGTGAATACTATCCAATTGGCTGGTGAAACTATATTTAGAGATGATCAAATTTTTGTCTAGTTGTTTATTTCTTTTCTAAAATCCTGGTTGTGAAGGCTTTCTAATTGGTTGGTCAAACTATGGCTTTGTTTGCTTGGCAATTTTTATTATCAGTCTGTTTTTAGAGATGATTAATTTTGTTCTTCTTGTTATTTATTTCTCTATCACCATATCATTATTAGTAATAATATTGAATTATTACATGAACCACTGTCATTTATCAATAATTTTTACTGAAATATTTCCATTTCATTTCACAAGAAAGTTTTTTTTTATTTTAACTTAATGTGTAGATTTTTTTATATGTTTCTTGAGTGATATGAATGTTTTTATTTTCCAAACACAGTCAGCACATCATGGCCATGTTTGTAGCTGATATTACTGAGTGTTAGTTTTTTTTTTTTATTATTAGTGCCTTTATTTTTAGTCTTTTTTACATGTAGATGAATCTACAATACTTGTATTTTCTACAAGTATGTTAGAGATGAAGCTTGGTGGTTTTTGGTGAGTATTGAAATGAGTCCTAATTGACCTGTGGACAGAGAGGTGTAATGTGAGTCTTCTTGACAGGCATGTAGTTGTATGTCCAATGTAATTATGCATGAATTTGGCTTGATCATAAATAATATTGGTTCTCTATAATTTGGATTTTACAGGTGAATTGTTGTTGTTGATGATAATTTTTTTATAGTAGATAATTTAAGTTTCTTGTTCTGGTTGACTGGGATTGTATATTTCTATATAATGCTTCTGAGATAAATTTCATCTTGCTTATAATTAACACGTACTTTGCTTTTATAGAAAAGATTAATTTTATTGTTTTTATCTGTAAGTATTGATTTTGCTTACTTGAGAAAGAATTTGTTTAAACCTTTGTTGTATATTGGTTACAATTGTAACCTTTCTCTAATCTTTGTTGCATATTAGTTACAATCTTGACAAAATACAAAGGTTGATACTGACTTGGCAGACCGGCTGCAACCACTCTCTCACCGGTGTGATGTGGCTTCCCTGTGCCTCTTCTACAAGTACTTTCATGGCTTCTGCTCCGATGGACTTAGATCACTGGTGCCACCTAAGCATGAATTTACATGAGATACTAGATTAGCAACCAGGTCCCACCCTTTTACAGTTAAATAGATAAGATGTAACCGTAAATTCTACTCCAACAGCTTCTTTTCTCGTGC
Source organism: Ascarosepion bandense (assembly GCA_037127315.1). Taxonomy (NCBI): domain Eukaryota; kingdom Metazoa; phylum Mollusca; class Cephalopoda; order Sepiida; family Sepiidae; genus Ascarosepion; species Ascarosepion bandense. Next base: position 2,787,964 of record JBBBDQ010001416.1, on the reverse strand, counting down.
TTCCCGCCTGTGGAATTCCCTTCCACAAGTCTGCTTTCCCAACAGCTACAATCTCCAGGTGTTTAAATGTAGAGTCAATAGACACCTCCTATCCCACTAACTCCCAACTATTCTCAGAACACTCTCATCTACCCAACCCTCATTCTCAGTATCCTTACCCGCCTATCACCCACCCTCTGACATTTCCTATATTTAACCATCCTTTCTCCACTCTATGTAGCCCCCTGTGCAGTAGTGGCAGTGATATGCCTTGCTCGGGGTGAAACACTTATAAAAAAAAAACAAAAAAAGTAATTGTTACCAATATGCAACAAAGGGTTAATTTGGTGATTGATGAGGTTACTCAGCAAACCATTGTTAACTGACGTCTCTTTCACATTATTAAGTTCTTTAAGGAAAAGGTGACGAGTGGATGAATTCTCATGTGCTTTCTTGAGTAATTTCTTTATAACACCTATTTTATATTTATGTGGACGTTCACTGCCAGCAGTTTCTACAAGTGTTTTTTTTGTATAACAAAGTAGTGAATTCTAAAGAACAGGAGTTTATTTTTTGACTAAGTTTAGAGGTCAAGTTAAGGACAGAGTTATTTTAAGAAAGTAAATTTTCGGTCACTTTTTATACACTTTGTTTTATGAAAAGAAAAAAATTATATGAACACAAGAAAAATTAACTAAAAAGATCAATCATAGTACCTTGTCAGAAGTCTTTAATGAAATTTGTATAAAAGAGGAATATATTTATTGTTGTATACATAACTGCATACAGGAATGAGATATTCCTTTCCTCTTAGATACATGCACACTATTAGAGTAAATTGTAGTAGAGAGGAGAATGTTTATACTGGCTAGCAGTTCACTAGCAGTGTATCTACTTCATGCAGGGTGTGAGTTTTGTACTTGTTGATATTCCCAACCTTCATTTTGGTGGTTACTCATACAGTGACCTTTTAGGGTTACAATATCTAAACTTATTTATAAATGGAACTCTCTCTGTGTGTGTGTGTGTGTGTGTGTGTGTGTGTGTGTGTGTGTATGTTTGTGTGTCCGTTACCTATAGACTCCGAAATAGCTGAACCAATTTTCTTGAAGATTTACACAGTTGTACTATAAACATCTGCAAGTGTTCTTAGCTAGGTTTTGTGTCGAGGTACACCCAATAAATATCGAAAATTGATAATCAAAAAAATTGGGTTATAGAAGGAATGGTCCCATTTTAATCAAATTTGATACACTTATAGACAAAGACATTAGAAACAATATTCAGAAGTTTCAAGGTTGCAGTTCTTACAATAGTGCAGAAAATTGATAATATATATATATATATATATATATATATATATATATATATATATAAAAGGCAAGATGTTTGTGTGTATGTCTGTTTATCTGTCTGCATGTTTTTTATACAAATCCACAATTTTTATCCGATTCTCATTAAACTTCACACAAATATTATTTAGGCTGAGTCTGTGCTCCAGGACCATGGATTAGTTTTAAAGCTTTCATTACACCCGAGCAATGCCAGGCTATACTGCTAGTATCTCATAAATATAGACAGATATTGAACGTGAATATAGCAACAAAGATGAGAACAACAGTTCGGATAATATAAATAGTGTAAATATTTACAATAGCTCATCTCAGAACTATAGACAGATATTGAAGGTGAATATGGCAACATATATGAGGATAACAATTTCGGACAATATAAATAGAGTAAATAATTAGAATACCTCATCTCAGAAATATAAACAGATATTGAAGGTGAATATGGCAACATATATGAGGATAACAGTTCGGACAATATAAATAGAGTAAATAATTAGAATACCTCATCTCAGAAATATAAACAGATATTGAAGGTGAATATGGCAACATATATGAGGATAACAATTTCGGACAATATAAATAGAGTAAATAATTAGAATACCTCATCTCAGAAATATAAACAGATATTGAAGGTGAATATGGCAACATATATGAGGATAACAGTTCGGACAATATAAATAGAGTAAATAATTAGAATACCTCATCTCAGAAATATAAACAGATATTGAAGGTGAATATGGCAACATATATGAGGATAACAGTTCGGACAATATAAATAGAGTAAATAATTAGAATACCTCATCTCAGAAATATAAACAGATATTGAAGGTGAATATGGCAACATAGATGAGGACAACAATTTGGACAATGTAAATAGAGTAAATAAAATATCTCATCTCAGAAATATAGACAGGTATTGAATGTAAATATGGCAACATAGATAAGAACAACAGTCTGGACAATGTAAATACAGTAAATAACTTCTCTCTTTGATTACATTGTTATATAAACCTGTCAATGATACCAACATCTTATCTGTTTTTTTGTCACACCACTTATTGATTTTTCTTTTCATTAAATTAACAATTTTTTAATTTAAAGATTGTGATCATAATTAAAAAAATATATTTAATCAAATTTGGTGTATTACAAGCATTTAGAAAACAAAATGGCTTTCTCCTTGCCAGTCATTTCACTGGAGATGCTAACATCATAAGAAATGTTATTTTCAGTTTAATCTATTCAATATATTAAAATGGAACATTTTTTTAAAATTTTTTCTCACATGAAGCAAATCAATATGAATTTTCCTTTATTTATTTTTTATTTTTAAAAGTAATATCCTAGATTTGGTTATCTTCAATATAGTGTACAATCAAGTACATTATATATGCATTGTGGTGAAGTGGATATCAGCTCCAAATGAGAAATTGGAAAGCCATGTTCAAATTCCAGTTGAATTTGTTGCATTCACTTATGCGCAAATACTCTTAGAAAAAGTACTAATCCATCTCTTCTCCTTCCAGCTATGGGCTAAATAACAGGACATATTGGGTTCTTTAGCCTTGGTTGACAACCAGTTTACCACAAAATGTAATAGAAACCTACAGCAGGAAAATTTTCCTGATGCAATATTATATCCATTCTTTATAGCACTATTATATTATATCCTTTTTCTATCGTACCATTAAATTTTGTACCATTGATAAAATCTTTAAACACTTTTTATTCTTTGGTGTTTGTTGAATTTCTGTTTATTTTTGAGAGAGTGAGGATGTGTGTATATTTGTGTAAATTTTTTATTTTTTCCCTGAAGGCCTTTCTCTCTTCAAATCTTTCTGAAACATCCTTATTTCCATGCAAATGTAAATGCTGTACTCAAATCGATAATTGTTTATTGATGAAACCTACCTTTTTTCAAGTTTACAACCAGAAAAATGTTGAACTTCTTTCCGCTGTTTATCTCACCCCGTAACCATGCTTCAAAAAATGTTATTCACTGCAGAATGACTTCACGCATAGTTTGCCAATTTTTTGACCAATTTACTTCCTTTTTGCAATTACTACGCGGAAATTGAGTTCCAAAACCAAACAAATCGCAGAGTATTTGCTCAAAGGAAGTAAACAGGCTGAAATAAGTATCCTACACCTCCAGTCATTCAGTGATGAATCAGATATAAAAACGGTGGTAAGAGGTGAGATATAGTCCGATTTTTTTCTGGTCAATAACAGGAAAAAAGGTAGCTTTCTTCAATAAACAATTATCGATTTGAATTCAGCATATACATTTGCACGTAATTAAGGAAGTTTAGGAAAGATTTGACAGGGTAAAGGCCTTCGGGGAATGAATCAAAAATTTACATATATTTGTATTTAACTGTAATGAATTTGATCCCCACTGTGTGACTTACATTTATAGCATTGTGGCTTACAGCACTTGGAAGTTGCTTAACTTCAATCATTGTAAAAATACAAAAATTAACTCTTGAAAGCTTCTTCCAAATGTGGCTCATTCTCTACATGTGGCTCATTCTCCACATGTGGCACATTCTCAAAACTCATGTAATGAACATGTGAGTAACAATGAAATTTTAGACTGATTTATTTTTATACAGCCCATCAAACTTTTGAAGGTTATTTAAAGCCAGAAAATATTTTTAGATTGTAAGAATTTGGGGTTTTGGAGATCAAAATGATAGAGCGATACAAGTCTTACTGATTAGCCCATAGCTGGAAGGAAGAAGAAGTAAATTTATATCTTTCCCAAGGCTATATGTGTGTAGGTGAATATAATGAAGTAAAATGGTATTGGAATTTGGCTCAATGATTACATTCCAAGTCATTATTCATTACACCACCTGCATATCGAAGCACTCAGAACTTGACTAAGTACTGACCAGGCTTGATGTTGCTTAACTTCAGTCATGTGCCATTTTTTTTTGGCAGTACATGTGCCATTTTTTTTTGGCAGTACAAAATTTAATGTTCACATAAAATATGGTTTTAATATTGTGTCAGTAATTATAGATGTGTGGGTAGTGTCATTAACAGCAGCTCAGAATTGGAAATTGGAGAGCTGGGTTCTAATTCTAAGTTTGTCATATTCATCTATGTGCAAATATCTTTGGGAAAAGTATGAATCTACCTCTCCTCCCCAGCTATGGGTTAAATATTAGGACTTGTATCAGTAAATTGTTATTATCTTCAAAAAATCCTAACAATCTAGAAATACTTCCTGGTCTTAAATAACCAGCAAAAGATTGATAAACCATAAAAAAGTAAATAAATAAACCAATTCAAACTGGTTTTATTCCTTGTGACAATTCTTGTTTGCTTTGTGGCAGACAAGAATTGTTCCATATATTAAAAAATTGCTCAAAATATACATCAAATTAAGAAGAGTAATATTTGTAGCAGAAGAGGCAATATTATAGTGATGTCCATTAAAAGGCACCTGGGGTGTGAGAAACTATTTTATTTGTGAATTTCTACATTTTACAGCAGAAGTCAAAGAGTCTGTCAACCCAGAATGTTGAGTTAAAAATCAAGAATAACAGTAAAAGTAGTAATAAAATTGCAATAAGCTGAACCGAAGTTTTTCTGTCAAAGGGAAAACTTCTCAAAGACTTTTGGTTGAAAACACTTCATGCGGTTTTATTAAACATTGGATAATTTCTTTTTAGCTCGATAATCTCATCTGGAACAAATATTACTTTAATATATCTTTATAAGCTAAGAAAAAATCTTAGAATAAAAGATGTCCGTTTCAGTCAACTTGAAACCATAATCATATACATGGGATACAAGTCTAAAAGAAGAAATAAAGTGTTTCAAGTATTATTCTTCTATGTGACATGTCAGGACATAAGCGGATATGGCTCTCCACAACTTCCTATCTTTCATAGCTCAAAGCAATGTTTATCTAACTAATATCTCTCAAAGTCACTGTTTTCTCATCTGTATGTACACATTGCTAGGTAGGTTACTCAGTGTTTCCCTCTGACTGTCTTGCTTTAAATATGTCCTGTGAATGTTAAATTCTCCAAATCTTTTTTCTTCATTCCGTGACACAGAAATTTCAACTGCTTCATTCTGATTCCATGTATCCTTTTTCTTTCCAATTACCAGCCTCTGACTCTCCTTAAAAATCCCTGGTTGACTATTCAATTACACAAGCTCGTCAAGGAGGTTGTTCATGTCTCTCCACAACATCTTGTCCTTTATATCTCTAAGCAATGTTTGTCTCCTGACTATCCTTCCCATTCCCTGTTTTGCTATTCATTTAGACAAGCTCATCAAGTAGGTTGATCATGTCTCTCCACAACATCTTGCCCTTTATAGCTATAAGCAATGTTTGTCTCCTGACTATCCTTCCCATTCCCTGTTTTGCTATTCATTTAGACAAGCTCATCAAGTAGGTTGATCATGTCTCTCCACAACATCTTGCCCTTTAAAGCTATAAGCAATGTTTGTCTCCTGACTATCCTTCCCATTCCCTGTTTTGTCATTCATTTAGACAAGCTCGTCAAGGAGGTTGATCATGTCTCTCCACAACATCTTGTCCTTTGTAGCTCTAAGCAATGTTTGTCTCCTGACTATCCTTCCCATTCCCTGTTTTGACATTCATTTACAAAAGCTCGTCAAGGAGGTTGATAATGTCTCTCCACAACATCTTGTCCTTTGTAGCTCTAAGCAATGTTTTTCTCCTGAGTATCCTTCCCATTCCCTGTTTTGACATTCATTTACAAAAGCTCGTCAAGGAGGTTGATCATGTCTCTCCACAACATCTTGTCCTTTGTAGCTCTAAGCAATGTTTGTCTCCTGACTATCCTTCCTGTTTCCCTGTTTTGCTATTCATTTACATAAGCTTGTCATGTAGGTTGTTCATGTCTCTCCACAACATCTTGTCCTTTGCAGCTGTAAGCAATGTTTGTCTCCTGACTATTCTTCCCTTTCCCTGTTTGGCTATTCATTTACACAAACTCGTCAAGGAAGTTAACCATGTCTCTTCACAACCTCCTTTTCTTTGCAGCTCTAAGCAATGTTTGTCTCAGTATCCTTCTGTAGAACCACATTTCTGATGTCTCAGTTTTCTCTTTATCTTTAGGAAGATTGTCCAGCATCCACTGCCTTATAAGAGGATGGATTTCCTCCAAAACCATATAGCTTTATATTGAATAACAGGCACCAGAACTGCTTTTGTGCCTTGCCCCTTCAAAATATGGACGATCATGGGTCAACACAACTTCCTATCGCTTGTGACTCCAAGCAGTTTTTCTCTCTTTGTTAAGGTTCCTGCCCCCAGTTCTGCCATCTATTTGCAGAAAGTTGTCAGGTATGTGGCTCACTGCCTTCCTTTATTACTCTTGGTCTTAGTATATCTTGTGAGTGTTAAGTTTTTCAAGCCCTCCTTCCTCATTTCAGTTGCCATTTCCCAATTCTGGATAGAAGTGTTCTTTCTGTTGCTATTTTCTTTAAGACTTTCTTGTTGCTTACTCACTCCATCCTTGGAATTCTCAGTATCCTTCTGTAGAACCACATTTCTGATCTTCGAGTTTTCTCCTCATCTATGGGGATTTTGCAAGGCATTCACTATTATATGGCATTGTGTTCAATCACAGACACCAGTGTTACTTTGTTCTGCACCATGTTGATGACAATGACCAAACATCAGCACAGTATAAACTGAAATAGGGATATAGACACCTGTGTGCACTCCAACCGGTGATCAGCAAATGATGTCAAAATTAATAAAAAATTTCTTATTTTTGTAAAAAATATTTCTAAGATGCACAAATCTCATTAATAACAATAAATGTACTTAATTAATTTTTCATACATTTATGTACTTAATGCATCTAATAAGTACATAAATGCACAAATTATGTTGATATTGTGCTTCCACAGTGGAACAATAACACAGCCCACAATGAAAAAGGTTTGCCCAACCCTGTTCTAAACATTTACTTGATTCAGGATTTATAAATATTAATTGTTTAGATTTGAGTTTATAAACATTGGCACAGTTTGAGAATAGATAAATATTGGTCATTTACACTTGAGTTAGTAAGCATTTGTTTAGCAGATGGTTTCTTTGCATTGTATATTGGTATCTGTCTATCTCAGAAGATGGTAGTGTAGCATAGAGTACAACTAACCTGTAAAGGTGTTATACAAATCTGTCAATACACCAAGAAGATGCCCTTCTTTTTAGTCGAGCCTTATGGAAAGGATAAACCCTTGCAGTTTAGTTTAAGTGCAATTCCAGAAATTGATATAATATGTCATCCATTCACCTTTTTTTCCCAAAGATATTCACAAGTGGAGGATTTAAATCCGGTTTTACATGCCACCTGAAGCATTTGCCTTGATCTTTGGAGGATCATAGATTCTTGCTTTTTCCAAAGGTATTCAGTCAGTCAGGTAAGTGCCATGCACGATACACGCTTGGGCAATCATGTCTCGAAAGAAACATGACTGACTGGGCAGAAGATTATCCCACAGTAGGTTGCCATTGCTTTCTGCGGTAGACTGGTTGCCGACCAAGGCTATAGAACCCAATCTATCCTATTATTTAACCCATAGCTGGAGGGAAGAGACGGATTAATACCTTTCCCAAGTGTATTTGCGCATAAGTGAATGCAAGTAATTCAACTGGAATTCAAACTCGGTTCCCCGATTTCTCATTCCGAGCCAATATCCACTGCACCACAACGCACATCCCAAGGTATTAGTGAGTACATTAATTAAAAACTGATTGTTCCTTCAGGTTTAAAGAGAAAATGTCTGACTGACTTGATTAAGTCTCTAAAACATAGTTTGAGTATGTGTTAAAAACTAGCATGATATCAAAAAATATCATAAGTTTAATGTGCTGAGATTATTTTTGAAAAGGATATTAATGTAGATGTGAAAGTCAAAACAAAATCTGGATTTATTAGAAACATTGTGACAATCCCAAAACATCACTCATGCTTATAATATTTAACCTTAAACACCCTTTTAGCAACTTCATCCACCAAGGGAAGCATTTCAATTTCACAATTGTGTTGTCACATCATGCTATAGCAACAGCAAAAAATAAAAGCAGCCTTGACTTAAATCAAGATCAAGGCTATTGCAGTTTGCATTTGAGGAACCACAGTGATGTTATGAATATGTATACACCTTGGTTCTCCCTCACAATAATATGATTGGCTGATGTCAGCCATAAATACAGACTAAGGCAGGAATGCCTAGGACTATGCCTATTGTAACGCCTATTGACTATGCCTACTGCATAAGCCTACCCCTAAGCATACTGCATACAACTACAGCAAGTACCAGTCCATTACGGCTACTTGCTAGATTGTCCTACCCAGTTACCTTGCCAAAACCACTTAGCTACTTTGAATAAAATATCCCTTTCCAGGACATATCACACAGTATTAGGAGAAGTAATACTAATGAATAACATAGAGTGGTAAAAGTTAATTCCCATAGTGGAATAAAAAATATTTTAATTTATTTTTCAAATAATCATTGTGAAATTGAATTTAGAATTCTAAAACGTTTTAGATTCTAACTCAAAAACTTTTATAGCTAAAAGTAATTTTCATACTCCTTGGCATTGTTTTCTTAACCAGTAAGGGAACAGATAAACAACATGTGTAACTGGACTGTCATTCAGCGACTGTTTGCATCAAACAAAAAATAGTTTTAGAGACATGAAATGTCCGAACAGGAAATCAATGTGGCCAGTTAGAAAATATAAAGCAGGAAATGAATAGGTGAAAATTTAATATTTTAGATGCATATGATACTAGGTGGGTGAGATTTTCTCAGTGACAAACATACAGTCATATATGCAGGTGGCAAGAAAAATGAGTGAGGAGTAGGACTTATATTAGTTCAAGACATGAAGAAATATGTTCTGGTATCCTATCAACTATTTGATAAAAATCTTGTAGTTAAACAGAAACAGAAGCCTTTTAACATATTCATCAGAGTGGTATCTGCACTGAAAACACAAGGCACAGAAGTTGAAAGGTTTTCTGATACTTGAGCAAAGGCTCAATACAGGTTGCCAGAAATTACAATCTGAGGTTTTAAGGGCAAAATAAATTTGTTTCTCTTTGTTTTTCACATGCTTGCTTTTCTTTGTTCTTCCTCTTTCACTGTATTTCATTTGTTCACTCATTTGCTCATTTGTCCATCCATTCATTCATCAAATTGTTTAATGCTTGATCAAGTCATTCTCCTCAACTGATTTCTCATTGATGCACATTAGCCAATTTTTTTCTTGCAATTCCCTGTTTTTTCTTTATCCATTATTGTTGTGGGATTGTTCCTTTGTACATAATAATGGACTCAACTGAATGTACATATAATCCTGCCTATAGAGAATTTGGTTGAGTTGTAAGTTGGTGCAGAGTTAGTTGGAGTTGGTTGGATCTAGAATCAGTTACTCGGACATACTATTACACTTCAAGACTGCATATTGTTTCCTGTTTAGGATGTGGTTTCTGGCTTTCTATTTTTCAATCTTTTACTCTTTTCCAATCTTTAACTCCTTTTTTTTTTTTTCAATTGGAGTAGATAGACTAAACTATCGCCCGGTTCACACTCCACCCACGTCTATTGAATGGGTGAAGAGGCTCATCACTTGTTTCCTGTTTAGGATGTGCTTTACAGCTTTCTCTTTTCCAATCTTTTCACTCTTACGTAGCCCCCTGCACATCAGTGGCATTACTGCCTTGCTCGGGGTGATATGATTAAAAAAAAATATATATATATATATATATTTATTTCTACTAATAGTATTCCTAAATTTACTAGCCCACGTTCCAGTTTGTATATTTCGTTCAATATAACTTACATTTTCTACTTCCATATCTGTTTTTGTTATTTATTATTTTGTGTGGTTTCTCACCCAGATTCCACAACAATTATAATTATGGGTAAAACAGGTAACATCCATTATGACACAATCTTTTTACATGCCCCTCCTCCACCTGATATCTGGGATCATTTTACCATCATGTAGTGATGAACCCAGGTGGCTGATTCCCACTTTGTAATCTTCACACTTCTTCATCTTGAGACTAATATTTAATTTGTTCAAAGCTTTCCTCAAATAATTCCTTTATTCTGATGAGCCTGTAGTGGACTGGACAACATGGATACCATTTGTTGTAGTTCGAACTTTGTGACAGTAATTTGAAAGTGGAGTCACCATTATAAAGTAGACTGGTTGTCCAATCCACTACATTTATAATAAAAATAACTCAAAGAACAATATAACAAGAATAATAACAATGTATTAAACATAGTTACAGGATTGATTAATTTGAACATGCAAGATTTAGTGGAGAAAGTTCTCTCTTGGATGTTGAAGAAAATGCATCAATGTTCATCTGGAAGAATTCCTGAAAAAAGGAAATATGATGTTTGTACTAATTAGTAGTTGAATATAATTATACATGTAGTGAAGTATGCTTGTAAGAGAGAGAGAAACATTTTTGGTGTAACTAATTGCTGAACGCAATTAGCGCAGTATGTGAGTTGGAAAGGAACTAATGGCATTCGGACTGTTAGCTCCGAAAAGCAGGATCCATAAGCACGTGTGAACGTCAGCTTATGTATTTCTGAATAAAGCATGGGAAAGAAGAGGTTTCACATGCGGTACTAATATAAGAGTGTGTGGGTATATGTGTGTATACGTGTGTACATGGTGATATGTATATAAGTATATAGATGCATGCAGAAGTGATTCTACAAGCCTTTAACTGGTCTCAAATCCAGAACATGATACATTCACTGATACGTTATTTGATGATTCTACCAGGCAGCTTTATCTATTCTTCTTTTCCAATCCTGATGGATGTAGGTGTCTCATGTCTGGTTACTGGCACAACTCTTGTGTGTCTCCATATCTTCTCAAATATAGCCTTTTGTGACACTGTCTTCTCATTTTTGTCCAAATGTTACACCACACAATCCCTGTTTTGTCATCCTCCTGCTCAGGTCCTTCAAATATGTTATCTGCAGCATTCACTGTCACTTTTTCCCTCTATTTTGCCTGTTAGTATCTAGTTCTCCAAGCTATCTTTCCTCATTGCCTATCCCAGAAACTTTAGCCATCTCTTCCTGATGCCCAGTATTAATTTCTCTTTAACTTCCATCCTTTCCAAAACCTCATCATTGCTCACATGCTTGATCCATGATATTTGCAGCATCCTTCTGTAGAACCACATTTCAAGTGCTTCAAGTTTTTCTTTTATCTTTGATGAGGTTGTCCAGCATTCACTGCCATATTGAAGAACTAGCATCACATAGCAATCCAGTACTCTCTTCTTTGTTTCTAGTGAAATTGTCCTATTTCTTAATACTCTACTCAGATGCTGGAATGCATCGTTGTGCTTTTGGATCTCAGGAATAAAAGTGTATAGAAACTGATGTGACTACAAAGTGAGGGGTCAGTTTATATATTGATTGTAATATAGAATAGATCCCCCACTTTATATCCAGTATGCTTCTGTAGAACCACATTTCAATTGCTTCAAGTTTTTCTTTCATCTTTGATGAGATTGTCCAGCATTCACTGCCATATTGAAGAACTAGCATCATATAGCAATCCAGTACTTTTTTCTTTATTTTTATCAAAATTTTCCTGTCTCTTAATACACTACTCAACTTCTGGAATGCTCCTTTTGCCATGCCAATTTGCTTTCAAATCTCTAAGGAAAAAATATGCCAGAGATGGAACAAATACATCAGAGAACTCTTCCACAATGGAAAGGAGCAACCTGCAATACAGAGAAATATCGAAGGACAAGAAATATTAAAATCTGAAGTGAAATCTGGCCAGATGGAATTTTGATAGAGATACTGGCAGCCTTAGTGATTCTGGCATTGACAAGATTAAAAATATAACAAATAAAATATACATCAGTGATGATATTCAGGAAGGCCTAAATAGATCCATTTTCATAGCACTTATCTGCTTAAGAAACCAGGGACAACTGAATGCGAACTCCTTGGGACAATCAGCCTAATGAGCCATTTAACAAAACTGCTCAAATTTTGTTGTATCCTTGAGAAAGTTACAATAATGAATTGTGCACCAGATGCAGACGTCGTAGAGCAAAACAATTTATTCTGTACAAGAGTGTCACTGAGAGATTAATCTAGTGCAATATACACTACCAGATATAATCCTCACTAAACAGTAGCTCTGACTTTCCTATAACAGATGGACTCATCTATCCTACTTTGCCAGAAAGGTAGTAGGATATTCTACTGCAACAAATTCTGATAAATGGAACACAAAGTCGAATTAGAACAGAAATAGGACAAGAATTGAGCAGTTTTGTTAAAGACATTGAGACAAGGAATGCAATATTCGTGCTTATAATTCTGATAAATGGAACACAAAGTTGAATTAGAACAGAAATAGGACAAGAATTGAGCAGTTTTGTTAAAGACATTGAGACAAGGAATGCAATATTCGTGCTTATAATTCTGATAAATGGAACACAAAGTTGAATTAGAACAGAAATAGGACAAGAATTGAGCAGTTTTGTTAAAGACATTGAGACAAGGAATGCAATATTCGTGCTTATAATTCTGATAAATGGAACACAAAGTTGAATTAGAACAGAAATAGGACAAGAATTGAGCAGTTTTGTTAAAGACATTGAGACAAGGAATGCAATATTCGTGCTTATAATTCTGATAAATGGAACACAAAGTTGAATTAGAACAGAAATAGGACAAGAATTGAGCAGTTTTGTTAAAGACATTGAGACAAGGAATGCAATATTCGTGCTTATAATTCTGATAAATGGAACACAAAGTTGAATTAGAACAGAAATAGGACAAGAATTGAGCAGTTTTGTTAAAGACATTGAGACAAGGAATGCAATATTCGTGCTTATAATTCTGATAAATGGAACACAAAGTTGAATTAGAACAGAAATAGGACAAGAATTGAGCAGTTTTGTTAAAGACATTGAGACAAGGAATGCAATATTCGTGCTTATAATTCTGAATAAATGGAACAAACAAAGTTGAATTAGAACAGGAAATAGGAACAAGGAATTGAGCAGTTTTGTTAAAGACATTGAGACAAGGAATGCAATATTCGTGCTTATAATTCTGATAAATGGAACACAAAGTTGAATTAGAACAGAAATAGGACAAGAATTGAGCAGTTTTGTTAAAGACATTGAGACAAGGAATGCAATATTCATGCTTATAATTCTGATAAATGGAACAGAAAGTCGAATTAGAACAGAAATAGGACAAGAATTGAACAGTTTTGTTAAAGACATTGAGACAAGGAATGCAATATTCGTGCTTATAATTCTGATAAATGGAACACAAAGTCGAATTAGAACAGAAATAGGACAAGAATTGAGCAGTTTTGTTAAAGACATTGAGACAAGGAATGCAATATTCATGCTTATAATGATGCCAGAAAGAGCAATACAAATGCAAAAAAATGTATACTAGTTTTCTATAGATCATAATAAAAGCATTTGATAAAGTCATAAATACTGTTGGAAATGACAGGTTAGCATGATTTATTATCCAGCACTTATCCTATGAATAAACTGTCTGATAATGGATAGAAAACAAATTCAATAAATATACAAAAATAAAGAGGAGCATAAGACAAGTGTTATGTCTGGTATATCTTGCAGTTTCAGTCCACAATACATGGTACACTGTTAAGCGAGATGTAATGGAGTGCTGACAGTTATCATCTGAGCACTTAAATACAACTAAGCTAATTTGCATAGGATATCACAACAAGTATTTTTTTTTCCCCACCACACTTATTCAACATATACAGTGAAGCAATCTAGGAGGGTCTTACCAGGATTCATTATTGGCAGACACAATCTTAACATCAGATATGAAGATGACATGGTGATGATATTAGATACAGAAAGGAAGCTACAGAAACTCTTATAGAAGATAGTAAATTTTGAGAGAATTAGAAGTCCTACCAGAATTCATTAATAGTAGCCACAATCTTAACAAAATAAGATATGCAGATGATATAATGTTGATAGACACAGAAAGAAAACTCCAGGATCTCTTATGGGAGTTAGTAAAGAAAGACAAGAAGAAAAGAATAAAGCTGAATTGCATGAAGATAGAATGTATGGTTGTCAGTAAAAGAAACAACCCAATATGTAAAAATTGAAGATGCCAAATTCAAAAAAGTACAACTACTTAAATATCTGGGAAGAGGTGCAATATTTGTGGCAGAAGTGATTAGGCTATCGGAATGTTCCTTAAAAGAAAGGCTCCTGGGGGTGTGACTTTTTTTAAATCATTTTACACCAAGCAAGGTCTAAAGCCACTAAGACATAAAGAAGTACGGAGTAAATAAGAAAAAAGAAAATCCTTATTAAGGAATGTTACAATAAAAGAATTAAGAAAACATGAGATACTGATTGATATTGTATTTAAATTTTTGAAGATCAAAGTTGACTGGGAAGCAAGAAACTGGAAGAGAGTTTCACAAGTGAGAAGTGTGATAGAACTTATGGTTACATCTAGCCATTTCATTGGTAAATTGATGAGACATTGCCAAGGAAGCAAGAAACCAGAAGAGAGCTCCACAAGTGAGAAGTGTGATAAAAGAAACTGTTAGCATAGAACTTATGGTTACATCTAGCCATTTCAATTGTCAAATGATGAAGATCATGCCAGGGAAGCAAGAAATCTGAAGAGAGTTCCACAAGTGAGAATTGTGATAGAAGAAACTGTTATCATAGAACTTATGGTTACATCTAGCCATTTTAATTGTAAAATGATGAGACCTTGCCAAGGAAGCAAGAAACCAGAAGAGAGTTCCACAAGTGAGAAGTGTAATAGAAGAAACTGTTAGCATAGAACTTATGGTTACATCTAGCCATTTTAATTGTAAAATGATGAGAACTTGCCAAGGAAGCAAGAAACCAGAAGAGAGTTTCACAAGTGAGAAATGTGATAGAAGAAACTGTTAGCATAGAACTTATGGTTACATCTAGCCATTTTAATTGTAAAATGATGAGACCTTGCCAAGGAAGCAAGAAACCAGAAGAGAGTTCCACAAGTGAGAAGTGATAGAAGAAACTGTTAGCATGGAACTTATGGTTACATGTAGCCATTTTAATTGTAAAATGATGAGACTTTGCCAGGGAAGCAAGAAACCAGAAGAGAGTTCCACAAATGAGAAGTGTGGTAGAAGAAATTCTTAGCATTGAATTTACAAATAAATCTAGCCATTTCAACTGAAAGTTGATGAGCCCTTTCTGCCAAGCTAGTACTGCAATTAAATTAATAAAATCTAGGTACCATAGTAGAAATTTAAAGAGAACAATTGCCATGAAATATTTATATAAAAGGCACAGGGAAGCTATGTTGCAATGGTGGGATAAGTATTGGAATTCATTTTATTTCTCTTATTATCAATAATATTCCTCATGGTGCAATTTCTGTGATATGCTGTCAGAAGAATTTTTATATGCAAACTGATGAACTGTTAAGTTTTTAAAATAATCACACTTATTCATGCAGTGCCAAGTCCATCTAGTAATCTTTTCTTTGGCATAACAAAAAATGATATGAACAAGTGCCAAATCTGAAAAAAGAGGTGCTTCTTTGAGAAAGTATACATAACAGCCAGCCAAGAATGAATGGGATGTGCTGTCATACTCTGATTGGTGGATATTTACCAATCAAAATCTCTACTTTGGTCAGTTTACTTAGCCAAAAATATATATAAATAAAATAATAATGAAAAAAATGACTAAACCTGGAAGGTGTGGTTTCAGCTATTTGGCAAGCTTAAGCTATCTCTTTGTTGAGGATGTGATTATCTTGAAGATTAACTTATAATCCCAGTTCTCAAATCTTATAAAAGGGGGTATTGAAAAGAGTATCAAAATGAAATACCATAAGCTCTATGATGAATTTAAATGAAGTCAAAGGTCAGGATAAAAACAGAAATAATAAACTTTTTAGTGTTCAGCAAGGAAGCTAGTATACTTTACCTACAGATAGTTATAGAAATTTTCTTTTTTTCTTTTTATTTTATTTCTTGAGAATTGTTTTTTAAATTATTTTATTGACTTTTTTAGTCAAATCCTCTAAGTCAATACACTTTTCATTATTACTATTATTTTATTTCTAGTTTTATTCTATCTTATTATTGTTGCTTTTTATCCCAACACTATTTGTTAATACACTATTCATTATTACTATTATGTTATTAAAAGTTTTCTTTTTTATTATTATTATTACTGATTGTTATTGAAACACTCTAGGTTAATCCACACTATGTTATTACAGTTATTTTATTACTTGCTTCCATCATATTATTGTTGTTTTTTCTCTTGGCATCCCTGTTCAGTATATTCATCATTATTGCTATTATGAGCGTACCCCTGCCATAAAAAATGATGGCAAAATATTTGCGTGTATATATATATATATCCAGTATTTGAGATTTGAAAAAGATGTCACTTGACTGGCAGTCAAGAGCGAAGGAAAATTTACATGCCCCAAAATCATTTTACTCGACTGACTCTATTTTTAATAGCCACCTTATGTAAATATAAGCGTTAATTAAACAAATGTTTACACTGACCAGGATGATAAAAGCGAGACAGGAGCTTGTCACTCTAAATTCCATTTGTCAGATCTTGCTTTAATAATTGCAGGATGTCACTGTCTTTTGTTTAACCACACATTTCGATGTAAATCAGGCACCATGCATAAGACCAAAGAGTACAATAATGTCATTGTAGGTCATTCTAAGTAACTTGTGAATCTTTAATCACATACTTTTGGGTTGTAAAAAGAATCAGATTTCCTTGTTCTATATTTGAAGGGACACGTTTCATTGTGAGATTTTTAATCGACCATGGGTGAATAAAGCAATAAACTTTAATTGCCCAATTAAGTTTTTAATCGACTGAGTCAGTTGGTTGAGTGAAACCTCAGAAGCTGTATATATCCTGTCTATTACAATAAAGATTGTTGTGTGTATATATTTATATAAATATATATATGTGCACAACAATCTTTATTACAATACAGAGAATATATATATATATATATTCTTCACTACTTGACATAATAATTATTGCAAACAGATAAAAAAATAAGACACTTTTAAAGAGGAAACACATGGCAAGCGCTCTCATAGGTAGTAAGGTTTAATAACTGGTGGTAAAAAAAGTGATGTGTGGCTAGATAATCAATTACTTTAATCCAGGATTGAAACTCAATGGATTTTTCATCAGTTGGAGATCTTACCCCTAAGCTATTGGAGCATGGCAGAGAAAGGCAAATTTTATAGCTTGTTATTTACAGAATGTAAACAACTGCCAGTAGCCAAGAGCGTTCAATTTGTAGCCGAAGAACATTGCATAGAGCTGTAAGTGGTTACTGTTTATAGAATCTACTTTCCTCTAGAATCTTCCTTCCTCTTCCACTGTGTATGTATTTGTATATACGATATATATATATATATATATATATATATACATAAAAATAAACAATGGCCTTTATTATAATACAGAGAATTTTATTATAACCTCTATGTCTCTTCATCACTGTAGTTTTTTAATCTAATTGTCAATACACTTTCCATTATTCTTCTTCTATGTTCCTCAGCAATAGACGATCATGTCTCTCCACAACTTCCTGTCTGTTATAGGCATTAGTAAAGTTTTTTTTTTTTGTTATACATCCTAATGACTGTTCTGCCAGCTGTTTACACAAATAGCTTCAATTTATTCTGTGAGTATCAAATTTTCCAAGCTGTCTTTCTTTATTAAATGTCCAAAAATTTCCACTCTTTCTGATGCTAAATATAATTGCCTTTTTGTTTCTAATTTCTCTAAAACTTTGTTGCTGCTCACATGTTAAGTTTGTGTTTATTTTATTACTAGTTTTACTCCATCTTATTATTTCTGATTTTTATCCCAATGCTTTAGGTCAATAGTACTACTTTATTAGTACTACTTTTATTAAAATCTTTATACTATGTTATTATTACTGATTTTTATACATTAAATTAATAATATTATTATAATGTCTGGAATTGTTACACATTTCAATGCTGCATAAAAATAACAAAATAAATTAACTTCAACTAGCATCCTACACCTTGGAATCCTGGCTTTCACTGCCATTACTCTAACCACAGAAATATCATTGATTAAACCGAGCAGAAATCTTATCATTCTGCCAACTCTTTTTTTCCCAATTCCTGATGCCATCTTGGTTTTTCTGTTGAGAAATAAGAGAATTCTTTATCTCCATATTCCTTTGCATGTCCGCATTTATAAAAAAAGACATTACAGAAATATCTGTATTCATGGGAAAATTAATGGTTAAAATTTTTATTGATTTAATTTTTAAATGGAATGTTTTAAAACATTTTCAAAACAGATTCTATTCATCAATTTATAAAGATGATGGAGATGAAAATGTGTAAAAGAAAAATGTTATTTAAAGAAAGAATTTGTAAATAAACAATGATGTAAGCATGAATCAAAAGTAGTTGCATAAAAAAGTGATATCATGAGAATTTTTTAGAGAAAGTAAATAAATCAATGTTTTTGCTAAGATTTAAATCCAAAATGTGAAATATTAAAAAAACAAAAATGAAAAAATAATTAAATTACAGAAGTGCATAAGTGTTTAGATACAGATGAAAATCTCTGATAGCCATGTTTCACAGAGAACAATGTCATAGCTGTCATAGGTTGCAAAAAAAGAACCCGAAATGGCCAAACGTTACTGTTATGGTGACTTACCCATATGATGCATGAACTCTTCCAAACTATATATAAGCAGCAGTTCTGCTTTGTAGAGAGAAGAGAGTGAGAGTGGAGTCTATTCCTGCAGATAACTCTGACATCCTGACTAACAGTCACACTAATAATCTCTCATTGGTATATATTTGTACTACTCTCTTTGTAACATATTTGTTTAACTCTATTTAATCTTTGTGTCTTTAGTTCTGACCCTAACAAGACCACAACAGTTACAGATGGGAATCTGCGATAACTGTGTTTTGCAGATGAGAACCTGAGAAAGTCATGTTTCACAAAAGAGAACCTGATATGACTTATGTGTTGAATCACTGAGGTAGATACAAATACACAGAGAAAGTGTGTTGCGGTATTATTCAGCATAATTTCTGCTAATAATAGATATACACAAAACAGTACAATATTTACAATGACAGACAAGACAGACTTACAACAAAGAGAGAAGGGTTTTAGATTGCAATCGTTACTGAAGTAATCAATCTGAATATTGAATCACACTCGAATATTAAACCTTGAATGCTACTATTCTTCACTTAAACAGACCATTTCAGGCTATTCCATCATTGAGAATGCTGCAGGGGTCTCAGCTACTCTACAACACTATGTGACATAGATGAGAACCTGTGTTGGTCATGCATGACAAAAATTTGAGATAGCCATGTGTAATGATTAAAAATCCCTGGCAGTAATAGGTTATACTATTCACTATGCAAATGTTTTAGAAATTTTGACTCTTTCACCCACCAATGATGACTTCTGCTATGGTCCTTATGATGATCCATTTTATAAAAAACAGGTAAAATAAAAATTATGAAGATGACAGTGGAAACTATATAAAATCATAAATCGATATAACACTCTTTATTTGAGATTGGTTTTCAGGCATTTTGTTAATGAATTGCTAAATCAGAATAACCCATTGAACTGGAACTGATATGCAAAAAAATATTGAATTGCACCTGATATGCAAAAACCACTGTATTGGACTTGATATACAAGAGCCAATGAATTGGACCAGACATAAAAAAAAACTAATGAACTGCACTTAATATACAAAAACTACTGAATTGGACTTGATATGCAAAAGCCAATGAATGGGACCTGACATAAAAAAAACTAATGAACTGCACTTAATATACAAAAACTACTGAATTGGACTTGATATGCAAAAGCCAATGAATGGGACCTGACATAAAAAAAAACTAATGAACTGCACTTAATATACAAAAACTACTGAATTGGACTTGATATGCAAAAGCCAATGAATGGGACCTGACATAAAAAAAAACTAATGAACTGCACTTAATATACAAAAACTACTGAATTGGACTTGATATGCAAAAGCCAATGAATGGGACCTGACATAAAAAAAAACTAATGAACTGCACTTAATATACAAAAACTACTGAATTGGACTTGATATGCAAAAGCCAATGAATGGGACCTGACATAAAAAAAACTAATGAACTGCACTTAACATACAAAAACTACTGAATTGGACTTGATATGCAAAAGCCAATGAATGGGACCAGACATAAAAAAAACTAATGAACTGCACTTAATATACAAAAAACTACTGAATTGGACTTGATATGCAAGCCAATGAATTGGACCAGACATAAAAAAAAACTAATGAACTGCACTTAATATACAAAAACTACTGAATTGGACTTGATATGCAAAAGCCAATGAATGGGACCTGACATAAAAAAAACTAATGAACTGCACTTAATATACAAAAACTACTGAATTGGACTTGATATGCAAAAAAGCCAATGAATGGGACCGACATAAAAAAAAAAAACTACTGAACTGCACTTAATATACAAAACTACTGAATTGGACTTGATATGCAAAAGCCAATGAATGGGACCTGATATAAAAACTAATGAACTGCACTTAATATACAAAAACTACTGAATTGGACTTGATATGCAAAAGCCAATGAATGGGACCAGACATAAAAACTAATGAACTGCACTTAATATACAAAAACTACTGAATTGGACTTGATATGCAAAAGCCAATGAATTGGACCAGACATAAAAAAAAACTAATGAACTGCACTTAATATACAAAAACTACTGAATTGGACTTGATATGCAAAAGCCAATGAATGGGACCTGACATAAAAAAACCAATGAACTGCACTTAATATACAAAAACTACTGAATTGGACTTGATATGCAAAAGCCAATGAATGGGACCTGACATAAAAAAAACTAATGAACTGCACTTAATATACAAAAACTACTGAATTGGACTTGATATGCAAAAACCAATGAATGGGACCTGACATAAAAAAAAACTAATGAACTGCACTTAATATACAAAAACTACTGAATTGGACTTGATATGCAAAAGCCAATGAATGGGACCTGACATAAAAAACTAATGAACTGCACTTAATATACAAAAACTACTGAATTGGACTTGATATGCAAAAAGCCAATGAATGGGACCTGACATAAAAAAAACTAATGAACTGCACTTAATATACAAAAACTACTGAATTGGACTTGATATGCAAAAGCCAATGAATGGGACCTGACATAAAAAAACTAATGAACTGCACTCCTAATATACAAAAACTACTGAATTGGACTTGATATGCAAAAGCCAATGAATGGGACCTGACATAAAAAAAACTAATGAACTGCACTTAATATACAAAAACTACTGAATTGGACTTGATATGCAAAAGCCAATGAATGGGACCTTGACATAAAAAACTAATAAACTGCACTTAATATACAAAAACTACTGAATTGGACTTGATATGCAAAAGCCAATGAATGGGACCTGACATAAAAAAAACTAATGAACTGCACTTAATATACAAAAACTACTGAATTGGACTTGTTATGCAAAAGCCAATGAATGGGACCAGACATAAAAAAAACTAATGAACTGCACTTAATATACAAAAACTACTGAATTGGACTTGATATGCAAAAGCCAATGAATGGGACCTGACATAAAAAAAAACTAATGAACTGCACTTAATATACAAAAACTACTGAATTGGACTTGATATGCAAAAGCCAATGAATGGGACCTGACATAAAAAAAAACTAATGAACTGCACTTAATATACAAAAACTACTGAATTGGACTTGATATGCAAAAGCCAATGAATGGGACCTGACATAAAAAAAAATCAATGAACTGCACTTAATATACAAAAAACTACTGAATTGGACTTGATATGCAAAAGCCAATGAATGGGACCTGACATAAAAAAAAACTAAATAAACTGGGTGAAATTCTTAATATACAAAAACTACTGAATTGGACTTGATATGCAAAAGCCAATGAATTGGACCAGACATAAAAAAAACTAATGAACTGCACTTAATATACAAAAACTACTGAATTGGACTTGATATGCAAAAGCCAATGAATGGGACCTGATATAAAAAACTAATGAACTGCACTTAATATACAAAAACTACTGAATTGGACTTGATATGCAAAAGCCAATGAATGGGACCTGACATAAAAAAAACTAATGAACTGCACTTAATATACAAAAACTACTGAATTGGACTTGATATGCAAAAACCAATGAATGGGACCTGACATAAAAAAAAACTAATGAACTGCACTTAATATACAAAAACTACTGAATTCGACTCCATATGCAAAAAAGCCAATGAATGGGACCTGACATAAAAAAAAAACTAATGAAATAAACTGCACTTAATATACAAAAAACTACTGAATTGGACTTGATATGCAAAAGCCAATGAATGGGACCTGACATAAAAAAAACTAATGAACTGCACTTAATATACAAAAACTACTGAATTGGACTTGTTATGCAAAAGCCAATGAATGGGACCAGACATAAAAAAAACTAATGAACTGGCACTTAATATACAAAAACTACTGAATTGGACTTGATATGCAAAAGCCAATGAATGGGACCTGACATAAAAAAAAACTAATGAACTGCACTAATATACAAAAACTACTGAATTGGACTTGATATGCAAAAGCCAATGAATGGGACCAGACATAAAAAAAACTAATGAACTGCACTTAATATACAAAAACTACTGAATTGGACTTGATATGCAAAAGCCAATGAATGGGACCTGACATAAAAAAAACTAATGAACTGCACTTAATATACAAAAACTACTGAATTGGACTTGATATGCAAAAGCCAATGAATGGGACCTGACATAAAAACTAATGAACTGCACTTAATATACAAAAACTACTGAATTGGACTTGATATGCAAAAGCCAATGAATGGGACCTGACATAAAAAAAAACTAATGAACTGCACTTAATATACAAAAACTACTGAATTGGACTTGATATGCAAAAGCCAATGAATGGGACCTGACATAAAAAAAATCCAATGAACTGCACTTAACATACAAAAACTACTGAATTGGACTTGATATGCAAAAGCCAATGAATGGGACCAGACATAAAAAACTAATGAACTGCACTTAATATACAAAAACTACTGAATTGGACTTGATATGCAAAAGACAATGAATTGGACCAGACATAAAAAACTAATGAACTGCACTTAATATACAAAAACTACTGAATTGGACTTGATATGCAAAAGCCAATGAATGGGACCTGACATAAAAACTAATGAACTGCACTAATATACAAAAACTACTGAATTGGACTTGATAGCAAAAAGCCAATGAATGGGACCTGATATAAAAACTAATGAACTGCACTTAATATACAAAAACTACTGAATTGGACTTGATATGCAAAAATCAATGAATGGGACCTGACATAAAAAAAACTAATGAACTGCACTTAATATACAAAAACTACTGAATTGGACTTGATATGCAAAAAGCCAATGAATGGGACCTGACATAAAAAAACTAATGAACTGCACTTAATATACAAAAACTACTGAATTGGACTTGATATGCAAAGCCAATGAATGGGACCTGACATAAAAAAAACTAATGAACTGCACTTAATATACAAAACTACTGAATTGGACTTGATATGCAAAAGCCAATGAATGGGACCTGATATAAAAAAAAATCTAATGAACTGCACTTAATATACAAAAACTACTGAATTGGACTTGATATGCAAAAGCCAATGAATGGGACCTGACATAAAAAAAACTAATGAACTGCACTTAATATACAAAAACTACTGAATTGGACTTGATATGCAAAAGCCAATGAATGGGACCTGACATAAAAAAAACTAATGAACTGCACTTTAATATACAAAAACTACTGAATTGGACTTGATATGCAAAAGCCAATGAATGGGACCTGACATAAAAAAACTAATGAACTGCAATTTAATATACAAAATCCACTGAATTGGACTTGATATGCAAAAGCCAATGAATGGGACCTGACATAAAAAAAACTAATAAACTGCACTTAATATACAAAAACTGAATTGGACTTGATATGCAAAAGCCAATGAATGGGACCTGACATAAAACTAATGAACTGCACTTAATATACAAAAACTACTGAATTGGACTTGTTATGCAAAAGCCAATGAATGGACCTAGACATAAAAAAAAACTAATGAACTGCACTTAATATACAAAAACTACTGAATTGGACTTGATATGCAAAAGCCAATGAATGGGACCTGACATAAAAAAAAACTAATGAACTGCACTTAATATACAAAAACTACTGAATTGGACTTGATATGCAAAAGCCAATGAATGGGACCAGACATATAAAAAAAACTAATGAACTGCACTTAATATACAAAAACTACTGAATTGGACTTGATATGCAAAAGCCAATGAATGGGACCTGACATAAAAAAAAAACTAATGAACTGCACTTAATATACAAAAACTACTGAATTGGACTTGATATGCAAAAGCCAATGAATGGGACCTGATATAAAAAAAAACTAATGAACTGCACTTAATATACAAAAACTACTGAATTGGACTTGATATGCAAAAGCCAAATGAATGGACCAGACATAAAAAAACTAATGAACTGCACTTAATATACAAAAACTACTGAATTGGACTTGATATGCAAACCAATGAATGGGACCTGACATAAAAAAAACTAATGAACTGCACTTAATATACAAAAACTACTGAATTGGACTTGATATGCAAAAGCCAATGAATGGGACCTGACATAAAAAAAAACTAATGAACTGCACTTAATATACAAAAACTACTGAATTGGACTTGATATGCAAAAGCCAATGAATGGGACCTGACATAAAAAAAAACTAATGAACTGCACTTAATATACAAACTACTGAATTGGACTTGATATGCAAAAAGCCAATGAATGGGACCTGACATAAAAAAACTAATAAACTGCACTTAATATACAAAAACTACTGAATTGGACTTGATATGCAAAAGCCAATGAATGGGACCTGACATAAAAACTAATGAACTGCACTTAATATACAAAAAACTACTGAATTGACTCTATATGCAAAAGCCAATGAATGGGACCTGACATAAAAAACTAATGAACTGCACTTCTAATATACAAAAACTACTGAATTGGACTTGATATGCAAAAACCAATGAATGGGACCTGACATAAAAAAACTAATGAACTGCACTTAATATACAAAAACTACTGAATTGGACTTGATATGCAAAAGCCAATGAATGGGACCTGACATAAAAACTAATGAACTGCACTTAATATACAAAAACTACTGAATTGGACTTGATATGCAAAAGCCAATGAATGGGACCTGACATAAAAAAAACTAATGAACTGCACTTAATATACAAAAACTACTGAATTGGACTTGATATGCAAAAGCCAATGAATGGGACCTGACATAAAAACTAATAAACTGCACTTAATATACAAAAACTACTGAATTGGACTTGATATGCAAAAGCCAATGAATGGGACCGGACATAAAAAAAAACTAATGAACTGCACTTTCTTAATATACAAAAACTACTGAATTGGACTTGTTATGCAAAAGTCAATGAATGGGACCAGACATAAAAAAAACTAATGAACTGCACTAATATACAAAAACTACTGAATTGGACTTGATATGCAAAAGCCAATGAATGGGACCTGACATAAAAAAAAACTAATGAACTGCACTCTCAATATACAAAAACTACTGAATTGGACTTGATATGCAAAAGCCAAATGGAATAGAACTAGACATAAAAACTAATGAACTGCACTTAATATACAAAAACTACTGAATTGGACTTGATATGGAAAAAAAAAAGCCAATGAATGGGACCTGACATAAAAAACTAGCCAAACTGTACTTAATATACAAAAACTACTGAATTGGACTTGTTATGCAAAAGCCAATGAATGGGACCTGACATAAAAAAAAACCACGAACTGCACTTAATATACAAAAACTACTGAATTGGACTTGTTATGCAAAAGCCAATGAATGGGACCAGACATAAAAAAAACTAATGAACTGCACTTAATATACAAAAACTACTGAATTGGACTTGATATGCAAAGTCAAATAGAACAGACCTGACATAAAAAAAACTAATGAACTGCACTTAATATACAAAAACTACTGAATTGACTTGATATGCAAAAGCCAAATGAATGGGACCAGACATAAAAAAAACTAATGAACTGCACTTAATATACAAAAACTACTGAATTGGACTTGATACATGTAAAAGCCAATGAATGGGACCTGACATAAAAAAAACTAATGAACCGCACTTAATATACAAAAACTACTGAATTGGACTTGATATGCAAAAGCCAATGAATGGGACCTGACATAAAAAAACCATGAACTGCACTTAATATACAAAAACTACTGAATTAACTTGATATGCAAAAGCCAATGAATGGGACCTGACATGAAAAAATCTTAGCTGAACTGTACCTTTGAAGATAAACAAAACTACTGAATTGGACTTGATATGCAAAAGCCAATGAATGGGACCTGACATAAAAAAAACTAATGAACTGCACTTAATATACAAAAACTACTGAATTGGACTTGATATGCAAAAGCCAATGAATGGGACCTGACATAAAACCAATAAACTGTGTCTTAAGAAAACACAAAAACTACTGAATTGGACTTGATATAAAAGCCAATGAATGGGACCTGACATAAAAAAAAACTAACAAACCAGCTAATATACAAAAACTACTGAATTGGACTTGCTACAAAAGCCAATGAATGGGACCAGACATAAAAAAAAAAAAAAACTAATGAACTGCACTTAATATACAAAAACTACTGAATTGGACTTGATATGCAAAAGCCAATGAATGGGACCTGACATAAAAAAAAACTAATGAACTGCACTTAATATACAAAAACTACTGAATTTAACTGATATGCAAAAGCCAATGAATGGGACCAGACATAAAAAATCAAGGAACTGCACTTAATATACAAAAACTACTGAATTGGACTTGATATGCAAAAGCCATACAATGGACCTGACATAAAAAACTAATGAACTGCACTTAATATACAAAAACTACTGAATTGGATCAGATAAAAGCCAATGAATGGGACCTGACATAAAAAAAACCAATGAACTGCACTTAATATACAAAAACTACTGAATTGGACTTGATATGCAAAAGCCAATGAATGGGACCTGACATAAAAAAAACTAATGAACTGCACTTAATATACAAAAACTACTGAATTGGACTTGATATGCAAAATAATTGAATTGGACCAGACATAAAAAACTAACAGAACTGCACTTAATATACAAAAACTACTGAATTGGACTTGATATGCAAAAGCCATTGAATGGGACCTGACATAAAAACCACGAACTGCACTTAATATACAAAAACTACTGAATTGGACTTGATATGCAAAAGCCAATAAATGGGACCTGACATAAAAAAAACTAATGAACTGCACTTAATATACAAAAACTACTGAATTGGACTTGATATGCAAAAACCAATGAATGGGACCTGACATAAAAAAAACTAATGAACTGCACTTAATATACAAAAACTACTGAATTGGACTTGATATGCAAAAGCCAAATGTATCGGACCTGACATAAAAAAAAACTAATGAACTGCACTTAATATACAAAAAAACTACTGAATTGGACTTGATATGCAAAAGCCAATGAATGGGACCTGACATAAAAAAAAACTAATGAACTGCACTTAATATACAAAAACTACTGAATTGGACTTGATATGCAAAAGCCAATGAATGGGACCTGACATAAAAAAAAACTAATGAACTGCACTTAATATACAAAAAAACTACTGAATTGGACTTGATATGCAAAAGCCAATGAATGGGACCTGACATGCAAAAAAAAAAACTAATGAACTGCACTTAATATACAAAAACTACTGAATTGGACTTGATAAAGTAAAAGCCAAATGAATGGGACCTGACATAAAAAAAAACTAATAAACTGCACTTAATATACAAAAACTACTGGTTCAATTTATGGCGTAAAAGTCAATGAATGGGACCTGACATAAAAAACTAATGAACTGCACTTAATATACAAAAACTACTGAATTGGACTTGTTACAAAAGCTAAATTAGCTCAAATTCAGACATAAAAAAAACTAATGAACTGCACTTAATATACAAAAACCAATGAATTGGACTTGATATGCAAAAGCCAATGAATGGGACCTGACATAAAAAAAAACTAATGAACTGCACTTAATATACAAAAACTACTGAATTGGACTTGATATGCAAAAGCCAATGAATGGGACCAGACATAAAAAACTAACTGAACTGCACTTAATATATGCAAAAATCAATTGAATTGGACTTGTTATGCAAAAGCCAATGAATGGGACCAGACATAAAAAAAACTAATGAACAGCACTTAATATACAAAAACCACTGAATTGGACTTGATATGCAAAAGCCAATAAATGGGACCTGACATAAAAAAAAACTAATGAACTGCACTTAATATACAAAAACTACTGAATTGGACTTGATATGCAAAAGCCAATGAATGGGACCTGACATAAAAAAAAACTAATGAACTGCACTTAATATACAAAAACTACTGAATTGGACTTGATATGCAAAAGCCAATGAATGGGACCTGACATAAAAAAAACTAATAAACTGCACTTAATATACAAAACTACTGAATTGACTTGATATGCAAAAGCCAATGAATGGGACCTGACATAAAAAAAAACTAATGAACTGCACTTAATATACAAAAACTACTGAATTGGACTTGTTAAAAGTAGATAAGCAAAAGCCAATGAATGGGACCAGACATAAAAAAAAACTAATGAACTGTAATCAATATACAAAAACTATCACAGAATTGACTTGATATGCAAAAGCCAATGAATGGGACCTTGACATAAAAAAAACTAATGAACTGCACTTAATATACAAAAACTACTGAATTGGACTTGATATGCAAAAGCCAATGAATGGGACCAGACATAAAAAACTAATGAACTGCACTTAATATACAAAAACTACCAAATTGGACTTGATATGCAAAAGTCAATGAATGGGACCTGACATAAAAACTAATGAACTGCACTTAATATACAAAAACTACTGAATTGGACTTGATATGCAAAAGCCAATGAATGGGACCTGACATAAAAAAAACTAATGAACTGCACTTAATATACAAAAACTACTGAATTGGACTTGATATGCAAAAGCCAATGAATGGGACCTGACATAAAAAAAACTAATGAACTGCACTTAATATACAAAAACTACTGAATTGGACTTGATATGCAAAAGCCAATGAATTGGACCAGACATAAAAAAAAACTAATGAACTGCACTTAATATACAAAAACTACTGAATTGGACTTGATAAAAGCCAATGAATGGGACCTGACATAAAAAAACTAATGAACTGCACTTAATATACAAAAACTACTGAATTGGACTTGATATGCAAAAGCCAATGAATGGGACCTGACATAAAAAAACTAATGAACTACCCATTATACAAAAACTACTGAATTGGACTTGATATGCAAAAACCAATGAATGGGACCTGACATAAAAAACTAATGAACTGCACTTAATATACAAAAACTACTGAATTGGACTTGATATGCAAAGCCAATGAATGGGACCTGACATAAAAAAATTAATGAACTGCACTTAATATACAAAAACTACTGAATTGGACTTGATATGCAAAAGCCAATGAAATGGGACCTGACATAAAAAAACTAATGAACTGCACTTAATATACAAAAACTACTGAATTGGACTTGATATGCAAAAGCCAATGAATGGGACCTGACATAAAAAACTAATGAACTGCACTTAATATACAAAAACTACTGAATTGGACTTGATATGCAAAAGCCAATGAATGGGACCTGACATAAAAAAAACTAATGAACTGCACTTAATATACAAAAACTACTGAATTGGATCTGATATGCAAAAGCCAATGAATGGGACCTGACATAAAAAACTAATAAA
This sequence comes from Ascarosepion bandense, assembly GCA_037127315.1. Taxonomy (NCBI): domain Eukaryota; kingdom Metazoa; phylum Mollusca; class Cephalopoda; order Sepiida; family Sepiidae; genus Ascarosepion; species Ascarosepion bandense. The sequence continues at coordinate 2,757,384 of JBBBDQ010001416.1, read as the reverse complement.
CTGCACTTAATATACAAAAACTACTGAATTGGACTTGATATGCAAAAGCCAATGAATGGGACCTGACATAAAAAAAAAAAACTAATGAACTGCACTTAATATACAAAAACTACTGAATTGGACTGAGCAGTAAAAAAGCCAATGAATGGGACCAGACATAAAAAAAACCAATGAACTGCACTTAATATACAAAAACTACTGAATTGGACTTGATATGCAAAAGCCAAATGAATGGGACCTGACATAAAAAAACTAATGAACTGCACTTAATATACAAAAACTACTGAATTGACTTGATATGCAAAAGCCAATGAAATGGGACCAGACATAAAAAACTAATGAACTGCACTTAATATACAAAACTACTGAATTGGACTTGATATGCAAAAGCCAATGAATGGGACCTGACATAAAAAACTAATGAACTGCACTTAATATACAAAAACTACTGAATTGGACCTGATATGCAAAAGCCAATGAATGGGACCTGACATAAAAAACTAATGAACTGCACTTAATATACAAACTACTGAATTGGACTTGATATGCAAAAGCCAATGAATGGGACCTGACATAAAAAAAAACTAATGAACTGCACTTAATATACAAAAACTACTGAATTGGACTTGATATGCAAAAGCCAATAACACCAGACATAAAAAAAACTAATGAACTGTACTAATATACAAAAACTACTGAATTGGACTTGATATGCAAAAGCCAATGAATGGGACCTGACATAAAAAAACTAATGAACTGCACTTAATATACAAAAACTACTGAATTGGACTTGATATGCAAAAGCCAATGAATGGGACCTGACATAAAAAAAAAAACTAATGAACTGCACTTAATATACAAAAACTACTGAATTGGACTTGTTATGCAAAAGCCAATGAATGGGACCAGACATAAAAAAAACTAATGAACTGCACTTAATATACAAAAACTACTGAATTGGACTTGATATGCAAAAGCCAATGAATGGGACCTGACATAAAAACCAATGAACTGCACTTAATATACAAGAACTACTAGAATTGGACTGATATGCAAAAGCCAATGAATGGGACCTGACATAAAAAAAAACTAATGAACTGCACTTAATACAAAAATCACTGAATTGGACTTGATATGCAAAAGCCAATGAATGGGACCTGACATAAAAAACTATCGAACCACTCCTAATATACAAAAACTACTGAATTGACTTGATATGCAAAAGCCAATGAATGGGACCTGACATAAAAAAAAACTAATGAACTGCACTTACTATACAAAAAAAAAAAAACTACTGAATTGGACTTGATATGCAAAAGCCAATGAATGGGACCTGACATAAAAAAACTAATAAACTGCACTAATATACAAAAACTACTGAATTGGACTTGATATGCAAAAGCCAATGAATGGGACCTGACATAAAAAAAACTAATGAACTGCACTTAATATACAAAAACTACTGAATTGGACTTGTTATGCAAAAGCCAATGAATGGGACCAGACATAAAAAAAACTAATGAACTGCACTTAATATACAAAAACTACTGAATTGGACTTGATATGCAAAAAGCCAATGAATGGGACCTGACATAAAAAAAAAAAACTAATGAACTGCACTTAATATACAAAAACTACTGAATTGGACTTGATATGCAAAAAAAGCCAATGAATGGGACCAGACATAAAAAAAACTAATGAACTGCACTTAATATACAAAAACTACTGAATTGGACTTGATATGCAAAAGCCAATGAATGGGACCTGACATAAAAAAAACTAATGAACTGCACTTAATATACAAAAACTACTGAATTGGACTTGATATGCAAAAGCCAATGAATGGGACCTGACATGTAAAAAAAACTAATGAACTGCACTTAATATACAAAAACTACTGAATTGGACTTGATATGCAAAAGCCAATGAATGGGACCTGACATAAAAAAAAAACTAATGAACTGCACTTAATATACAAAAACTACTGAATTGGACTTGATATGCAAAAGCCAATGAATGGGACCCTGACATAAAAAAAAAAACTAATGAACTGCACTTAATATACAAAAACTACTGAATTGGACTTGTTATGCAAAAGCCAATGAATGGGACCAGACATAAAAAAAACTAATGAACTGCACTTAATATACAAAAACTACTGAATTGGACTTGATATGCAAAAGCCAATGAATGGGACCTGACATAAAACTAATGAACTGCACTTAATATACAAAAAACTACTGAATTGGACTTGATATAACAAAAGCCAATAAATTGGACCAGACATAAAAAAAACAAAACTAATGAACTGCATTTAATATACAAAAACTAGTGAATTGGACTTAATATGCAAAAGCCACTTAATGGGACCTGACATAAAAAAAGCTAATGAATTGTACCTAAAATACAAAACCACTGAACTGGAGTTGATATGCAAAAGTCAATGAACTGGAACTGATATGCATAAACTACTGATTTGGACATGATATGCAAAAGCCACTGAATTGGATCTGATATGCAAAATCTCCAAATAGGTGTACTTGAAAATGCCAAAACCATCTTTATCAATAAAATAAAGTGTTTTTCTCTCTGACACTGAGTTAGGTGGGAAATATTTTTAACCCTGCCCAAGAAATGGAAGGAATAACCCACAACTGACAACAATTTTTGATTCCTAATTCTTATCCTACTTGTCAACGACTCATTGACAGATTTTTATTACTTACAATTGAATATCCTTTCAAAATACTAGTTCAACACTTTTAACTTTGCTGACAGCAGCAAAATGATCCAATTTCAAATCTAAACTGAGTGACCATTCAAAATGCTACATTTATTAGAAACTAGCAGTATAGCCCGGCGTTGCTCAGGTGTAATGAAAGCTTTAAAACTAATCCATGGTCCTGGAGCTCAGACTCAGCCTAAAGAATATTTGTGTGAATTTTTGGTGAGAATCGGATAAAAATTGTGGATTTCTATAAAGGTCATACAGACAGATGAACAGACACACACATGAACATCTTGCCTTTTATATATATATCGATTTTCTGCACTATTGTAAGAACTGCAACCTTGAAACTTCTGAATATTGTTTCTTATGTCTTTGTCTATGAGTGTATCAAATTTGATTCAAATCGGACCACTCCTTCTCCTTCATTGGGGGTACCTCGACACAAAACCTAGCTAAGAACGCTTATAGTACAACTGGGTAAATTTTCAAGAAAATTGGTTCAGCCATTTCGGAGTCTATAGCTAATGGACACACACACACACACACACACACACACACACACACACACACACACACACACACACAAAGTTCCATTTATAAATAAGTTTAGATAGATGTTCAGGTTTTATTACAATCCTATTCATTGCATTTTAATACAGTAAATATTTGCAAAGAATAAAAGTAGTTAAAACAAAGTATTGTCATGGAGAAAAATGGTACAAGAGATGTCAAAAAAAGGATAAGTGAAAGATGGGAATCAAAGAGACAGAAGATGGCCATTGATGTTGCATTTAAACTTTTGGAGGTTGTAGCTATCAGGAAAGCAAGCAAACAGAAGAGATTTCTACAAACTGGAAGTGTGAGAAAAGAAACTGTTATAGTAGAAGAGGCAATTACATTTAACTATTTTAACAGTAAAAGGGTGGGATCTTGTTGCCAGTCTTGTAGCACATATAAATATATGTGGTCAGAGCACCAGGGAAAAATTTGGGATTTGCCTATAAAAGTTTATTGCAAAAATGTAAGTGTACAGATGACCAATTAAAAGAAAAACAGAATGAAAATTTAAATGAATTGAAAAAATATTTTTTGGATGTTCTGTCAAATGAGTTGGGTCAGTGTTCTAAATTCAAAGCAAAATTTCAAGTTAAAAACACTAATCTTCAAACCGAAATGGTAAGTATCATTCACAGCATTGGATCAAGTCAATGACAATGATATATCCCAGAAAGGAATATCAGTGTAAAGATTAGTGGAAGAATGGTACTCGACACAGGAAATAGATATAACGGATTTATTGTACGAAGGTACAATTAACAATAAGATATAGATAAACAATCAATGAGTAGGAGCGGAATAAACTATCAACTAGAGAATGCCTTTGCTTAAGACGTTTATATCTCCCTCGTACCGCTTGTCACCATCCTTTATAATCAATCTAGAGTATTCCATTCTCGGGGATGGCAGGATGTTCCACTATAACAGCCAAATTAGACAGACGTGAAAAAAACGAATGTAATTGAAAAAATTAATCATTCAAAATAGATAGCATCAGCAGTGTATGTAAAGGAAAAAAAATTGTGTTTGTGTGAATTTTTCCACGGGGTTAAGCAAATGTTCAGAACTTCATAACTACCCATTACCAAGTCCAGAAGAAATTTTTACGAAGTCAAACGGTGGAAAATTTTTTTGGAAGTTACATATTTCTGAAGTTTATTTGCAAATATAAGCTGAAGATGAATGTTTGAAGTTAACAACTATAAATATATAGTATAAAGATGGTATAAAGGTGACCCCAGCTATATTTCAGCACTATATGGATGCCATGCCTGCAGGTTGCAATTTTGCAGTGTCATCTAGATGATATATTAATTAAAAGTGTATCTAAGGAACAATATATCTGGCATGTGAAAAAGTTTTTGAAAAAATACGAGTGTATGGAATCAAACTCAGTGAGGAAAAATGTGAATTGTTTTTTCCGGAAATTAAGTACCTTGAACAAATCATCCTAGATGTAAAAGATACAACACTAAGTACATTGGTGAACTCACCAAAAAAGAGGAGGAGATCACTAATAAAGAAAAAGCAATATAAAATAAATCTCAAAAAGGGGAATGTTGTAAAGTAAATAACACACCCCCAGTGACACAAATTGACTAGTCTAGACACTTAAATAAAGAACTCAGAAGTATAAAAAAATTCCATTGGAGTTCGGCAGTCTGCTGTTTGGCTTGCAACTGTCAATCCCTCTGTCTTCGGACAGAGAATGTCTCAATCAGGGTTCTTGGTTCTTGGCTGAGAATAATAGGCAAGCTTTGTGCCCAATCCTGTGTATGTGCAGGCTGGGCTAATTTTGACCTGAGTGTACATGCTTGGGTCTCCCACATTAAACCTGACCTTGTGTCACATCTCTTCTCAGTGAGGAGAAAACATGGGTAAAAATGCCAGTGCATTAGAGTCAGTCTACAGAGTATTTCTATGATGAATTTACATATCAAATACTTGCACAACATTCCCCCTCGTCACTTTTACAGATATAGATAAAAATGTAGAATGTCTCTATTGAATTAGGGTGGGAGGGGAGGAGCAACATATATAGATAATATAAAGTGAGGTGACTGATTCTATATTATAAATCAATACATAAACTGATACCTGATTTTGTGGGGTAATGATATACACTTTTCTACCCCTCATTTTGGTTTTCTGAAAAATTTCAAGGTGTCGTTAGCATTCTAAAATTTTGATCTACATCTGAGCACAACTCCCGTCGGGCTAGACTGCAAAATGCAGATGCTAAGTTGAATCTATCAAACAAACAAATACTTACACAATGTCCACTCTCCTCACTTTTATAGATATAGATATACATAGCCATAGGAATTGAGACTGCATGGCAACTGTCAGTTTCACAATTCAATGTAATTGTCAGACCAAAATAGCAAAAAGGAAAAACACACACACACAGATATACACGCATCAATAAAATATAGCTACCACACATAGTCATTCATTTTTGATAGCACCGGCGACAAAAAACAATTTTAAGTGCTCAGATTACAGTTAGTCAATTTAAATCAATTTTTATGTTATTCGAAATTTTTAATGTTGTTTACATTAGCTGAGTGCTTTCTTGAATATGATTGGCACAAACTTGCATATTTAATGGAAACATGACAACTAGATATTAAAATCAAACACTGATTCTATTAAAGAGTTAGAGTTTTAATTTTACATTTCCTTCAGTAGTGTAACCATCTGCAGATGAACAAGTCAGAATCACACTCACTATAACCAGAATAAATGCAGCTTATGAAATTGTATGGTAGTGGTAAATTAGTAGTTTCTTGAAACAGAGATATTAAGCATTTATTGGCCAAGCAGTTAACATTTCTACTTTCAGTTGGAATTTATAAAATCTTTCTCTCTCAACAGTTTTTTAGGAAAATAAGTTTCTTTCTCATGTCCATTAACTGTTACCATACGTCCTAATATTGACAGTGGCTTCTGTTCTAACCTTTTTTTAAGTAGTATGCAAAGACAATATCTTGATTGTATCATTATTTTCTCTTTTTTATCCATTTTCATTTTTACTGCTGTTGAATGTCTTCAAGTGATGTGGTTTCTGTTATTTGGTACAGATCTTTGTTTATGATCTTTTTTTTATGTTTTAGAAAGATGGATCCAGTTTGTTTGTAGCACCACTTCATGTCATGAGACCCAATAGAATTGAGACTGATTTGTTTCTTTTTGTAACTTGTTTACCATTTCTGAGTTATACAAAGCTGAAACATAGGTTGAATTTATTTACAAATTTTTTATGAAATAAATTTGTATTTATTTACATCTACTGGCATGAACAATCAAGAAATCTTGTTTACATAAATATACTGTTTAATTATATTAATATGTGTCCTTTGGCAGAATTCAAACTATTGTTCCTGAGGGAAAACCCTCAATTGATCTAACATGTCTTAGACTGCTTAATCATGAAGGACTTACAGTTAAACAAAGATTTTCTTTTTAAGATTTCTTGATTATTCAAGCTGGTAGATATTAATGAATATATTGTTTAATTATGAAAAACAGACTATCTACTCAAATATGAGTATCTATTAAAAATGATGTTTAAAACAAATAATGTTTAAAAGTATGTCAGAGTTAATCCATTTCCTAAACTTACGTAAAATAAATTGTTTACAGTTGTTTACTTTAGGATACAAAAATAGAGCAGCTATGAATTTTGCAAAAAAACAGGAAATTGTGTGTTTAATTGCTTAATTTGAGTTTTGTCTAACTGCAAATCTTTCATGGTCAAGCAGTCTAAGACACATCAGATTAAATGATGATTTCCACTCGGGGATGCAGGTTCACATCCTGCCAGAGGATGCATATTTTTCTAACAAGATTTCTTGATCATTTAGGCCGGTAGATATAAAAAAATACTTTTAATTATAAAAATCAGAATATCTATTCAAATACAATTTATTTTTAAAACAAATAAATTAAAAATATTTTGAATTGTGGAAATAATTCTTTTTATGAATATTGTATTAACCCTTTGTTGCATATTGGTTACAATTGTAACCTTTCTTTAACCTTTGTTGCATATTGGTTACAATTGTAACCAATATGCAACAAAGGGTTAACAATTTCCTTGAGATTAAAAATAATTTTTCCTGATACAAGCCCTACTATTTAATCTATAGTTGGGGAAGAAGAAGGATTTTATTCAAAGGAACCAGAGAACTAGAATCATCTTCCTTTCCCATTCCTTTAACATTTTTTACTTAATGAATATTTTGAAGTTTTTTGTTATTAAAAAATTGTTTACATGAACTGTTGTTCTGAAAGAAATTAAAAGTTCTTTGTTGTTAAAGAAAAAGATATCTTCCATTGCCCTTTGTTTTCAAAGAGAAAATAGATTTGTTTTTCAAAGAACTCTTTATCTGCTGAGTATTTATCGGTGTGGATGTACATTGTGACACAGTGGATATTGGCTTGGAACAAGAAATTAGAGATCTGAATTTGCATTTCAAATGAGTTTGTTGCATTCACTTGTGTGCAAATACACACAGGAGAGGCATTAATCTGTTTTTTTCTCTTTCTAGCTAAAGGTTAAATAGTAATACAGATTGGGTTCTACAGCCTTGGTTGGCAACCAGTTTACCACAGAAATTAATGGCAACCTATCATGGGAAAATCTTCTTCCTGGTCAGTCATGCCTCTTTCGAGACAGGTTCACCCAAGCATGTATCACGTATGGCACTTAACTGATTTATAAGTATACAAAGGGGATTTTGTGCAAGGCCTCATATTGTATTTTGTACAACTTGCATATTATGAAAAATATTTCTTATCTCTTTAATAAAGATATTTCTTTAGAAATTTCACTCTGAATAAGGGAAGAGTTATGACTTTTTTGTTAGTGCCTGTAAAAGTGCTCATCTCTAAAAGTCCTTCTAGAAGAATAAAAGATTTGAAATCTACAGCTTTTTGGGGTTTTTTTTTTACAATAATGTACACTCTATACAAGGTTCAAGTGCTACTCAAGATAGAGGGTTGTAGTATAAGAGGACATTTGTTGGGAGATGTGGAGAAGATAACAGTTAATCTGAGACTTGAAGAGGTTAAGACTGTAGTGACTAGGGAAACATACTCTTGGGAATCAGTTCCACAAAGTAGCTGTTTGTGGTAAGAAGCTGTTCTAGTGGAACTTGCATCTGCCCAATGTAATATGATTGAAATGAGGTATATTTGCCCATATGTGCATGGAATAGCAGATTTTAACCATTAAGGTGGTTAGAACTACACCATTTAGCAAATTAATTGAAACAAAATGGATAATGTCTTCCTGGCATCTTTCACACTTTGCTTGACCATGTATATGTCATCTTTTGTCATTTTTTTAATGTTTTAGAAAGATGGATCCAGTTTGTTTTTTTGCCTTGATGACATGACTGACAGTTGAAATGCTGACACCAACAATATTCGCCATCTTTTCCTAAGGCTTGCCAGTGTGTTCATGTAGCATTACAATTTTTCTATGCTACTGTGGAGTAATGTTCTTCACAGACATCTAATTGACAGTTGAGACAATACTGTCTGGGCATGATAAAAATTTGATGCAATTGCGGATGATGCAGTAATTTTCAAGGCCAAACAAATTTCATCATAGATTCGAAAATAAATTCATATTACTGAACACCACTGCAAATAACCTAATTTAAGGAAAAAATAAAAATCAACTACACCCTGTGACTCCAGTAAAAGGAATGTAATTCGTCTGAACATTTTCCATGGAGATAGTGATAGAATAGCAAGAGAATTACAATGTTTCTTTTGAGGGAAAGGGGTTATAGAGTAGAAAATAAGTCATTTTTTTTTTTATTATTTCACCCCAAGCAAGGTTGGGCCACTGCTAGTGCACGGGGGGTTACAGTGAGAGAAAAGACTCGGTTCAGGGGATATTGAAGAAAGGATAAAAGATGAATGGGATTCAAAGATTGAAGATGGTAAATGACATTGCATTTAGATTTTTGGAAATTGTAGCTATCAGGGAAACAAATAAATGGAGAGGAGTTCCACATGCAGGAAGGGCAAGGAAACAAACTATTGGATGAGAAATGATGGTTACATTTCACTATTTCAATGATAAAAAGTTGGGATCTAGATACCAATCTAGTCAGTCAGTCAGTTAAGTGCCATACGGGATACACGCTTGGGCGATCATGTCTCAAAAGAGACATGACTGACTAGGCAGAAGATTATCCCGCAGTAGGTTGCCATTGCTTTCTGCGGCAGACTGGTTGCCGACCAAGGCTATAGAACCCAATCTGTCCTGCTATTTAACCCATAACTGGAAGGAAGAGACGGATTAATACCTTTCCCAAGGGTATTTGCGCGTAAGTGAATACAATGGATTCAACTGGAATTCGAACTCAGTTCCCCAGTTTCTCGTTCCGAGCCGATATCCACTGCGCTACAATGCACATCCGGCTGATGTAGTATCAATCTAGTAGCATACTTAAATTCATGTGGAAGACGTATCAGGATAAAAAGCTTATCAAAGCAGTTGCTATGAAAATATACAAGGCTGCAGAGACTGGAATGTGATTTTCAGCCTAATCTGGCACAGGGAGACTATTCTGAGGACCCTAAAAGTTATGCCAGGATTCGTCCTCAGAGGCCACAATTTAAACAACGTAACATACGCAGATGATACAGTGCTGATAGCAGACACAGAAAGGAAACTACAAGACCTCCTACAGAAGGTAGCTGAAGAGAGTGATAAGAAAGGACTACAAATATACTACAAGAAAACCGAATACATGGTCATCAGCAAAAAGGGCAGCCTAAAATGCCAATTACAGGTGGGGTATACTAAAATCAAGCAGGTACAAAAATTTAAATACCTGGTAGGTGTTCTAACAAAAGACGAAAAGTGCGACACAGAGATCCAAAGGCGAATTGGCATGGCAAAGGAAGCATTACAGAAGTTGAGTAAAGTATTAAGAAACAGGACAATTTTGTTAAAAACAAAGAGGCAAGTATTGGATTGCTATTTGATGTCAATTCTTCAATATGGCAGTGATTGCTGGACAATATCATCAAAAATGAAGGAAAAACTTGAAGTAGCTGAAATGTGGTTCTACAGAAGAATGCTGCAAATATCATGAATCGAGCATGTGAGCAATGATGAGGTTTTGGAAATGATGGAAACGAAAAGGAAATTAATACTGAGCATCAGAAAGAGACAGCTGAAGCTCCTGGGACATGCAATGAGATAAAAGGCCAGATAGAGGAAAAAAGAAACATGGGAAAGCAGCAGATAACATATTTGAAGGACCTGATCAGGTAGCTGATGAAATGAGGGTTGCATGGTGTAACAGGAGAAGGCATGCTAAGAGCCACCAGGAATAGGAAGACATGGAAAGCCATGATCGCCTACATCCTGAAAGGACAGGGCACATAGAAGAACCCAGGTCTTGTAAAGGTTAAGGATAGCAGAAGTAGGCAGGTACTTACAGGGAACTAACAATTTTTCCAGCATCTTTTAGTAGTGGATCATATATATGTTCCACTTTTTCTTTTTTTTTTTAATCATGTCACCCCAAGCAAGGCATTCTACTGCCACTATAGCGCAGGGGGTTACACAGGGTGATAGACGAGTTAGACTGTACATAGGGGGAGGGTGATTTAAGTTCATCAGAGCAGAAGCCATGAAAGTATTTATAGAAGAGGCACTGGGAAGCCACATCATGCCGGTGAGAGAGTGACTGCAAGCGGTCAGCTAAGTCGGTATCAATCACATTACAGATTCTTCACTGTATTTTGTCAAGAAGCCCGAGGAGAATAGCATGGGCACCCGACCAGATGTGGCAACAGTATTCAAAACACGGGCGGATGGTAGATTTGTATAAGTGCAGGATAGATTCAAGCAGAAAGAATTTCCGGGCCCTGCACAGAGAGCCGACTTTCATAGCAGCGGATTTAGCAATGGATTGAACATAGTCATTCCACTTGAGGTCCGCTGAGAGTGTCAGGCCAAGCAGGCATAGTGTTTTACTCTCTGTTCCATGCTAATGAGAGGTAGATCATTGGTGCTGCCTAGGTACAAATTTACACGAGATACTAAATTAGCAACTAGATTAGCAACTAGGTCCCACCCTTTTACAGTTAAACAGATAAGATGTAACTGTAATTTCTACTCCAACAGCTTCTTTTCTCACACTTCCCACCTGTGGAATTCCCTTCCACATGTCTGCTTTCCCAACAGCTACAATCTCCAGGAGTTTAAATGTACGGTCAATAGACACCTCCTATCACATTAACTTGCACCTATTCTCCCAACACTCTCACCATCTACCCAACCCTCATTCTCAGTATCCTTACCCGCCTATCACCCTCCTTCTGACATTTCCTATATCTAACCATCCTTTCTCACCACTTTCCCCCTCTATGTAACCCCCTGCGCAATAGTGGCAGTGAAATGCCTTGCTCAGGGTGAGACGATTATATATATATATAAAAAAAATGGTAATTTATTCCTTAGACCTGCTTCTTTGTAGAAAAGATTCTCAAAGAAATGCTTTACTGAACACTACAGTCTGAATCAGTTTATATCAAAGGTCAATTGTTGTCCTCTATAACCTTCTAACCAACTCCTCTTTCACTTATATCATACATTTGATTCATAAGAACTATTCTAACAATGTCTACATTGAGTAGCTGTTAAGCCTTGTATTAGGTGAATTTTAGTCTAAGAAAGGTTGAAGAAAAATACTAGCCATTTTCTATTTAATTAGAACTATTTCATGATAAAATATAACTTTTTGATATTTCTTTTGGATTCTTCTAAAATTTAGAACTAAGTCACACTTAACTTTTTAACAGTTGGTAACAATCTTAAGGGTTTTAATTGGATAAATTAAGGAAGTGTCAAGTTGAAAAAACACACCCCAAAGCTGCTTTGTGGAATGTGTCATTTCAGAATCAATTTGTTAAATTAAACAATAATACCCCTTTTTAATACATTATTTAATTCAACGATGATGTTTTAAGATTATTTCTAAAACTGTTTTCCATTTAATCAAATTTGCTGTGGATTAAAATATTTAAGGTGGATTTCTACAGCAAAGAAATAAAATAAAGATTTTAAGTAATCTGCCATTTTTACATTGAACGAATTTGATCATCTGAAGCAATCTGAGTGACATGTAGAAATGAATTAATTTAGAAAAAAAGATTGTCAGAAAAGACAATGTACAAGGGTTATTAACAGTAGTAATAATTAAAATCAGCTTCGTTTAAATTACTCTGCATTAATTAAGCAAAGAAATTCGAGAAAATAAAACAAGCCAGTCTCTTATATTAAAAATATTGATCAAAATGGATCAAAACTTCCTTTACAGAAAAAGAAAAATTACTCGAAAAAGGATGAAAACTCGGATCATTTTATACATTAATCATCAAACGATTCAGAAAAAGTACAAAGTAAATTTTCAAAGATAAACTGTTATTAATCTGAACTCTCTACATTTTTGATGCCAACAAATCTTATTATTTATAAATAGGCAAATATAATTATCATGTTATTAAAGCTGATTATCAAAGAATGCCATATAATGTGATAAATGTATGATTAACTCATAGCTAATTATTTATATCAGTATTAATTTTATTAGTCAATGGTTTCTTTTAACTCTTTAGTTACCATTTGAAAGTTTTGGATGAAGCATATCCAATATTCATATTTTATAACTAGATTTATTCCGCATTATTATTGCTAAGTTTCATCAAAACACTCAGGAGAATTACACTACTTTTACTATTACTAATACAATATTTTTTCATTATTAGTTTAACAAAGACATTTTAAGGAAAATGAAAAAAAAAGACATATAATGAAGACAGATGGAGTAAAACTAGTAATAAAAAACTAATAGTGAAATTCTTTTTTTTAATCATTTTACCCCAAGCAAGGCGGTACCACCACTGATGTGCAGAGAGCTACATAAGAGAGTTAAAGTTTTAAACAAAAGGAGAGTGAAGACAAAGACGAACCAGCTACGGGGGGGGGGGGAGAGAAAGAGCAAGAGAAGGATGAGAACACAGGAGTGAAGACAGTTGTGAAGGTAGAGAGAAAGGAAAAAACAAGATATACAGGGTGAAGTAGAAAGGACTGGAGTTAAGTGGATAAGAGATGGGAATTGACTTTGCATTTAAATTCTTGGAGGTTGTAGCCATCAGGAAAGCAAGTATACGGAAAGGAGTTCCACAGGTGGGAAATGTGAGAAAAGAAGCTGCTGGAGTAGAATTTTTGCCTGCATTTGGTTGATCTAACTGCAAAAGGGTGGGTCTCTGTTGCCAGTCTGGTTTCCTGAGTAAATTCTTGTGTTTGATCAAAAAAGAACAATAAGTCAGTAAAACTAGTAATAAATTAATAGTAATGAAAATAAGTTATCAAAAAAGTAACAACAATAAGACAAAGTAAAACTAATAATAAAATAATAAAAATGAAATAGTTTGAACAGAAACAAAAAACATGGAGTAAAACAATTAATAAAATTATAATAGCAACATTGTTTGACCAAAAAACATTAATAATAAGATGGAGTAAAACTCATGATAAAATATTAATAGTGAAATCGATAAAAACACAACAATAAGATCTAGTAATAAAATAATAGTGAAATTATTTTATGAAAATATCAATAAATAATAAGATGGAGTAAAACTAGTAATAAATTAATAATAGTGAAATTGTTTGATAAAAAAAGTAACCAGTGATAAGATGGGGTAAAACTAGTGCTAAAAAAAATAGTAGCAAATTTGCTTTATTGAAAAGAATTGTGAAAAATAAATCAGTGAGATCCATTATGATTTTATTAAGAATTTTCCCATTTCTCTAAAATCATTGAATATTTATACCTGTGCAACAAATAACACATGGATAATTTTCTTTCATATTCGTTTAATGTCAGCAGTGAAACATCAAAAGATTACAATGTGGCTTCAAGGTTTATTTATTCATGTCTATCTCCTGAAGAATTACTTCCTGTTGCATGTACATGAAAATTGGATTAGCTATTTTTCCTTGCAAAATAGCTGGATTAGAAAGCTGAGGTATTGGTTGCCTTGAGCAACACATTGTTGTTTTCCTGGTAATCTGGGGACAACTGCCAGTGACTCAACAGAAAAATTCTCCATCAGAACACAAAGATATTTGAAAAATTTAGAAATAGATTAACTGTTGGACAGAAATAAGCATATCTAATCTAAACTTATTTATAAATGGAACTTTGTCTCTGTGTGTGTGTGTGTGTGTGTCTGTTACCTATAGACTCTGAAACGGCTGAACCGATTTTCTTGAAAATTTACACAGTTTTACTATAAGCATCTGCGAGTGTTCTTAGCTAGGTTTTGTGTTGAGGTACGCCCGATAAATATAAAAAATCAATAATCAAAAAAATCAGGTTATAGAAGGAGTGGTCCAATTTTAATCAAATTTGATACACTCATAGACAAAGACGTAAGAAATGATATTCAGAAGTTTCAAGGTTGCAGTTCTTACAATAGTGCAGAAAATCGATAATATATGTATATAAAAGCAAGATGTTTGTGTGTGTGTATCTGTTTATCTGTCTGTATGTCCTTTATACAAATCCACAATTTTTATCCGATTCTCACCAAACTTCACACAAATATTCTTTAGGCTGAGTCTGAGCTCCAGGACCATGGATTACTTTTAAAGCTTTCATTACACCCAAGCAATGCTGGGCTATACTGCTAGTATATAGATAAAAACCACTGGTAAAATAGTCAAACTGTATCAACATACATAACATTATCTTTCATGCTTATATTAGGCACCCAAAATTGTACCTTTGCAAACTATAAATTTGTTAACCAAAATAAACCATCAGGTAACAGCTGGCTATTCAGATTCAAGGATACCTCTCTCCCAGAGTGGCTAGCTAATCCCCATTGCAGACGCCTGCTTTGGCACACTTGTGTTCATTCAACAACTACAGAGCCTACCTGTGGTTTATACTGCAACTATGCTGAGCAGATCTTAGTTACAGTTTCTTGGAGAGAGTGCATTATTTAGCATGAACAACAGTTTGAACATGGCCATGATTATCAAACCCTTAGCCCTGATGAAACCATCAGATAGTATCCGACATACACACACATATCTATATCTATCTATGTACATGGTCGGATCAAAAGGTATCAGCACTAACCTATGGTAACAGAACTAATGCAGAGTAAAGATGCTTGGCACAAACTGACCTTGAACACTTGTAAATACACACAAAGTTATAAGATTATCTCTTCCTTTGTTTATAGCAGTGCTTGATAGGAAAGTGTGTAGAGTGTGGTCATCTCACCACACCACAGAGATTCCGTCAGTTACTATGGCTTGTAAAGCAGTTTTTGGACAAGAACAACATTCTCAAAGTCCGACAGCCTTGCTCCCTACACCAGACCTGCAACAATTTATTCTTTAAAAATTAAATCTTACTAGAAAGGAACAATATTTCAAGATGTTAAGAAAATGCAAGAGAATACATTTAGGCAGCTGCTCACTACCCGAAAAGTAAAGTTCCAGGAATGCTTCTATGAAGCCAATTGATTCTGGATAAAGTGTGTTTCATCAAAAAGGGACTATTTCAAAAGAAATTAAATGTCAAATTGTTATGTGTTGTAGTTTTTTTTTATACCATCAGTCCGTTTTTTAATCAGATCTCATATATATATATATATATATATATATATATATATGGCATTTGAATTGGTGTTTGGTGCTTTTTTTCTCTGATTATATCACCAATAGTTTTGGAGGTGGTGGTAATGATTCTAGTGTTTGGTGAACTAATTTATTTGTGAGTTCATTTGAATGGGTCTTGGAAGGTAGTATTATGGAAATTGTGTAATTTTTTGAAGTACTGTGGAACCTGTTGTATGTGACCCTCTTTGTCAGTGACCACCTGTTGTTAACGACCCTTTTTCTATGCACAGACGATTTGCTAATGTTAATTGACCCTTAGTGAGCGACCACCTCCAGAACATGACCAGTGACTAACATCAATGAATGAAAATCACTAATCAAGCAACCACTTTAAAAAAAAATCCATTTTGGTTGTACACTGCAAACTTCTAAATTAGGAAAAACTAAATGAGTAATCTATTTCATTTTGCCTTGATCTAAGTCAGGAACACTTCCTCATTGTTTTATTATTGTAGTTATGTATCAAACTGTTATTTCTTGTTGAAACATATATTGCCTGAGTTCACCTCATGGTCAAACATCGGCTGTTTTGTACAACATGTTTTGCATTTGACATGTTCAAGGGATTTATTGTAGTCTCTGTATTGACTTGGATAAATTCAGGGATTGGGAAAATCACAATTATGTCCCTTTCTCAAATGTCTATCTCTTTCGTTCCTTTTTTTTTGTGTATCTATCTACTCTTTTTCTATCTGGGTATATCTATCTCTATCTCTCTGTTTTTCTACCCCCACTCAGTTTTTTGTATTTTTTTTCTTTCCATGTATTGCCACAGATTCTCTTTTGCTATTACTCACTTCTAAGAAAAAACTGAAACCGTATATACGTTTTTTTAAGTCCACTTAAATATTTTTCGTGAATAAATATTTTGGTATCCTGTTGACTGTTGTATACACGTTTTTTTAAATTTTAAAATGAATTATGCTGCATAAATGTCTTTAAAGTTAGACCATTTTCTTATGTTCTCATTTATTTGTTACCAGATTACATGGTAAAATTCTAATATGTACATTCTGGTGTAAATAGGTTGTGACTATGAGCCTTTAGTGAGCGACCACCTGGCGTATGCAATCAGTTTTTGATGACAGTGAGGGTGGTCACATACGACAGGTTCCACTGTATATGTTTTTTGGTTTTCTAGCTTTGGTAAGTATGTTTTTTAGCATTGAGGATAAAGAAGGGAGATAGAAGAGAAGTTTAAATATTTGCTCATTTAAATATACATCTCTCTTCTTCAGATAAATAATTAGGGCTGCATATTCTGAGGGCTCTAAGGTAGAAACCTATAATTAAACCAGATTTAATTCTTTGGTTGTGGTTAGATCTCAATCAAAATTCCAGTATACTGTCTGTTTGTTTTTAGAAATATAAAAAAAAACCCAAATCTCTGAAGAAGTTTAATAACAGGAAACATGTTAGATTAAAAACACTTTTCCTACTTTTTCTTTACTTATTCATAT
Organism: Ascarosepion bandense; assembly: GCA_037127315.1. Classification (NCBI taxonomy): domain Eukaryota; kingdom Metazoa; phylum Mollusca; class Cephalopoda; order Sepiida; family Sepiidae; genus Ascarosepion; species Ascarosepion bandense. The sequence goes on along the minus strand of JBBBDQ010001416.1, from coordinate 2,739,896 downwards.
ATATATATATATATATATATATGTTCCTTTTGTAAATGAGTTATTACATGACTCGTTTACAAATGGAAAATATTCAAAAGTTCTACAATATAATTGTATTGAACACTTTTTAATACAAATATGCACTAGTTTAATTTTATTATGACCAAAAACTAAGTTATTAAACAATGAATATATATATATATATATATATATATATATATATATATATATATATATAGGCTTATTCAGCATTTACATCTATTAGAAGCAGCTTACATTAAGTTACATGAGCCATCTCTTTGCAAACACACAGAGCATTCTGTTTGCTCTCTCTGTCTTTTAAAAGCAATACGAGTAAATATTTCCATTTTATTCACACTTGGAACCATTTACATTAGCTTTTTTGATTGTATATTTCCTCTTTTTTACACACATTTTTATCAATAAGTTTTATTAATAATTTTGTATTTTAGTGTGGCTCTCTTTGTTCTTGTACATATATTTTCTTGCAGTGCAAATTGTGGTATCGTCTTGGTCAAATAATATTTAGCAATGAATTCCTTTGATGATGACTTGGTCAAAAGCGATTGTTTAAGAAAGAAGGCTTTTCTGCATTTTTAAATCTGTTATATGTTTTGTGGTGTAAAATTTCTGTTTATATATATATATATATATTTTCAAATAAAACTTTAACAAGTTAACCTACATGCTACTTTCTGTTTAGATTTATATATATATATATATATATATATATATATATATATATATATATATATATATATATATACATAGTTATTGTGAATCACCTGAAGATACTAATACTTTGAAACCTAGGTTAAGGAAATAACTTATTTTCAAATTAAAGAAGATATATATATCACTTCAACTGAAACCAAATCTATCGAGTTTCGATCCTGGCTGTAAGCAAGTCGATGTTAAGCCATACTGATGAGCTGTGATACTGTGAAACAGGCTTGTAAGTAGACAACTAATATATATATATATATATATATATTATTGAGAGGAGAACTCAGTGCATAATTAAATGGTTATAAATCCAGAAATTATTTTGGCAATGTAAAAAAATTTCTAAAACTGTCTCCTTCAGACCAGTGAAAAATAAAAATATTGCTCTGGATAATATCCATTGAGCTCTATTTTTATCTAATAAATAATTTATATTAATGAAATAAAATCTTTTGGATTATCTCTCCATCTTCACAGGTTTGCCATTTTTTTCTATATATAATATGTATAATCGTTAACATAGCTCTGTTATATTACATTGAGCACTGTTTTACTAACATCAGAAAAAATATTTATATATGCTCGGAATGAGAAAGCTGGGAGCCGAGTTCAAATTCCTGTTGAATTCATTGCATTCACTTACACGCAAATACCCTTGGGAAAGGTATTAATCCATCTCTTCCTTCCAGTTATGGGTTAAATAACAGAACAGATTGGGTTCCATAGCCTTGGCTGGCAACCAGTCTACTGCAGAAAGCAATGGCAACCTACTGCAGGATAATCTTCTGCCTGGTCAGTCATGTCTCTTTCGAGACATGATTGCCCAAGCGTGTTTCACGTATGGCACTTAACTGACTGACTGATGATCAGCCTTTTTCACCCACTTTTTTGGCCATGTTCTACATTTGTACTCTTGTACATTAAATACTGAAATATTCTGTTGTTTAGTGAAGAGCTGTCACTGAGTTTATTGATCAAGATTCTGTTTTAACACATTGGTTTTACAACCACCATATTATCATGACATTTAATAAGCCATCTACCAGATAATAAGTGCATTTGTGCTGAAATGGGTCATGAAACAAAACAAATTCCACCCCACTCCCACTGCTGTAGTGCCTCAAACAGTCTGTACCTCCTAAGATGACTGACTACCTCTCTCATTCCAGCTCTTTACATGGAGCTTGGTAACTATGCAAAACACCACGAATTGCATAGACAAGCCAGCTACCAATCATAGTTTCTGTGTCTGCCCACCTCCGCTTGCTTTGGGGGTGTCAAGTCAACCGACCGACTCATTACAGCAGTTTATTATCTATCATCAACCAATGCAACAAAAATAAAACACAAGAAATCCAAGAAATCTTTACCAATAAAACAAAAATATTCTACAATGTATATAGTTATTTTTTACTATTGTTCACCCAATCCATGGCCTAAAAGCCATACAAATAGAGGGTTACTGAATTGGGATAGTGTAAAGGCATATAAGGAGAGAGAGCAATTATTGTATATTATGAGGATATGTAGGATAGGTAATGGTTGATCCTTTGACTTGAAGAGGTCAACATTGTAAAGCTTAAAGAAGCATCCATAACTGAAGGTCTGGACTAGTGGAACCAAGAAATGTATTTTGGTAGAACAAATGCCAGGAAAATAGTGACAGAGCAGCAAAAAGCTAGCATTGTTTGTTTTGTGAGAAAGAGATTGGAAGGGGAGAAAGCAATTACCCCAAAAAGCCAAGAAAACCCTTTTGAACTATGTTAAACCTGGAAAGTGACAATTGAACAGCTTCAGTCAAGATGTGGTAGCAATACTCCATTTTTCATCTGATCTGACTTTTGTAAAATCAGAGAATAGCAAGAGGAGTCAGATACTTCCTCGAGCAGGATAAAGAACCAACCATTTCATAATCCGCAATAAAGATAAAGAATAGAGAGAGGGCTCAGGCACTTCCTGAAGCAAAACAGAGAGCTAACCATTTTTGCAGTGTCTTTAGCAATGCATCGTATATACAAGTTCCACTTAAGATTTGGTGTGAGCTTGTGTTCCAAGAAGCTCCAGGCAAGAAGTCTCATTGAGAGTACGATTAAGTAGTTAATTCTGTCCTCTCTTAAATCTATAAAGCTTAAACAGAGTAGATACATTATTCTCCTTTCTAGAAGAAAAAATAATGTTTATCTAATTTGCTCTAACTTCATTCCATTCCAACATTTCCTTTAGGGTGGTGGTTCTTAAACAGTGTGGCACACCTTATAGGTGTGACAGAAGAAAATAGCAGGTGAGGCAGAATGATTGAAAACCAATCAGAGATTTAGAAAAAGGTTTTAAAAATTCATATGCCAAAAATAAATAGGATTTCAAAATTTGAAATATTATTATGTGTTATTTGTAATTGTATTCATGAGTCCCAGTATAAATAATTATAAACCAATTTTGGTGATATTTTTTCCATTATATCAAATATTAACCCAAGAACACTAACCATGGGTATATAGTACCCAGCACAAATGACGCAATTTTAATTACAATTTAATTACATTTTCAGTTCCTGATTTTCTTACTTAAATATGTTTTTCAGTTCCTAATAATGTTAACTCAAAGTAAAAAGTTTGAAGTGTCTGCATGTAAAATGTTTCATATAAAGATTTATATTTACTATTTTTTTGATATTTTTAAAATCAGGTATGATATACCCATGGTTAGTAGTAGTATAACTTCAATTGATGATTAGTGTTCCAGGGTTAAGAATATAGTAACTAGGGTCTGCAAATTGAAAGAAAGAGTTATCAGTAATAATGTTGACTTCAAATCCACTATTATCTCCCTTTAACCCATTCTCAGTTTTTTATTTTAAATGTACTTTTTATCACATAAAATTTGGTGAGGCTGGAACAAATTTTCATTTTGAAAATTCAACCCAGAGTAAAAAAGCTTCAGGATATTTAGCTTCCCTTCTGCTACTTGCCTTTTAGAGTAAATATCTTCATATAAATCTTTATTATCCACTATTTATTATTACTATTATGAATAAATTCATTGTATTATGTAACCAATATCATTGTTTAAATCTAAAAGAGTTTTTGTTCATTTCAAGAATGTCTTGCTTAGTAACAATGGAATTTCACAATTGATGACTTCTGTCTCAAATAGACAGTTTAAACAACCAATTCTTACTGGGAATCTAACATTTTGATTAGAGTAAACAATAACTGAGTTCAAACTTCAATCAAATTTGTTTCATTTTTTTACACACAAATACACTGAGAAAGGTATTAATCCATCTCTTCTCCTTCCAGATGTGGGTTGAATAGCAGAAAATTGAGTTCTATAGACTTGGTTGAAAGTAATGGCTGCTTACTGTGGGAAAATATTCTGTCTAGTCAGTCATGTCTCTTTCAAGATATGATTGTCCAAGCATGTATTACGTAGTTTTTTTGTTTTAATTGTACCACCCCGAGCAAGGCGGTAACACCACTGATGTGCAGGAGGCTACATAAGAGTGAAAAGATTAATTAGAAGAGAGTGAAGAGAAAGACAAACCAGTTAGAAAGGAGCAAGAGAAGGATGGGAATATAGGTGTGATGACAGTTGCAAAGGTGGAGAGAAAGGAAAGGATAAACAGGGTGGTGTAGAAAAAACTAAAGTCAAGTTGTTAAGAGATGAGTATTGACATTGCATTTAAATTCCTGGAGGTTGTAGCTGTCAGGAAAGCAAGAATATGGAAGCGAGTTCCACAGGTGGGAAATGCGAGAGAAGAAGCTGCAGAAGCAGAATTGCTGTCTGTATTTGATTAATGTAACTGTGAATGGGTGGGACGCAGTTGCAACTAACTGAGCTTTGTGTATGTCTTTATTATCCACTATTTATTATTGTCATTATAAATTAATTCAAATCTTCTACCGAGTCAGTCATGTCTTAAATGTGACATGATTGCCCAAGTGTGTAGCATGTATGGCAATTAACTAATTGATACAATGACACTATTCCTAAATTTGAATCTGATGTGACATACACAGCAGTGGACTTTTTGTTTTCTTTTTGGAGACAATGAGTGAATAAAGTTTAAAAGCCAATTTAAACCACACAACATTTTAGAGCGTGCAGTGTCAATGACAATTGCACTATATGCCTCCACCACAAATACAAACTGAGGAGACAAGACTTGATTTCTAAATAAACTGATGGTTTTTCAACTGGGGAGATATTAATCTATTCACCTGTTGAAGTTAGAGCAGATTAGCTCAACAAGGGATCACAATGAGAAGAGAGGGAAGACAGAAAAGAAAAGAGTACAGTTGATGTAGAAAGGATAAGAGAGAGGTGGGAGTCATGGATATAGATGTGATTAATGCTGCATTTATGATGGCAATATTCCAAGTATGGATGAATGGTTGACTTATAGATTATGTCAGATAGATTCTGAAAAGAAAAATTATCTTGCACGACAGAGTGAACCAACTTTCTTAGCAGATTAGATCAACAAGTACAACTGTTTATGATGACTGGAAAAAACTCAGGGTCAGCTCTGTGATGATGAAAACATATAGCATCTTCATTTTGGAAATCGAATGGTTTAATAAATCTCAGATATCAAAATTGAAAGAGAACGTCTACTGTACTTTAAACCAAAGTTTTCCAACCTCTGGCCAAAAATAGGCCAAGGTAAATTTCTGGTAAGCCATAGAAATTTTATAATTGGATATATTCAATGTAAAACGGAAGTAATTTTTTTGCTATGATAAATTTAATGGGCCACAGAAAAATTCTGGGCTCAAAGAGAGTCATGAGTTAAAAAAGGTTAGAAACCATTGCTTTAGACTGCTAAGACTTTCTTCGTCTATGTGACATGTCCCTTCAGAAAATAGATGATTCATGGCTCTCCAAAACTTCCTATTGTGGCCCTTTACAGTTATTTTTTTGTTAAAGATTCTTCTTCATAGTATTTACATTATTTGGACTATTGTCCTCATCTTTGTTGCCATTTGTCCTTAAGGACACATAGCCCAGTAGATACAGACATTGGTTAGTTCCTGTGACATGACCCAAAGAGTTTTGAGTTCAATACAAGGCAGTGGTAAACAAGTAACTTGCAGGATTAGAGGTAGATCACTCATGACTTTCAATTAAGGCATTACTATATAAAGAATGAGGATGATATACCCCAGTGATTGAAATAAAGGGTTCAGTTCAAAATTCCTAGCACCTGAAGAAGGCCAGAACATACAACGGCCTCAACATCATACAAATGGCAACAACGATGAAGACAATAGTCCGAATAATGTAAATACAGTAAATACTACCTCATCTCAGAAATATAGACAAATTCTGCTTCTCGTTTCAATATCCGTTTACATAATTTTGTCAAGTAAGTGGAATGTTGCTCTCCTCTACCTTTCATGTGTTCAATATACCCCTGTCAGTGTTAAGTTTTCCAATCCTTCTTTCCTCATTATGCATCCAAGGAATTTCAGTTATCACTTCCTGATTCTGCGCATAAGTTTTTCTTTGTTGTTATTTTCTTTAAGACTTCTTCATTGCTTACTACCATGCAATTCTCAATATTCTTCTGCAGAGCTACATTTCTATATTGCTTCTAATTTTATCCTCATGTGGTAAGAGTGTCCAACATTCATTGCCATATTAAAGGATCAATATCACATAGCAATATAGCACTCTTTTCATTGTTTTTAAATAAATTAAATGTAAATGAGTGAGAGGTTTGCATATGCCATCAAATATGTTAAGATCATTATGAATTAAAAAAACACAAAGAAGGTAACAGGAAACCTCTCCACTATATTTTCCAGAAGCCATAGCAATCAAGAGAAAATAAAAGAAATGTGTCAAGAGCCATAATTGTACAGAAAAAATACAATATATATATATATATATATATATATATATATATATATTCTGTTTCTCGTTCCAATATCCATTTACATAATTTTGTCAAGTAAGTGGACTAATATATATATATATATATATATATATATATATATATATTGATTGTTTAATTACTTAGTTTTTGGTCATATTAAAATTAGGCTAGTACATATTTGTATTAAAAAGTGTTCAATACAATTATATTGTAGAATTTTTGAATATTCTTCATTTGTAAATGAGTTATTACATAATCTAGGTTTCTACCATGTGATGTGTTCAGGTGCCTGAAGACATGACATGGTAGATACCTAGGTCACATAATAACTTGTTTGCAAATGAATAATATATATATATATATATATATATATATATGGTTTTGCACTACTGTAATACAATAGTGATAGATTTCTTTTTTCTATGGCTTATCAACCCTTTGCAGGTTATTTAAAGCCAGAAAATATTTTAAGAATGGAAGAACATTTTATTTGGATAAAATAATGAATTATGTATACAAGTCTTACTAATTGACTCATAGCTGGTGGGAAGAAGAGATGAATTCGTACCTTTCCCAAGAATATTTGCATGTTAAATGAATATAACAAACCCAACCGAAATTGGAACTCAGCACCTCAATAACCAATTTCAAGCCTTTATCCATTACACCACCTACACAGTCAAGTTTACAGTTGCCAATCTAGGTACTGACCAGACTTGGTGTTGCTTCACCAGTGTTTCATCGTGTTGTGGCTGTAATCCTATACCCATTTTAGAAAAAGCTAAAAATTATATCAATGTAAAACAAAAACTACTTCATCATAATATAGAGAATATCCTCAGAAATACAAGCCCAAAACTTCATGAAATTATAAAAAAAAAATTATCCACAAATGGCCATATCAATGTTGGGCCTGGTAATTAGCTAGATAAGTGACTGCCTAACCCTAACCCTGCCTAAAAATACTAAGTGCGGTAAACTTGGATCTACAGTTGGCCTGAAGCACTGTTCAAATTCAAGTCAAATTTGTTATGTCCACTTATATAGCGGGGTAGATGAGATGGGTTCATATCTTTCCTGAAGGTATGAATTCATCGCTTTTACCCTCCATCTATGGGTTAAATAGCAGGATAACCCTAGTGTGTTCTGTATCTAAACCACAGCTAGAGTGAGAACCTTGGTTGGCAACAAGTCTACCACAGAAAGAAACAGCAGCTTACTGCTTGAATTCTTCTACAAAGTCAATCATGAATCAAAAAGAGACATGATCACCACAATTATTTCAGGTGTTACTAAGTTAGATTGTGAGAAGTTTTCAGCAACAGGCTGATGTATGTTAATATCCTCACAATATCTAGTATTGTTGAAATTATTACTAACAATTTTTATCAAGATTTATGAACTCTATGTTTCGTTCAATTTTGCAAATCAATCGATTAAATTTTGTTTGAAAAAATACTTTGACAAAAAACCTAGTTTGCAGTTTTTATGCACATTATTAAAATCAAATGTACCCTATTACCTGTTTGCATTTCTCTCCAAAATTTGGTTTTAGTTGGTCAACGTATGGCTATTTTAGAGGATGTGGCTGATGAACAGTTGGACTAATGGAAGTTACAAAAAATGTTATACATAAATTCAGAAATATCTAAACTCTCAGTTATGTACAACCGCTTTATCAGATTGATGGTTAAAAATGATTTTACATGAATTTAATTTGGAAGTTTTACTGAGGCCATCCTTCTCCAAACCTTGTGAATGTAAAGATCTTATGGAACAACCAGCTAGTAATCAACTAGAATAGAAGTTGAGCCTAACTGACCAAAAAAACCACCAGGGCAAATTGGTAGGTGGTTTAAATAATAACCTGGGAGATTCCATTCTGTTACTGGCAAGTCTATTCTGTAAGCATTGATTGGCTGATAATTTCAGTGTGTATATTGAGCTCCATAAATACTGAGCACAATACCCACACTCTTGAATATTCACCTTCCTGCAGGGAGACAAAAGAAGACAGCCATGTTGAAAGGTAAGTTATTTGACTTCTATAGTGAATTGAGACTACAAAATCATAAACAGAGAACTTTACCATATAACATGCGGTTTAATAATTTATTTAATTTAATTTAATTTTATAGGACTTCATGGTAAACAATGTTTTTTAAGAAGATTTTTTTTCCTTTTAAACAGCAAAGAATAAATTCTTAGGATTTCTTACTCTTGAGCATGCAACATACAACTGGCCATACATAATTATTTCTTTCTGGATCCAAATTCCAACTTTTTGAAGTGTTTGACCTTGAGATTTATTTATAGTTCTTGCAAACACAGGGTGAACTGGAAACTGGATTCTTATATATATATATATATATATATATATATATATATATATATATAAAACAACCCCTAGTGCGTCCAGTCAACCTCCCTCACCTTTGGCCAATTCTGCCCATGTTGTATTGTTGATCTCAGAGTAGCCAAAGCAGGACCACTTATTACTACTTGATAAGGATAGACCAGACTTGTGAGGGATTGGTATATGTTAAAAAAAACAGATTCAAGATTGCAATGACATGGTATTCATTTATATATATATATATATATATATATAAAATAAAATAAATTTCGATGTTCAAAACTGTTGTAAAGCTAGACAAAGCCAAATTTTCCAATTTTTTCACTTACAACTCTACCTAAAAGTAAAATTGTCCAAAATCTAAAAATAGATATAGATTGCTAACCAATTTTTTTTGTGACGTAAATTTTTTAATTCTTAACCTTCATTTTTTATTTCTTTTTTATTTCATTTTGAAATGTGGTAGTTGCCGATGAAATGTGAAATCTCTTTTAGGGATTTCATGTTGAAATGATCAACATATAATTACATTGAGCTCTCCACATGTATAATTTTAATTACATTGAGCTCTCCACCTGTATCATTTTTTAATATTAAATCTACTTTTCCTTTTGAATTAAAGTTACTTTTTAATATATATATATATATATATATATATATATCACAAATAGTTACAAGATTACAAACAAGTCAAAATAAGTGATGGAAAGAAATATCAGTGGCTGGTGGGTGTTCAGTAGAATATTTGTGTTACCTTATTTCTATGCGGTGATCAGTGGGTTGAATTTGGAATATTTCTCTCTCTCATCTTCTTACTATTATTTCTCCCAGCATGCAAGGTTTTCAGGCTGACCATGTTATTCAAACCTCTTCCCAGCCTGTCTCACCAAGACTTGACTAATTAAATTCATCTTGCACCCTGATTTTGTTAAACACCACTCGGACCTGGTTAGAAAAGAAGGGTGTAAACTTTTCATCCCCCCTTACTGTATAACCTTTACCATCTTGAAATGAAAACAATTACATTTATCCATTTTGATTTCACACCCCTCTTATTGTCTGTTCTTATCAACTGCCCTGGTAATCCAGTACACAGGAAATACACAAGACTGTATTTTGAATTAGGGTCACACATTGTCAGAACCCACTGACAGATGTTGTGACTGGAATTATTAACTATTGATAAATTCACTTACTTTCTCAACAAAAAAATTTTATACCCAGTAAATCCTTGTACCTGTACTTTCCACTTTTTTAACATTTTGGCTACTTTTCCTGACAAAAATAATTGTATTCTCCAATTTTAGAGAAATTTTTTCTCATCTTGAAAATTACTTAAAATTAATACCAGCCATCTGAAAAAAGGGTCACATATATAAAAACTTAAATTAAACATATACAAAAAACAATATTGATTTTTATTAAATAAATATTTGTTATTTTAATCATTAAGTTGTTTTTAAAATAATGGCATTATTTTGTATGGTAAATGATAAAAATTTTAATTTTCACTCACAAAATTAATGAAAATTTATTGTACTAAGCTATGCAGCCTAGTAAAATGAATTCTACTTTGTACCTGCTTAGCTGTGTGCACTTCTCCCCATGTGATTTTAATCGGTCAATCAGTTCAGTTAAGTGTCATACGTGATACACGCTTTGACTGACTGGGCAGAAGGTTATCCCATAGTTGATTGCCATTACTTTCTGTGGTAGACTGATTGCCAATCACAGCTATAGAACCCAAACTTTCCTATTATTTAACCAATAACTGGAGGGAAGAAATGGGTTAATACCTTTCCCAAGGGTATTTGTGCATAAGTGAATGCAAGGAATTCAAACTCAGCTACCAAATTTGTCGTTCCAAGTTGACATCCACAGCACAACAACGCACATCAGGTCAATACACGGTTATTTTAGAGGGTGTGATGAACAGACAAATGAACAGACAGACTAATGGAAGTCACTGAATTTTATATGTAGATATCAAACTAAACAGCATTTCCTTCAAGGTTATTTTCAGTTAAGTGCCATATGTGATACATGCATGGGCAATCATGTCTCGAAAGAGACATGACTGACTGGGCAGAGGATTTCCCCATATTAGGTTGCCATTATATTCTGTGATAGACTGGTTCTCAACCATGGCTATAGAACCCAATCTGTCCTACTATTTAACCCATAGCTGGAAAGAGAAGTAACAGATTAATACCTTTCTCATGGGTATTTGCATGTATATGAATGCAATGAATTCAACTGGAATTCAAACTCTGATTTCTCATTCCAAGCCAATATCTATTGCACGACAACACACATCTAATAAAGACAAAGATGATTTTAACCAGATAATAAATCTATTTTCCATCACAGAAGCCTATATAAGATTAAACTTGGTTTAAAGCTATGCCAAATCAATAATTTTTTCTTATGCCTTGTTACCCTTCACTAATAAAATAATATTCGAATCTCTGTGCAAGAACACTAAGAGAATTAAGTTGATACAATAAACCTATACGAATACTGTCAGTTCTAGCAGACCTCAGGCACCATTTTACCATAAAAATAAGAAATAAAATAAGAGCCAGAAAGCAATTCAGTTCCCATAGAGCAGAATTTCTCAACCATTTTTTCTTCAGGGCCCACTTGTAGAATAACTTGAACTCTAAGGCTCCCTTTAAATTTTAATAAGGCATAATTTAATCATGAAATTTGAAAACAGGAAAATAAAGAAGTATCCTGAAATAAGCATTTATTTTTAAGACATTAAATTGTATATTAAGCTTGTAGAATAACTAAAACTTTGAAATTGACTTTAAATTTTAATAAGGAAAAATTAGTCAAGATATTTGAAAACAGGGAAATCAAGAAGTATCCTGAGATAAGCATTTATTTTTAAGACATTAAATTGTATATTAAGCTTGTAGAATAACTAAAACTTTGAAATTGACTTTAAATTTTAATAAGGAAAAATTAGTCAAGGGATTTGAAAACAGGGAAATCAAGAAGTATCCTGAAATAAGCATTTATTTTTAAGACATTAAATTGTATATTAATCTTGTAGAATAAATAAAATTTTGAAATTGACTTTAAATTTTAATAAGGAAAAATTAGTCAAGAGATTTGAAAACAGGGAAATAAAGAAGTATCATGAAATAAGCATTTATTTTTAAGACATTACATTGTGTATTTATGTGTGTTGTGGTTTCGTGAATATTGGCATAGAATGAGAAATCAGAGAGCTGAGTTCAAATTCCAGTTGAATTCCTTACATTCACTTATGTGCAAATACCCTTGGGAATGTATTAATCCGTCTCTTCTACCTTGTGCTATGTGTTAAATAGCAGAACAGATTGAGTTCTATAGCCCTGATTAGCAACCAGTCTACCACAGAAAGTAGTGGCAAACTACTGTTAAAAAATCTTCTGCTCAGTCAATCATGTCTCTTTTTCAAGACATAATTGCCCAAGTGTGTATCACATATGGTACTTAACTGACTGTGTGAAACCAATGCTTGATGTGCTTTGGCAAAGAAGAAAATTACTTTTAATACTTGTTTAATGACATATCAAGACCTTTATGGGTCATTTAATGCCAAAATCTAAAATTTTTAAGGCATTTGTATGTCTTCAAATACAGATAATGTTTGTAATTCTACTATAAAAATGTACTTTTATATTTTCATATTTTTTGTTTTTGTTTGGGAGGTACACTATTTGCTCATAACAGATGCTACCACCCCAGGTCAGGGTGAACATGGAAACAACAGCAATTAAAAGGTCATTTCATGCTCTTCAAAACTTCCTGATCAGAGGCCTTGTTGCTAGATATAGTTTACCATCAAACAGAGGACTATTAGACGCTTGTATTTTTTGGTTTAGCTATTCTCAAAGATTAGCCATATAGTTTTCGTTTGAAGGGATTCATGAAAATCTGCTTTTTTTTTTTCCAGAAAGGCCGATAATGACTTATTTAAATCCCTTGAGGAAGCCAAAAGGGAAAAGATTATCCTTCTTAAAGATTAAGGAATTTGGCATCCAGTTTAAAATATCAAATGACAAAGCCTTGACTTAGCATTGGAAGCCATGTGCTTAGTGTCTTTGGCTTTCTAAAAACAAAGGTTTTTTTTAATTATAAAAATAATTAATAAATTATTTTTTTGTTCTGTTGGGATGCACTTGGCTAACTTTCAGGGTGTATTAGGGCACCCAGGTGCATTGGCTGAGAAACACTGTTATAAATAATAATAAGAAGAAGACTTGATGCTACACCAGGCATATCTCTCATGGTTTTGGATTCTAATTGATTGACTTCCAGCATTCATTTATACAATCACTGAAGTTAAAAAATGTCGAACCTGGTCAGTACCTAGATGTGTGTCCACTTGAGAATAGCAGATGCTGTAAGCTTGGGTGTGTGAGTGGTGTAATGGATAATGGCTCAGAATTGTTAATTGGAGAGCTGAGTTCCAATTCCAATTGGGTTCATTATATTCACTTACATGCAAATACCCTTATCATGAAATTTGAAAATAGGAAAACAAGGCCAATAATGACTGACTTAAATCTCTTTAAGAGACAGAAGAAAAATAATTATCCATTCCTCCTTAAAGATTAAGGGGTTTAGCATCTGGTTTAAAAGATCAAATGACAAAGACTTGACTTAGACATGGAAGTCATGTGCTTGGTGTTTCTAGAGTTTTAAGAATAAAGATTTTTTAAATATAAAAACAATTCATCGATTAGTCTTGTTAATTTGGCAAACCACCTTGCTACCTTTCAGGATGTATCAGTACACTGGTTAAGAAATGCTGCACTTGAAATAGTGTCATTGAAAGAGTTATTTTATTTCTTCATTTCTGAACCAAACTGACAAACTGTTATTATGCCTGATCTACATTGGAATGAACTCTTCCCCCTTCATAAAGAGACTTCGTGGGGAGATAGTTGAGACACAGTGTAACATGACAGTTCGGACGAACACTTCTATCTGCTAACTAATAACACTCTTATTTTCTTATTCTCCTCAGAGTTCTTGACAAAATACTGTAATGTGATCGGTACTGACTTGGCAGACCAGTTGCAGTCACTCTATCACCGGCGTGATGTGGCTTCCCTGTGCTTATACATATATATGTGCTAAATACTTTCACAGCTTCTGCGCCGATGAACTTAGATCACTGGTGTCCCCTAGGTATGAATTTGCATGAGATACTAGATTAGCAACTAGGTCCCAACCTTTTACAGTGAAACTGATAAGATGTAACCGCAATTTCTACTCCAACAGTTTCTTTTCTCGTGCTTCCCGACTGTGGAATTCCCTTCCACATACTTGCTTCCCTAACAGCTACAATCTCCAGGAGTTTAAATGTAAGGTCAATAGACACCTCCTAATACACTAACTCACATCCATTTTCTCAAACACTCTTCCCATCTACCCAACCCTCATCCTCAGTATCCTTACCCGTCTATCACCCTCCTTCTGACATTTCCTATATCTAACCACTTTTTCTCATCACCTTCCCCTATGTAACCCCCTGTGCAATAGTGGCAGTGGAATGCCTTGCTTGAGGTGAAATGATTAAAAAATATATATATATATTCTGTTATTCCAATACTCTGGTTCAACTTAACTTCTTTTTGTGTCTTTCTTCCTGGCCCTAACAGGCCACAGTACTAACCAATAGAATAACAATGTATATATTAAGACAACTGATTCAATGTGTCATTCTTCTTCTTCTATCTGCTGTGGCCATCAGGATATGACAGATTATGACTCTCCACAACTTCTTATCTTTTGTCACGCATATGATGCCTGTTTCATTTCTAAACCTTTGAGTTACTAATCTGCCAACTATTTGCTCCAGCACATTAGGACAGATGGCTTACGGCAATATCACGTTGAATACACCGGTTCTCGCTCGATCACCAAAGTTAAACAACATTGAGCCTGGTCAGTACTTTGATGGGTTACCACTTGGGAATACCAGGTGTTGTTAGCGTTTAGTGACGGATGTGCGTTGTGGTGCAGTGGATATCGGCTCGGAAAGAAAAATCGGTGAGCCAAGTTTGAATTCCAGTTGAATACCCTGCATTCACTTAAGCACTGGTACCCTTGGGAAAGGTATTAATCCGTCCCTTCCCTCCAGTTATGGGTTAAATAACAAGGGTAGGACTTGGGGACCCTGCCCTTAAAAACAAATCCCAATGAATCTTGATACTCGAAAAGAAAAAAGTATTACTAGACACAAAACTTATATAAAAACAACAATAAATTGTTGAAAGAAAAAGGCATTACCAGCAATAAATAAATAAAATTTAGTTGGCAATAAATGACCCGCTGAGGTTGATATGCCATAAAAACAAAACAACCAACCAACCAACCAACCAAACATTAGTACAGAGATTTGAGAGCTCTCTATGCTCTACTTACCATCAATATGTTCTGTGAATCTCAAATTCTCCAAATCTTCTTTCCTCATTATGTCTTCCAAATAAAATGGAAAGACTATATTAAATCCATTGTTAGTTTAGCTATAATTACTTTTTACTCATACTTAAAATATTGTTGCCACATATAATCTGGTGCTCTTGCTATATATTTAGAGATTCTTGATAAAATCCAAAGAAGAATCAGCAATGTTATTAATCCTGACCTGGAATCTTAGCTTCAGTCATTTTCCTACTACTGTAAAGTTGCCTCCCTGTGCTTTTTCTATAAATATTTTCATAGTAACTGTTCAGAGGAGCTTTTCACTACAGTACGTAGACTTTATGAATTTAAGTGCAGTACTAGATTTGCAACAAGGTCTCATTTATCTAATTGGCCAGATGTAACCATAAGTTCTATGCTGACAGTTTCTTTTCTAATGCAGGTCATTATTCTAAGAAGTAAGAGGGTACAAATGAAAAGATTAAAAATTGACAAGGTTCTTTTTCATTAAAGCAGATATATTGAGCTTAGCAACTTAAACAAAATATTACAATATCAACCAAAAGTATGAAATACAGGTCATTTATTTAAAGAAGCAAGAGGGTACAAATGAAAAGATTAAAAATTGACAAGACTTTCAACTTTAGTGCAGGGTACATTAAATGCATGAGAGCATTGTCTATCTTTTAGGTTTACAGTCTCATCACATTGAAACACTGGTAATACCAGGTGTTGTAAGCTTGGATTTGCAGGCGGTGTAATAATAATGACTCAGGATTGCTAATCAGAGAGAAGAGGCTGAATTTCAGTCAGATTCACAAATGCCTTTGAGAAAGGTATGAATCAATTTCTTTTCGTCCCAGCTATTTATTAAATAGCGGAAGAGACTGGTTTCTGTAGCCTTAGTTTGACAGCAGTTGACTGCAGAAAGTAATGGCCCAGCCTACTATAAGAATTTTTCTACCAAGTCAATTATGAATCGAAAAGAGAGGTGACCACCCAAGTGTGCATCACACATGGCACCCTAGGAAGAAAGGGGGAGTCATAAATACTCTTAAGAAAGGTATGAATTTATCTCTTTTTCTCCCAGCTATGGGGTAAATAGTAGAAGAGACTGGGTCCTGTAGCCTTAGTTTAGCAACTAGTTTAGCACAGAAAGTAATAGCAGACTACTATGGAAATTCTTCTCCCAAGTCAATTATGAATCGAAAAGAGATAGTTTCTAACATATGCACAATAGTGGGGGCGCTAGAGGGTGTCATTGGTGATGTCATTGCATGGATCACTAGGGGGTTTCAGGTTTTTCAACATCGTACTCCCCTCACCGTGCCAACCCTACCAGAGATGATCAGTTTCTGGCCCACCCTCGATAAGCGCTTTCAGACACTGGGAAAATTACGTTTGGGCCTGGTACAAAACCTTGCAAATGCTTCTGATTGGCGACAGTCAGAGCCCCTTCCATTTAGAGGCGAACCGTACATGAGCTCGTCTGAAAATATGAAACAATTTACCTATTGTACGGCTATTAGAAAAAAAACTCAACTCAGAATTAATCACGATACATTAATTTAAAACTTATTTATGCATTTTATCTTATTTACGAGTACTAATAAAATGAAAAGAAATCAGAAATGCAGAATTTCGGGGAATTTTAGCTAGCAATTTGTTTTGAAATCCAGGCACTCGCTCTTTTGATCCATAACCAATTAGCTTTTTCTCCCAACTATGGGATAAATAGTAGAAGAGACTAGGTCCTGTAGCCTTAGTTTAGCAACTAGTCTAGCACAGAAAGTAATAGCAGACTACTATGGAAATTCTTCTCCCAAGTCAATTATGAATCGAAAAGAGATGTGACCACCCAAGTGTGCATCACACATGACACCCTAGGAAGAAAGGGGGAATCATAAATACTCTTGAGAAAGGTATGAATTTATCTCTTTTTCTCCCAGCTATGGGGTAAATAGTAGCAACTAAGCATATGTAACAGATGGCATCTAAGAAAGGAAAAAAAATCAATTATTTTCTCCATGCACTGCACATGGTCATCTTTTCTGAGACTGCTTTTCTTGCAAATGCCATTCTGTGTAATAGATCACAAGCAGCCACCAGGAAGTCTTTGTAATCTGATTACATGGAAATGGCTTTCTTCTTATCCGTTAAACATCTTAAAATCACATTAGCTGAACTTGTATCTGCATCCTGTCCGGTTTAATAAGTATTCATTTATGCTTAGACACTTGAGCTATGTACAATAACTGAGCTAACCTAGTTTTGAATTTTTTGAATGATCACCAGGCATTACAGGAAGCAGACGACCATTTCAGCATGAATGGACTATCATAATGGGCATCACTGGAACAAATTTTCAGAATAATATTAATATTCCATCTGCAAAAGACTGATCTTTTCCATTCACTTTAGAAATGACTGTAAAAGATTACATTTTTATGAACCCAAGTGTTTAAGTATTAGAGAATGTCAAAATTATCCTTTTCTAATAGGAATCAATTTAAGTAAAAATACCCATGAATGTTTGAGTTTTCCTCTTTGAATTTTCTAATAAATCTTAATTTTTAATTTATTGATTAAATAAACTCATGACTAATTACACAACAATAAAAATATCTGTAGAAATTTCCCTATCATATCATTAAATATTTGAGCTTAACAACAAAATATTGCAATAACTATCATAAAAATGAACACTGGTCATTATTTTAAGAAGTAAGGGGGTACAAACATTATTCATTTTACTGAAACAGATGTTAAACACTTGTATCTTTCTTTCTTTCTTTCATTTTCTCACTAAAACCAAGTAGCATCACTGATATGTCTTTCCTGTCTTCCCATACGATCAGAAAAGCATAGTCCATTATTTATTAGGTATTGGTAAATAGTAATGTACATGCTAAGAGGGAGATGTGCAGAATTAAAAAAACATGCTAAAGTAACTTATTATAACTTTAGAAACAAGGCCCATATGCAAGATTCAACACATACAGAATAGTTTTAAATGACCCAATATTAGTATTCAACATCAGTGATAAAATTTATTAAAACTCAAGTACTTATTTTATATTAATTCCATATGAACTACTGAATTCATCTTGGACTTATTGCAGTGTTTCTAGCCTTTTACCCTTCAGCCTTCTTCAGGAAACCTTCAATGAATTTTGAACAGTAATAAATAAAAAGCATGACATGTATAGCAGAACAATAACAATCTGCTCCTGTTGATTAATTAAAGTGTCACATTTAAAATTATCTGAAGTTTATTAATAGATATATTTTTTCTTTTTTTTTAATCATGTCATCCCAAGTAAAGTGGGACCACCACTATTGCATAGAGGGTTACAGTGAAAGAAAAGACTGGGTAGAGGGGTATTGAAGGAAAGATAAAAGATGAATGGGATTCAAGAAGATATAAGATGGCAATTGATGTTGCATCTAAATGTTTGGAGATTGTAGCCATCAGGGAAGAGAAAAGACTGGGTACAGGGATATTGAAGAAAAGATAAAAGATGAATGGGATTCAAGAAGATAGAAGATGGCAATTGATGTTGCATCTAAATGTTTGGAGATTGTAGCCATCAGGGAAGAGAAAAGACTGGGTACAAGGATATTGAAGAAAAGATAAAAGATGAATGGGATTCAAGAAGATAGAAGATGGCAATTGATGTTGCATCTAAATGTTTGGAGATTGTAGCCATCAGGAAAGAGAAAAGACTGGGTACAGGGGTATTGAAGAAAAGATAAAAGATGAATGGGATTCAAGAAGATAGAAGATGGCAATTGATGTTGCATCTAAATGTTTGGAGATTGTAGCCATCAGGGAAGAGAAAAGACTGGGTACAAGGATATTGAAGAAAAGATAAAAGATGAATGGGATTCAAGAAGATAGAAGATGGCAATTGATGTTGCATCTAAATGTTTGGAGATTGTAGCCATCAGGGAAGAGAAAAGACTGGGTACAGGGGTATTGAAGAAAAGATAAAAGATGAATGGGATTCAAGAAGATAGAAGATGGCAATTGATGTTGCATTTAAATTTTTGGAGATTGTAGCTATCAGGGAAGTAAGTAAACGAATGGAAGTTCCACAGGCAGAAAGTGTCAGAAAATAAACTGATGGAGTAGATGTGGTTGTTATATTTAACCATTTCAACGGTAAAACAGTGGGACTTAGATACCAATCTAGTAGCACACTAAAATTCATGTGAACAAGGAACCAGGGAAAGCTTTAGGATTTTTCTTCGGATGTTTTATTGAAAAAATGTAAGTATTCAAGTAACCAATTAAAAAAATAAGAGTTAAAATTTAAATGAAGAACTGAAAAAATATTTTCCAAATGTTCTGTCAAATGAGTTGAGTCAGTGTCCCAAATTTAAAGCAAAATTTCAAGTGAATAAGTTTTGGTGCTAATATATAAACAAAAATGGTGTAAATAAAAGCTTGGGGATACAAAGGGCAAAACATTGTGATAACAACAAAGATGAAAATAAAAGTCTGAGTGAAAATATGGATAAATCCTTGTCCTAGAAATACAAACAGAAATTACAAAGGAATTGAGGACTGTCAAAATTATTTTTTTACTCAATTTAATTCAACTTGATGTAATTTTCAAATAGAAGGTTAGAAAATAAAATCAATAACTGGATTCAATAGACAATGTATTCTTCTTCTTCATGTGCAGTGTCCCTTCAAGATGTAGGTCATCATGAACTTCAGCTTAGCTCTGTCTCTTGTCACTCTCAATATTTTATTTCTCCCAAACCACACTTCTCCATCCACTTGCTCAGGCCTTCTCAAGTATGTCTTGCACTGCTTTCTCCTGTCTCTCTTTCCTTCTATCTATCCTTTGAGTATTAACCCTCTAGGGCCATTCGTATCATATTTGATACAGTATTTCCCTATAAGGAAACATTTGGTATTTCCCTATAAGGAAACATTTGGTATTCATTGACTGAGCAGTCAGTACTGCTTTCATTTGAAATTTATAAAATATTTCTCTTAAAAAATTTTTCAGGAAAATATTTCTTTCAAGGCTTGTTTTCATACTGTATCAAATATGATACGAATGGCCCTAGAGGGTTAAATTCTCTAGGTCCTCTTCCTGATGTTTTTTCTAATTTGCATTCTCTCCAACACCTCATTGCTGCTCATGTGTTCAGTCCATGGTATCCTCAGCATCCTTCTGTAAAACCACATTTCTGCTGTCTCAAGCTTTTCCTTCATCCTTGATGAGATCATCTAACATTGACTTCCATACAGAAGGACAGACATCACAAAGAAATCCAGCCTTCTTTTCCTTGTTTTCAATTAGATTTTCCTGTCTCTCAGTACTCTGGTTAGATTTTGAAATACATCCTTGGCCATGTGAATGCCTTTTTAGATCTCAATGTTGCCCTTTCCATCCTCTGTCAGAACACTTTCCAGGTATTTAAAATTTAAAATTTTTTATTTTAGTTTCTCCAACATTTAGTTAGCATTTTAGGGTTTTCGTTTTGCTGAGAACTATACATTCAGTTTTCTTGAAGTTTATGCTCAGTGATTTCTTGTTTTCTTTTGCTACCTTCTATAGGAGGTCCTGCATTTTCCTTTCCTTGTGTCATCCGCATATCTTAGATTGTTGAGATTGTGGCCGTTAATAATGAATTCTCTCAGAATTGTTTTGCTGTAAAAGTTGAATAGATCTGATGAGAAAACACATCCTTGTCTTACGCCGGTATCTATTTTTTGTGTACCTGCTGAATTCACTTCTTATCCATGTGCAAGCGGTTTGCTGCCAATATACATTCTTGATTATCCTAATGACTTTTCCAAAAATGTCGAGGTTGTCGAGCATCTCTAAAAAGCATAAATGGCAGGTCACTGATATTCAATGTCAGTGAGTGAGGATCTAAGAGATTTGCAACATGGTTGTAAAGAATCTGCATCGTATTTTCAACTATGTTGGGATGTTATCTTCAACATTTAGGGTCAGATAAAGAACAGTTTCTGTTTAGCAAAATTCCAAAAGATGCTGGCATTACATCCAGAATTTTATTTTTGTTTTAAACAGTACTGTTTAACACAGATTTGTACACAACAGGCAGAAAGGCATTTTATATATATATATCTAAACTTATTTATAAATGGAAATTTGTGTGTGTGTGTGTGTGTGTGTGTGTCCGTTACCTATAGACTTCAAAATGGCTGAACCAATTTTCTTTAAAATTTACACAGTTGTACTATAAGCGGCTATGAGTGTTCTTACCTAGGTTTTGTGTCGAGGTAGCCTGATAAATATCGAAAATCAATAAAATCGGGTTATAGAAGGAGTGATTTGATTTTAATCAAATTTGAGTCACTCATAGACAAAGACATAAGAAACGATATTCAGAAGTTTCAAGGTTGCAGTTCTTACAATAGTGCAGAAAATTGATAATATATCTAAACTTATTTATAAATGGAACTTTGTGTGTCTGTGTCAGTGTGTGTGTGTCCATTACCTATAGACTCCGAAATGACTGAACTGATTTTCTTGAAAATTTACACAGTTGTACTATAAGCATCTGCGAGTGTTCTTAGCTAGGTTTTGTGTTGAGGTACCCCCTATAAATATCGAAAATCGATAATCAAAAAAATTGGGTTATAGAAGAAATGGTCCTATTTTAATCAAATTTGATACACTCATAGACAAAGACATAAGAAATGATATTCAGAAGTTTCAAGGTTGCAGTTTTTACAGTAATGCAGAAAATCGATAATATATATATATAAAAGGCAAGATGTTTGTGTGTGTGTCTGTTTATCTGTCTGTATGTCTGTATTTTTTCAGCCCTTTTATTTTAGTTTTTGCTTCAGGTTTGGCTCTAAGTATGTATAATTGTAGTTCTTAGTCTCAGCCATCATTTCATTTACTCAGAGGACTTATTTAGTCTTCAAAATTCAGTTTACAATGAAAAAAACTTATTTGATATCGATACAAGGAAATCAAAATTTGATTTGCATCCATTCATTCTTCTTTCAGTCTATAGTTTCGCTTTAGCTGGAAAGAACTATTGCTTTTTAGTCTTTTGTGCCAATGTCCAAAGAGTCTGAGCTCCAAGACCATGGATTAGTTTTAAAGCTTTCATTACACCCGAGCAATGCTGGGCCATACTGCTAGTATAAACAGATATGTCTCTTTGTCTGTGTGTATATGTTTGTGTGGCTCCATTTTAACGAATGCTACTTCTTCAAATCCCTTGGTCTAATTTCAACCAAATTGGGTCACTTGTCGATCATGATATAAATGTTTGATGTACACAAAAATTCTTTGAATCAATTTATAGGGTACAGCAGGAATCATTGAAATGCTTAGAATTCACAAACTCTTCTCTGTGAGATGCCACATGAGATTTCAACCAAATTGGTTAACTTGTAGATCAAAGTCCCAAACTTTGACATACACAAAAATATTTTGAATCAATGTACAGGGTTCATCAAAAATTAATGACAAACATAATTTCAGGTCTTTTGTGTACTTTTTAAGCATTTTTTCAAGGTTCTTCACTTAAACTCAACCAAAATTGATTTACTGGTAGATCAAGACGTGATGCCTTGATATGCAAACAAACATTTCAATTGACACATAGGGTGTGACAAAAATAAATGGAAAATTTTGCTTTTTGCAATTATTTATTTCCTCTGAAACACTTAGTTGTATTCCAATAAAAATCAGGTCTTTTTTGTCACTTCTACCTTATCATATGCCATAACAATTTTATGTTTTTTACAAGGTACCAACTCCTCCAACATTGCAGGGAGAATGCATCCACTTCTGCATCACAACATCATCACATCACATTACAGGCTCTCATATTGCTTTGCCCCATTCTTTCAATTGTACATACATCATTTCTGTTTCCTGGCAAAATTGATCAAGCATGAATCCTGTTTTACAAATACAACGAAAAGCAATACTTACTTCACATTTTTTTGACTTACATGTCACAACAACCTCATACTGGAGCTTTTTGAATAAGCACTTGACCTTACCATTTTAACATGAACTTTAAAAAACCCTGAATAACGCCGGACTATACAGCTAGTATATATATATATATATATATATATATATATATATATATATATATATATAAATATGAATTAGGATCAAATATAGATCAAATTAGAGAGAGACAGACTACATGAAAAAACAAGTACTTGGGAACATTGAGAAATGAATAATAATAACATCTGTCAACATTACTGTTCATTTCTGACATCTTTCAATTATAATACATGAAAGAATATCCGTGAATATAAATGAATATTATTAAAAATAAGCAAACAAAATAATAACATCTGTCAACATTACTGTTCATTTCTGACATCTTTCAATTATAATACATGAAAGAATATCCGTGAATATAAATGAATATTATTAAAAATAAGCAAACAAAATGTTTGCAATTTATTTAATCTAACATGTCTAATATATATATATATATATATATATATATATGGACTTTAACAAACAGAACATATTTTATTAGGATCTGAGATATCTTTCAGCCAACACTTATTCATATGTAACCATTGGCAGTTATTAATAGTAATGAAGTGTCCTCGTATATTGAGGCACAATCCTGACTATTCAGCAGATGTTGTCCAATTGCTGATTTCTGGATGGTTTGTGTAGTTCTTATGTGACGTGCAGGATTGCAAGAATGGATGTTAGCAGGGACATGCTGTGAAACACGTGTTTCTAATCTGACATTAGTCCATCTTATATAAACCGCTTTACAGCTGCATTTAAACTTATAAATGACAGAATTTTTACATAAATAGGACAGCTTATCTTTTGAAAATGAAGGGAACACGGTTCAAGTATAAAAGATAGTCCTTAATTTTACTGAATAATAGCAAAACAAAACATATGCCGAAACTTTATCAGTAATAAACTGACACTTTCTACCAAGCCAAGGTAGTTTCAAGTAAATCAGACAGCGATTAGGTCCAAAGACAGCTGGTTCCTTAAACTGTCTGATTTTCCTAGCAATCACACATTTGATAGTGTTAGATGAATAACCATTAGCCTTGAAACTACTTTGCATTAGATGTTCACTATCTATTAACCTAGGGAAACAAATCATTAGGGCACAATGAACCAGAGTCTCAATTAGACCTATTATATAGGACTGACTAATCTCAGATAAGAGCCAGCTTTCTCTGACGATCTGATTAGGTGAAACCTGGTAGGTCTGTCTGGCTCACTTGGTATTTTTTACTTATTTCGCTCTACCTAAGTAGTGAGCACTTTTTGTTAGTTGATTACTAGTATCAGGGTTTTGTCTTTGGGATACATGCTGACTCAGTCCAAACCCTTTTGACTGATGTTCATGTACTTAGCTTTTTCTTTTTTTTTAAATCTGTTTTTTTTTTCCTTCTTTGTAGATTCGTGAAAGATTTTTTGACATGAGTATAGTTATAATCTCATTTATATATATATATATATATATATATATATATATATGATTCAATGCACCTATGGCTTAGTGGGTAGCAGCTTCGACTGATACCAAATCGGTTGAGTTTCGATCCTGGCCATAAGCAAGTGGATGTGTCTAGCCACACTGATGAGCTGTAATACAGTGCAACAGGCTTGTATGTGGATGACTAATATATATATATACTGGACTCTCTCATCCTTTTCATTGTATGAGGATCAAACAGCTCAGTTCTTAGAACCAACAGCATTACTTTCCACACATATGATTTGATTATAGTGTTAAAAGCCTGTGCAGTACCAACCCTATTTATAGGAAGAGCCGAATACAGAGAACTGGTACACGTTATATCACAAGGTACCAAAACAATCCTTTGCAGGATTGAGAGTTATCCTTCTCCTAAACCAGCTGCCGCCTAAGACTATAGGAACCCAGTCTATTCTGTTATTTACCCATAGCTGAAGGTGGAAAAAAAGATTAGATTCATACTTTACCCAAGAGTATTAGCACATAAGTAAATGCAATGAACTCAAAGGGAATTTTAAATTGGCTCTCTGCTTCCACACTCAGAACTGCTAACCATTACTCCACCATGCCTACATATATATATATATATATATATATATTAATATGCTCATACATACACATGCAAGTTTATATACATCAAACAATATCCAATTAAGACATATATTCAAGACAGGTATATCAATAAGGATATATAGAGTTAAAGTCATTATTCCATCAAGATTTTTAAAAAAATGTATGTTCATATATGACATGACAATAGTTGTGTTTGTCTGGAGTTCTGAAATGAGATATTGTTATTAATCTCTGAATTCCTCTAACCATCATGAAGTCATGTTGCTTGCATTTACAAACAATTCTATTTGCAATGAAAGAAATAAAAAAAATACTCCAAATCGGAAAAATCAATGAAACCAACATCTGATAGAATGTTGGAAAATTCTCAGCACAACACTTTTTCTATATGCCACATCCCTTCAGGACATATAAATTATGGCTCTCCACAACTTCCTGTCCTTTGTAGCACTTAATAAATTTTGCCTTTCTCTTCAGTCAGTTAAGTGTCATACGTGAAACACACTTGGGTGATCATATCTTGAAAGAGACATGACTGACTGGGCAGAAGATTATCCCACAGTAGGTTGCCATTGCTTTCTGCGGTAGACTGGTTGCCTGCCAAGGCTATAGAACCCAATCTGTCCTGTTATTTAACCCATAACTGGAAGGAAGAGACAGATTAATACCTTTCCCAAGGGTATTTGCGCATAAGTGAATGCAATGAATTCAACTAGAATTTGAACTCAGCTCCCTGATTTCTCGTTCCGAGCCGATATCCACTGCACTTCAACGCACATCAGTGATATAAAAATGGATATGTCTGTCTGTCTGTGTGTTTGTATGTCTCTATTCTAATGACCCCTACTTCTCCAAAACTCTTGGTTTGATTTCAAAATTAGGTCACTTGTCAATTATAACATGAACCTATGATGTATGCAAAAATTTTTAAAATCAATTTACAGGATACGGAAGAAATCACCGAAATGCTTAGAATTTACGAACTCTTCTCTTCTGATGCACCTTATGAGAATTCAACCAAATTTGGGTAACTTGTAGATCAAGGTCCAAACATTTGGTGTACCCAAAATCTTTTGAATCAATGTACCGGGTTTGTTAAAAATCAATCACAAACATAATTTCGGGTGGTCTTTCGCACATTTTATGTATTTCTCCAAGACACTTCAATCAAACTCAATCAAAACTGAGTCACTGGTAGATCAAGGTTTGATGTCTTAATATGTGAACAAAAATTGCAATTAGCACATAGGGTGTGGCAAAAATAAATGGAATATTTTGCTTTTTGCAATCATTTATTTCTCTGAAGCGCTTTCAGCAAAAATCAGGTCTTTTTTGTAACTTTTACCCTATCATATGCAATAACAATTTCACTTTTTCTACAAGGTGCTAATCCCTCCAATGTTGCAGGGACAATGCATCCACTTTTTCTGCATCACGTTTCCCCACCATTCATTCACTCAGGCTCAGTCTTCTTCTATGTACTATCTCTCTTCAGAATATTGGTGATCATGGCTCTCCACAATTTCCTTCTCTTTGTAGGTGTGGTTTTTCTTTAGCCCTCTTGCCTTCAATTACATTTTCCAAGACCTCTTGCCTCAATCTTGTGCCCTAGAAATTTCACTTTCACTTTCCAATGTTATGTATATGTGTTGTTATGTCTGCATTTTTTCTATAAAATCATTCTTCCACACATGTTCACTTCATACATCATATTTCTTTTGCTTCAAGTTTCTTCTTCATCTCTAAGAAGATTATTTAGCATTCACAGCTATACAGGAGGACTGATATTACATCACATTTCAACACTCTTTATTTTGTTTCTTACAATTTTTTTTCTTTTTCTTAATACTTAGCTTTTGGCAGATGTCTTATCAGAAGCTCCTTGAACATGACAGCAAAATGTAAATGTTCAGGGGTCAAAACACTGTGTTCAAAACCCAATCCACAAAACAAACAGTTATTTTCAAAGATATATATTTTTCTATTTTGAAATATATTACAACAACTTTGCTACCTTTTTTTAATGTTTTTAATTTTAGTTTAACATTCTAAAAAACAGCATACAAATTATTTACCAAATTTTTTCCTACTTCAAGGTTTTAGACAGCTTTGAATTCAATATGTTGTTACATCAATAACATAATATTGAATTATGTATGTGATGAAATATTGAATTAAAAACAGTGTAAAACATTTCTTAAGCATGCAAAAACAACTTTTAATATTTATTTACAATTTTATGATTCTTTCAATCAAAACCAAAATAAAAACTTGAAAGAAGATATTTAAATTATGACCATTACATGCATTAAAATTTAAGACTTGAACCCCCAATGCTCCAGCTAAAGATATCACTGATAATGTGTGCCAAACAGCAAAATGCAGAGGTATACTGATTTCTGGTGATACCCAGGCCAACCCCTTCATTTTATGACTCTAAGTATCAAGTAGGAGAGCTATAGTGCCCAGTACTGAGAAGTATGAGAAAGGAAGACATTTTAAATATGTAAATACAGATGAAACATGAAATAAAGACTAAAGTGTTTATTTCAAATTTTCAAATCTAAACTTATTTATAAATAGAATTTGTCTGTGTGTGTGTATCCATTACCTACAGACTCCGAAACAGCTGAACCGATTTTCTTAAAAATTTACACAGTTGTACTATAAGCGTCTGCGAGTGTTCTTAGTTAGGTTTTGTGTCGAGGTACCCCGATAAATATCGAAAATCGATAATCGAAAAAATCGGCTGATAGAAGGAGTGGTCTGATTTTAATCAAATTTGATACACTCATAGACAAAGACATAAGAGACGATATTCAGAAGTTTCAAGGTTGCAGTTCTTACAATAGTGCAAAAAATGATAATATTTAAACATTTATAATTGAAACTTTGTCTGTGTGTGTCCGTGTATCCATTACCTATAGAACTCCGAAACGGTTGAACCGATTTTCTTGAAAATTTACACAGTTGTACTATAAGCATCTGCGAGTGTTCTTAGCTAGGTTTTGTGTCCAGGTACCCCCGATAAATATGAAAAAAAATCGGGTTATAGAAGGAGTAGTCCGATTTTAATCAAATTTGATACCCTCATAGACAAAGACATAAGAAATTATATTCAGAAGTTTCAAGGTTGCAGCTCTTACAATAGTGCAGAAAATTGATAATATATATATATATATATATATAAAAGGCAAGATGTTTGTGTGTATCTGTTTATCTGCCTGTATGTCTGTATTTTTTTCAGTCCTTTTATTTTAGTTTTTGCTTCAGGTTTGGCTCTAAGTAGGTATAATTGCAGTTCTTAGTTCAGCCATCATACCATTTACTCAGAGGACTTATTTAGCCTTCAAAATTCAGTTTACAATGAAAAAAACTTATTTGATATTGATACCAGGAAATCAAAATTTGACTTACATCCATTCATTTTTCTTTCAGTCTACGGTTATGCTTTAACTGGAAAGAACTTTTACTTTTTAGTCTTTCATGCCAATGTCCAAAGAGTCTGAGCTCCAGGACCATTAATTAGTTTTAAATCTTTCATTACACCCGAGCAACGCCGGGCTATTCAGCTAGTTAAATATAAACCAAACTTTTATTTCACTCTTTGATGTGGATGCCCACCAACTTCTGCATAATACTGGTGCCAAAAGTATAAAAAATCTTACAAAAAGACTTTTTTTAAAAAATATTTATAATGATACTTGAAAAGCATAAATATTTAAGAATTAAAAACAAAGCTTTGGATCTTTGTGCAAATAATGCCAATGAGTGGTGATGGGTAAATTTTTGTGATGAATAAGTTAATTATAAATAATGAGCGAGTTATGAAACTAATTAGCTACATCTAGGATAGTCAATGTTGACAAGCCCTACTCTGTTTTCTCTTTTGACCATGTGCCACAATGTATTTTACTATTTTATATATATATATATATATATATATATATATATATATATTTATTGACATTTTTGTTATAAGTTTATAACTATGTTTTTATTATAAACTTATAATAAAAATATTACCATGTATAATGCTCTACATAGTATTGAGCACTCTTAATGAAGTAAATCACTACAAACAGTGGACTGCCAACTCACTAGTTTGTACTACTTCTAAGATATACATGTGTGCATGTGTGTGTGTGTGTGTGTGTGTAGGATCTCTGTGCGGATAATGCCAATGAATATACTTCTGTATTTAGAAGCTTAACTTCAATGATAGTGTTTCCACGTGATATGGCGGCAAGCCCCGAGAAAATGAAGCAGCATTAGGTCAGGAGACCAAGACAACCATAAAATTTTACAATATTCTCCAATCCATCTTCTTGGATTATTTCACCTGAAACACATTCTCATGCCCCAAAGGGCTTATGGCCACATCATATTTAAATATCGGATCCTGTATGATTACCAAAGTTAAGCAACTTTGAGCCTGGTCTATACTGAGATGGATGACTGCTTGTGAATAACAGGTGCTATTAGCTTGGATGTGAGGGTAGTGCTATGGATAATGGCTCAGGATTGTTAATGAGAGAGCCCAGTTTCAACTTCTGTTGAGTTCATTGTATTCACTTACATACCATGTGCCCATAAAAATATATATATGTACCAAAACATTTTACAGAAACTTATGAAATTGGCATTAGTCAATATATTTATTTAAATTTATTTTTTTAAGCATTGTCTTTATTGAATACTCATATTTGTGAGTAAAAATAATGTTCAAACAAATAATTTTAAATATATATGTATATATATTTAAACACATTTTCTTAAAAATGACCGACAAGGAAGATATTATTAATTTTTGATTTAATCTTTCTAGTATTTTACATTAATAAAAAATAAAATCTTCTTTGTCAGTCATTTTTAATGAAACATGTTTAAATGAAAGATTGCTGCCCAAATATATATATATATATTGTCCTACGTCAATGGCACGATTCAGAGTTTCATGCATTATGCAATCATCAGGTGCATATTTCAAACTTACAATTTAATGGATTTGAATTTGTTTACTCGATGTTCATGAGAATTAAATCTTTTAAAGTTAAGTTATTGCTTCTTTAATAACAGTATTAAAAATTTAAATATTATAAGATTACATGTGGATAAAAATTTAAATTTAAAATATAAAATAAAAATTATAAAAAATATTAAAATGCAGGGAGAAGAAATCAAAGGGGTATCAATCATAAAATATAAAGATTTAAGTATTCTAATATTACATATAAATAAAAAATTTAAATTTAAAAATTTTTAAAATAAAATTGAAAATTAAAATAAAAATAACATGGAGCAAAAATTAAGATGGTTAACTGTTAAAAGTATTATTTGCAGGAGAAAGAAAGAAAGAAAGAAAGAAAGAAAGAAAGGGGAAATAAGAAAGAAAGAAAGAAAGAAAGGGGAAAGAAAGAAAGAAAGAAAGAAAGAAAGAAAGAAAGAAAGAAAGAAAGAAAGAAAGAAAGAAAGAAAGAAAGAAAGAAAGAAAGAAAGAAAGAAAGAAAGAAAGAAAGGGGAAATAAAGAAAGAAAGAAAGAAAGAAAGAAAGGGGAAATAAGAAAGAAAGAAAGAAAGAAAGGGGAAAGGGGAAAGAAAGAAAGAAAGAAAGAAAGAAAAAGGGGAAAGAAAGAAAGAAAGAAAGAAAGAAAGAAAGGGAAATAAAGAAAGAAAGAAAGAAAGAAAGAAAGAAAGAAAGGGGAAAGGGGAAATAAGAAAGAAAGAAAGAAAGAAAGAAAGAAAGGGGAAAGGGAAAGAAAGAAAGAGAGAGAGAGAAAGTGGGGAAAACATTTAGAGAAATCTGTATCAATCTAGGTCCAAGAATTTAAGTCAGTATTTTTTTCTATGACAGCATGTGGTCATTAAATCACTTTTTTTTAAGTAAACTGGGATTATTAATATGGTTTAAGATGACAAGTTTTTCTAAAAGGCATAAGTTACATCTATCTCCTTTTTCATTGTAAGATTTGGATTCAGCAATGATATTCCAGGTAATAATTGGGTTCTTGTCATTGTTTTTTAATTTCCAATAAAAATATTCCAGTACTTTTGCTGTATTACCTGTTATTTAAAGACAACATGTTAGAAGTGCTACCAAAGTAAAATTTAAAATTATTATCATCAGAATGAATTCAAGCTCTATAAACAATACTTTCGGACATACATGGCCATTTAATGTGCAGGTTTTATTTTTTCAGCAGTTGAAATTATTTTTAGAAGGATCATTGTTGTTATTAGTAGGGTGACTGATTTTTAGGTGGGTCAAGTATTTATTTGATATGTTGTAAAATATATTTGTATATGTTTTTAACACAACTACTCCAAAATTTGTCCCTCACTCGAGAAAGAGCGACATGAACAACAGGTGTCTCTGGACTGTTACCCTGTGACTGTGTGCAACAAAGAAAAAATTGCTTTTGGTACATGGAACATCAGGACACTTAACAACTGATACTGACTGGCCAGATAGAAGGAAAGAGAGACAGTGGAAGGAAGTGGATAACATATTTGCAGGGCCTAATCAGGTGGATGACAGAACGGGGTTTGCCAGGAGTAACAGGAGCAAACATCCTAAGAGCCATAAGGGATAGGGAGACGTGGAGAGCCATGATTGCCAACGTCCTGAAGGAACAGGGCACATAGAAGAAGAAGAATAACTGATTTTAAAATTGTTTTTGTTTAAGCTTTTTTTTTTAATGTGGGTGAATGGTAGAAATGTTTGTGAATTAAGTTTAGGAAAAGTTTACCAATGTTAGTTTGTAAGTTATGACTGAACGGTTGGTTAAAGCAAATAATGTTACATTTACGTGATTTCTGCTTATTTCTGCCTGCCTTGTTTTTAATGGACTGTTCTAAACTAGTGCTGAGTTTACTTTTTTCTAAAGCATTAAAAAGACGTGTACCTATGTTTTATAGATTATGCAAAGGCATTCAACAAAATACGCCACAAAGAGTTGCTAGAAATGCTCAACGACCTCAACATATTTGAGAAAAACATTAGAGTAATTAAAAACCTCTACTGGCAGCAAACCACCTCTTTATGGACAGAAAACAAATTCAGCGGATATACAAAGATACAAAGAAGTGAAAGACAAGAATGTGTCTTTTCATCGAATCTGTTCAACTTGTACAGTGAGACTATTATGAGGACCCTAGAAGTTATGCCAGGATTCATCAATAGTGGCCACAATCTGAACAAAATAAGATATGCAGATGATATAGTGCTGATAGCAAACATAAAAAGGAAACTACTAGACCTCCTGAAGAAGATCACTGAAAAAGTTGAAAGATTACAAATAAACTACAAGAAGACCAAATGCATGGTCATCAGCAAACAGAGGATCTCAAAATGTCAATTACAAGTGAGGGATATTAAAATCAAGCAAATACAAAACTTTAAATACTTGGGAAGTGTTCTAACAGAAAACAGAAAGTACGACACTGAGATCTGAAGGCGAATTGGCATGGCGAAGGACACATTCCAGAAGCTGAGCAGAGTATTGAGAGACAAGAAACTTTTGCTAGAAACAAAAAAGAGAGTACTGGATTGCTCTGTGATTGTTATGTAATTCTCTTGTGGGGATTTGATTCCCTGTTGATACTATGCTAGTCTTTAGTGTACAGTTTGTACAGACCATTGCTCAGGTAAAAGGTAACATCTAAGAAATTTATGACTTTGGTTTTAGATATGGTGTTAGTAATAAGATTGTGGTTTTTGAAAAATTTGGTAAATTTTTGTTTTAAGTCTCGTCGCTTTTCCCCTTCAAATTTATCCAAAATAGCATTATCTCTGAACTCAAATCAAGTGTTAGTTATTGAAGAAACTTCCCTTTTTTATCTAAATGTCCATAAAAAAAACGAACTATATCTTGTACATTTTCTCTCCCGTAACTCTCACGAAGCCATGTAATTAACTGCAGAATGACGGACTGCACATGTGATTGAATTCTGGCAGATTTTTCTTCATTTACTGATACTTCCGACAATGTACTTCCAGAAATTAAAGTAATGCGCTATTGTATTTCTATGCTTATTACTCTCAAAACAGGAAGTACATTGCCGAAAGTTTCAGTAAAGGACAAAATTCGACCAAAATTGCTGCTTACGTAGAACGCCATTCTGCAGTTAATTACATGACTTGGTGAGAGTTACGAGAGAGAAAAAGTGCGACATATAGTTTGTTTTTTTATGGACTTTCAAAGCAAAAAAGGTAAGTTTCTTCAATAACTAATTGTTGATTTGAGTTCAGCATATACATTTGCACAGAAATAATGCTATTTTGGATAAATTTGAAGCGGGGAAAAGCCGTTGGCACCTAAAACGAAAATTTACCAAAAATTTTATTAGATCCTTTCCGAGTTTATTTGTTTTTTGTGGATTAGTTTTGCAGAGAATTAACACTCCATCATCTTGGTAAAGTCTGGTGTTACATAAATCAAAGATGTGCCTAAGATTCCAGAGCAAAAAGAATCCTACCAAATTGTAGACCTCTGCAGAATTATGCGCCCCCATAGAGATGTAGAAATCAGATTTGTTTTTTTCTAGTCCGCAGGCATTCATCACAAAATAACATAGACTTTTGGGCCTGTTTGATGATGTTGATGTCTTGCTTGCTGATGGGGTAGTAATATTTAGCCAAATTTAAGGCTACAGTTTTCTGTATCTGAAAAACTTTTAAGCACAGCCTTAAATTTGGCTAAAAATTACTATTCAATCAGCAACCAAGACATCAACATCATTAAACAGGCTGAAAAATCTATCTTCTTAAAGTGATTTAATGACCCCATGCCATCATACAAAAAAATACTTACTTAAATTCTCAGACCCATATTGATAAAGATTCCTCAATACCCTTTTCTTTTTCTATTTCTTCCTTACTTTCCACCTTTCTTTCTTTCCCCTGAAAATATTACTTTTAACAATTATGATTTACGCCCTTTTCATTTTTGTTTCCTGCATTGTTTATTTTTTATTTTTTAACTTTCATTTTATTTCTATTTTTAAGTATTTCAATTGATCATCACAGACTATGTAATGGTGTCTCTTTTATTGAGGGAGTTTGGCTAGTTTTGAACCTTTTAAAACTCTTCATCTTGCAATCAGCACAATGACTTGATAAGACACAAGAAGTACTGAAACAAAATAGCTACATTTGTACTAATATTACAACATACTTATGTTATGAATTTTAAATAAATAAATAAATATATATATATATATATATATATTTATTTATTTATTTAAAATTCATCACTTGTTTCTGATGAAGGACCGAGGGTGGTCTGAAATATAAAATATAATAAAAATAAACAAATACTGTTCAAAAAAAGTACATTTTTAAATTCAAAACTTTTTATTAATATTCTTTCCTATATATATATATATATATATATATATATATAGAGAGAGAGAGAGAGAGGGAGGGAGGGAGGGCTAATGTGGAGAAGTTTGTCACTTCACTGGGCAGAGTTATGCCAACTTCAAAGTTTCGTAAAGGCATTATTGTGATGTCTTCACTCTTCAGAGATTTTGTTTAAACAAGTCAGCATAACTCTGCTCAGTTAAGTGACAAACTTCTCCACAATAATTGTATTAACATTCTATCTCTAT
This sequence comes from Ascarosepion bandense, assembly GCA_037127315.1. Lineage (NCBI taxonomy): Eukaryota > Metazoa > Mollusca > Cephalopoda > Sepiida > Sepiidae > Ascarosepion > Ascarosepion bandense. The sequence goes on along the minus strand of JBBBDQ010001416.1, from coordinate 2,704,815 downwards.
CTCAATATTGAGCACTTTATGACAAAAAACTTGCTTGACAAAAATGCATTTCAACTAGTAAACCACTATAAAAACATCAATTTTGGCATTAAGCATCATCACAATTTAACACTATATATATATATATATATATATATACTATAATCATCCACAGACAAATCTGTTTCACTGTATCATAGCTCATCAGTACGGTTAGACTCCGATTGCATTTCATTTATATATATATATATATATATATATATATATATATAAAACAGTGAAACAGGTACTGGTTAGATCAGTAGGTGGTTGTTTAAAAAAAATACTGAATACATAGTCAAAAGAATTGAATATGCAGAGCCAACAATATAGTTAAAAACAAAATGTTCACCATTATTTTCTGATGAGACTAAAATGGTTGAAACCTAAGCAGCAAACAAGTAGTGAACATTTCATTGTTTAATATATATATATGTGTGCACACACACACACACACACATATGCACAGAAACAATATTACATTTTATTTTATATATCCGTGTTTTCTCAATATTAATGACATTGAAGGAAAAACTTGAAGTAACTAAAATGTGGTTCTACAGAAGTATGTTGCAGATATCATGGATCAAGCACGTGAGCAATGATGAGGTTTTGGAAAGGATGAAAACAAAATGGAAATTAATACTGAACATCAGGAAATGACAGCTAAAGTTCCTGGGACATGCAATGAGGGTGGAGGGCTTGGAGAATCTGATACTAACAGGCCAGATAGAGGGAAAGAGAGACAGGGGAAAGCAGCATGTAACAGACTTGACAGCCCTCATCAGGCAGATGGCAGAGCAGGGGTTGCATAGTGTAACAGGAGAAAGTGTGCTTTGAGCCACCAGGGATAGGGAGATGTGGAAGGCCATGATCGCCTATGTCCTGAAAAGACGTTGAAGAAAAAGAAGGACCAAGAGGACATTCTTCCTTAAGAAAACCATGGTGAGATTCAAACCCAAGTTACATAGTCATAATTCTAATGTTCCAGTCAATCATCCTATCTAACAAAGACGTAAAATTGATGTGAATAGATTAGTATACTGATAATAGTGCACCCACTGCTCAGCCCTGAGACTGAATGAAAAGAAGTTTGTTCTATTGACTGAAGCAATCTGCGTAGTTCATATACACCTACTGGTATGTACAGCTATTCATAATAGGATATTTTTTGATGAAGAAGGGAAAAATGCACTGCTATTAACTGGGATCCAAGTCAGTCTTTACAGAGATCTTCATACTTTAATGGTTTCGAAAGACTGATTTGTCTTTTTATGTTTTATCAATCTTTTTTGTGGTTATTTAAAGCCAAAACATGCTGGATTGTAATAATGATTATTTTTTATCTTTTTTCTGCAGCTTCTTTTCTTGCACTTCCCGCCTGTGGAACTCCTTTCCGTATACTTGCTTTCCTGATGGCTACAACCTCCAGGAATTTAAATGCAATGTCAATTCTCATCTCTTATCCAATTGACTCAAGTTCTTTCTAACTCACCCTGTATATCTTGTTCTTTTCCTTTCTCTTTACCTTCACAACTGTCTTTACACCTGTGTTTTCATCTTTCTCTTGCCCTTTCTCTGATACCCCCATAACTGGTCTGTCTTTCTTTTAACTCTCCTCTTGTCCTTTACTCTTATGTAGCCCCCTGCAAATCAGTGGCAGTACAGCCTTGCTTGGGGTGAAACAATTTTAAAAAAAGTGACTATTGCTGGAACAATTTTTAGAGACTTATGGTTTTTCCAAATACAAATCCTACTATTTAATCCATATCTAGTGGGAGGAAATAAATCTTACTCCAAGGGTATTGTGCATATATACTTTAAGCAAGATACATGAAACCTATACATGAAAACTGACAAAAAGAGAAACATAAATTCAAGTCAAGAGTCAATTGTTATCTATCCTCATTATCCCCATGACTATCACTTCTTTTATTGATATCACACATGATATTCAGCATAACCATTTTAGCTGCAAGCCTCTACTTTGAATGGCTCTCAAGTTTACTACTGGATGAACTTTAGTATCAAAAACTAAAATAAAATGATTGTCATTAAGTAAAAACTACAGCTGACTCCGAGAATCTTTGAGCAACTGATGTCATTCTTCTGTCATCCTAACCATGTTTGTTGGTACTTCCCTGAAAACTTTTCTGTTTCATCATGTCAAGTGTTGTTATCTAACCTCCTTATCCTCATAACTGCTATGATATGAATGCGCATTTCTCGTTACTAAGCATATGGTGGAAGAACAAAAAAAAAAAAAGAAATAGTGAAAATTGAAGCAATAAACATTTGTATTAACATAAAATACAATAAATAATATATTAGAGTAGATGTCTCTCGTATGAAAAAAAAGAGGTACGTAGAGTTGTAAAGGCACCTGGTGAGGTGTACAGAATGAGAGGGAGGATAAATTGTGACTTAATGGAGTGATGGCATTGATGAGCTAATCGAGTCTGATGTCTTTGGAGATAGAAGGTCACTTTTGATGAGCATGTGAACTTTGGTCAAGATGGCATCCAACTTCCGAATATCCCTTTGATGGGCTTTTATGTCCTTTTTTAGGCTTGAATTGGCTCCAGTTTTCATTTTATTTCTTTAAGCGGGAATGGATACTATTGGATGAAAATTTTGGATTGTACAGCTTTTCTTTTTTATTTTTCGGGTGTGAAAGTAAACAGAAGATATGTGTGAAGACTTGCACAGCTGACGGATTTTTAATTGAGTTTCAACCATTCATGTGGCTTGTGATGAAAGTTAATACAGCATGAATTATATGATCTAATTTTGGGAAGAATTTAACATAACCTTAACTTCCTACCACCTCCACTTTCATCATAACAATTTTAACGATAACCCTCTACCTTGATGGTACTCAAGATTTCTATTATTATTATTTTTAATTTAATCCAAGTCTTGTCTGTACTTCTGAAATTAGGTATTGTAATTATTTACATTATTTACATAGTAAATATTATGGAAAAAAAGTGTTGATTAGATCCAGTAATTTGACTCAAAGCTTTGTGAGTTCTATACCTGGCTACAGCAGTGGTGAACAAAACCTTAGAGAGTTGAATTAAAAGGTGATAGCTAAGACAGCTGGAAGTAGCATGTTTCATGGAATGAGAACAATCTACCCTAATCATGGAAATAAAAGTTTCAGTTTAACCTTTTATTATTATTTTTAAATTAATCCAAGTCTTGTCTATACAGATGTACGTTGTGGTACAGTGGATCAGAACAAGAAATCAGGAAGCCAAGTTCAAATTCCAGTTGAATTCATTGCATTCACCTACACACAAATACCATTGGGAAAGGTATTAATCCATCTCTTCCCTCCAGTTATGAGTTAAATAACAGAACAGATTGGGTTCTATAGCCTTGGCTGGAAACCAGTTTACAGCAGAAAGCAATGGCAACCCAGTGCAGGATAATCTTCTGCCCAGTCAGTCACATCTCTTTCGAGATATTATGATCATCCAAGTGTGTACCACATATGGCACTTAACTGACTGACTTGTCTATACTTCGAAGACGAGTTATCATAAATTTTAAAAATTATTTACATTGTACATGGCCCAGTAGATAAAAATTTTGGTTAGATCTAGTAATTTGACTCAAAGCTACATCAGTGGTGAACAAAAACTTAGTCAAGATAACTAAGACATCCGGAAGTGGCATAACTCATGGAACAAGAACAATCTACCCCAGTGATAGAAATAAAAGATTCAGATTGAAATTCCAGTAACCTGAAGAAGGTCAAAGCCAAAATGTCGTGAATATAGCAATAAAGATGAGGACAACAGTCAAAATAATGTATTTAGTGTAAATTTATGCTTGTCATTTGAATAATTCATCCTTAACCCTGCCTAAACAATTCTATCAGTTTTACCATAAATAATTTCCATTTTTGTTTCTCAAATTTATGCTTCAAAAAAATAAAATAAAATTACTTCTTATTCACTTGTTCACCATTATTTGCAATGACTTGTAGCCATGGCCGTATCTGACTACTGGGCATGGGTCCGGGCTGATCCGTGCAATAATAGTGAAAATCCGGGCAAAGAAAACTGTCTTCATCAGAAATCAAACTAAACAATTCACAAAGAAAGAAAGAAAGAAAGAAAAACAAAGAAAACATCCGAATGAACGCAGTAAAAATCTGTTTGTTTATTTATTAACTATGGGAGAAAAGACTGGTTATACTCAGAAAGTTCGAACCCAATTTCGTTCACGTTCTGTGCCTAATTTCCATTGGAATAGCTGCAAAAATCCACAAAAATCATAGTTTCTGGAAACGGATGACACTGATGACGTCATCACATTGTCAACTAATAAATCCGGGCAATTTTCTCTGTGCCCAGTGTTTTTTTAGCATCAGCTACAGCCCTGCTTGTAGCAATTTATCAAAGGCAACTCTTTGGTACCTTTTGAGTAAAATTTTGAATGCTTTGACATGAAAAAGCTTTTGACAAAATCTTGAATCTGGTTTTCATTCGATAAAGTTTTACACATCAAAGCATTTTGCAGCAACAGAAAATTAATTATAAGCTATATTTACCTGATCATGTTACAGATCAGGTGAATATAGTGGATTGCGTAGACTAACCAAGTTCAAAATGTTTTCCTATGTTATTCTTGCTGCCTTGCATTGTCATGGAGAAGAACAACATTTTTCCTTAAATCCCCTGTATATGCTGCCATTATCAAACAAAAATTAAGACATGACAGTGTACTCCAAATTTATTATCAAGTACTATGTATGATTAGTAAGGATGATACATTGGTCATTACAATTGGTTACCAAAACCCCTAATTACTTGATTTTTGCTTAGCAGCATATCAAACTCTATGGATTATTTAATACCAAAATCTAAATATTTTGAAAACAGTTTTATGGCTTCAACTATATAATATATATATATATATATATACACACACACACACATATGTGTGTGTGTGTATTGAACACATTTGAATTCCTTTAACTACAGAAAATATATTTTACTAAAAAATGTACTATTGGTAATTCTACTATAAAAATACACTGCTGGTAATTTTACTATAAATATATATTTTTGGTAATTTTTTTATATAAAAATATATTGCTGATATTTATTACTATTACAATGTATTTTTATACTTTCACACCGTTCTTTTTTGTTCAGGGAGTTCACTATTTGCCCATAGCAGAGACCCTGACAGGTGCTACAACCCCAGGTTTGGATGAACCTAGGAACAACAGCAATTTAGAGGTGGTTCCACACCCCTCAAAACATCCAACCATCCAATCAGAAGTCTTACTGCCAGGTGTAGTTCATCATCATAACAATTTACTGATGAATATTAACTGTAAAGTTAATGATTGAATAAGCTCCTTGCAAGTTCCATGGTTATAAAATACCTGAGAAAAATCCTTCTATTGTATTGTTAACTATTTCAGGCGAACAGCTTTGACAAGTTATTGCGATAGCAATCATAAATATGAATGCAATTCCTTATTTCAAGCAATAAGAGGGTACAAATAGAACAAAATATTGAAATTGACACGAGATTCTATTGGACTAAAGCAAAACTCTAATCTCCCAATCTGGCATTGTTGCTGAATGCAGTTTTTCATCATACCCAGGACTAAATTAATTCTGATTCAATATAATGAATCTTTCCTTCATTGTATGTGAAGAATTTTCTATTCAAAAATCAAATAAATACATTTTCATTATTGTGTATAAACATCTATGGAAGAATATAAGATATAAATTTCTTTACATATCTGAACAATATTAGGTAAATGAACAACAAAGCAGAAAAAAAAATTTAAGAATATGTTTAGGCTTTGAAGGCTGTCACAATGCATTTAGTAAAATAAAGAAAGGTAAATAATTTGTTGGACATCACCTATTTATTATACATTAATATTTCGAGATTAAAATCTCATCTTCAGAATGTTAGGGCGATTTGAGACTGAGACTTTCCACAAATTGTCCTCCTGGCTGCTGCTGCTGTTGGTCTGTATGTGTGTGTGCATGTGCGTGTGTGCGTGTGTGTGAGTGTGTAAGTGTGCTAGTGCATGTATGTGTGTGTGTTTATGGTGTGTATGTGTATGATTGATAGTTGGGATTTTTATGGTCTGATGGTATCAGTCTGCTTTGATATGTCCTTTATCTAAGTGTGTGTGTTGGCCTGACTGTTAGTTTGACCCCTGCCAAAGTGAAAGAGGGTGTGTTCATGTGTGTGCATGTTTATGTGTGTATACTACTCGTGTTACATTATACTTCATTTTGTGTTTGTGATCTCCAAAGTGTTTTTGTGATTAAATTTTTTTAAATGCACTCACACACACACACACACACACACACACACACACACACACACACACACACACCAACAGCAGCAGCAGCCAGGAAGACCATTTGTGGAAAGTCTCAAACACGATTGACTTACGGCCATATCACATTGAATACACCGGTTCTCGCTTGATCACCGAAGTTAAGCAATGTTGAGCCTGGTCAGTACTTAGATGGGTGACCACTTGGGAATACCAGGTGCTGTAAGTGTATAGTGCCAGATGTGCATTGTGGTGCAGTGAATATTGGCTCAGGAAGAGAAATTGGCGAGCCAAGTTCGAATTCCAGTTGAATACCCTGCATTCACTTAAGCACTGGTACCCTTGGGAAAGGTATTAATCCGTCCCTTCCCTCCAGTTATGGGTTAAACAACAAGGGTAGGACTTAGGGACCCTGCACTTAAAAACAAATCCTAATGAATCTTGATACTTGAAAAGAAAAATGTATTACTAGACACAAAACTTGTATAAACCACAATAAATTGTTGAAAGAAAAATGTATTACCAGCAATAAAGTTTAGTTGGCAATAAATGACTCACCAAGAGTGATTTGCCATAAAAACAAAACAACCAAATCAAACACAATCGCCCTAACATTCTGAAGATGAGATTTTAATCTCGAAATATTAATGTATGATAAATAGGTGATGTTCAACAAATTATTTACCTTTCTTTATTTTACTAAACGCATTGTGACAGCCTTCAAAACCTAACCATATTCCTAATATACACAATGCTTCAAGCAAATTACAACACTTTCCTAAAAAAATTTAATTTAGAAATTTTTATTTCAGCATTCTGTCTTCATCCTTTGCTACTGGTATATAGTTATTGCATTTTTATATCTCCCTCTCTATAGGTATATAATTCCATCAACAATTCTTTAGTCCAATAAATTCTTTCTTTTGAAACATTTCACCAATTAACTGGCATCATCAGAAAAAATATTTTTTAAACAACACTACAAGAAAAATGTGATTCTCGTTAAGCATCCAAATGCTTAATTTTTACCAGAAACTTTCCCACTGAGGCAGGATGTGATACAAGCTCAATTTTTAATGTGAGAATTCCAAGCTCTTAAGCTCAGGCAAAAAAATGCCCTTCAGCATAGCCTCGTCTGAGTTCCTCTTCACCTAAAGACAGAGAGTCCGACAAGTTTGATTTGAGTAGAAAATCTGCTTTTTTACTTTATTGTTTTAGAAATTAGATTTTTAACTTGTTTTCAGACAAAAACAAGTTACACAGATTTATTTCCACTTTTTCATCTAAATCTAAATCTAAACTTATTTATAAATGAAACTTTGTCTGTGTGTGTGTGTGTGTGTGTGTGTGTGTGTATCCATTACCTATAGACTCCAAAATGGCTAAACCGATTTTCTTGAAAATTGACACACTTGTACTATCAGCGTCTGCGAGTGTTCTTAGCTAGGTTTTGTGTCAAGATACCCCCGATAAATATTAAAAATTGATAATCGAAAAAATTGGGTTATAGAAGGAGTGGTCCGATTTTAATCAAATTTGATACGCTCATAGACAAAGACATAAGAAACGATATTCAGAAGTTTCAAGGTTGCACTTCTTACAATAGTGCAGAAAATTGAGAATATATATAAAAGGCAAGATATTTGTGTGTGTGTGTCTGTTTATCTGCCTGTATGTCTGTATTTTTTTCAGCCCTTTTATTTTAGTTTTTACTTCAGGTTTGGCTCTAAGTAGGTATAATTGTAGTTCTTAGTCTCAGCCATGATACCATTTACTCAGAGGACTTATTTAGCCTCCAAAATTCAGTTTACGACGAAAAAAACTTATTTGATATCGATAGAAGGAAATCAAAGAGTCTGAGCTCCAGAACCATGGATTAGTTTTAAAGCTTTCATTACACCCGAGCAACACCGGGTTATACTGCTAGTTATCATCTATAAACATAACAATTGAATACACTGGTTCTCACTCGATCACCGAAGTTAAGCAACATTGAACCTGGTCAGTACTTAGATGGGTGACAGCTTAGGAATATCAGGTGCTGTAAGCATATAGTAACAGATGTGCATTATGGTGCAGTGGATATTGGCTCAGAAAGAGAAATCGGTGAGCAGAGTTCAAATTCCAGCTGAATACCCTGCATTCACTTAAGCACTGGTACCCTTGGGAAAGGTATTAATCCATCCCTTCCCTCCAGTTATGGGTTAAATAACAAGGGTAGGACTTGTGGACCCTGCCCTTAAAAACAAATCCCAATGAATCTTGATACTCAAAAATAAAAATGTATTACTAGACACAAAAACTTATATAAAAACAACAATAAATTGTTGAAAGAAAAAGGCATTACCAGCAATAAATAAATGAAGTTTAGTTGGCAATAAATGACCTGCCGAGGTTGATTTGCCATAAAAACAAAACAACCAACCAACCAACCAACCTTGTCATGTCTTCTCACAATCAAATGATGAATAAATTTCTATTCGTCTTGTAATTCTTCCCCATGACATTCATTAATGCAAGTTTGATATTTTATGCTGAGCTGATAACACAACAATTTACTCTTAAGTCCAACAATTCTGATAAATTAAAATTAGCAGCTGATTACAAAAATAACCTTAAATCTGTTGTTAACTTGGGCAAGTAATTATTTGCAAATTTTAATTCTACCAAAATGAAACTACACTGCTGGTAATTTTTTAATGCCACCAAAATGAAACTGCACTGCTGGTAATTTTACTATAAATATATATTCTTGGTAATTTTTTAATATAAAAATATATTGCTGATATTTATTACTATAACAATGTATTGTTATACTTTCACACCGTTCTTTTTTGTTCAGGGAGTTCACTATTTGCCCATAGCAGAGACCCTGACAGGTGCTACAACCCCAGGTTTGGATGAACCTAGGAACAACAGCAATTTAGAGGTGGTTCCACACCCCTCAAAACATCCAACCATCCGATCAGAAGTCTTACTGCCAGGTGTAGTTCATCATCATAACAATTTTCTGATGAATATTAACTGTAAAGTTAATGATTGAATAAGCTCCTTGCAAGTTCCATGGTTATAAAATACATTTTATCTTTTAGCCATCTTGGTGAACCATTTGCTTTCTATTTTCATGGCTGATGCTAACCTCCAAAAGAGCAACTCATTGTACCTTCTTGGTGTAATGTTTTCCCCTGACATGAAATCAAATGATTACTTGTATATTGAATTCCTTTCTATGTCTCTGTTTTGTTCACTGTGTCATGCCAGATAATTTTTCTTGCCAGAATCAATCTTGCACATTTATAAGTCTATCACTGGTCTATCTATTGAATAGTGCTGCCACATCTAGATTGAGTCTCCTGCATTATCCCTTGAGATTCTTGACAAAATTCAAAGCAGGGTCTGCAATGTTATTTGTCCTGACCTGGCATCTCTACTTTCCAGCCACCATGATGTGTCTTCCCTGTACCTTTTCTATAAATATTTTCATGACAATTGTTCTAATGAGCTTTCCTCTTTGGTACCTTGAGCATATGGATTTAAGCTTAATCCAAGATTGGCAATTAGATGTCTTTGTTTTACTATAGAAATAACTAGATGTAACCATAAGTTCTATTCTAATAGTTTCTTCTCTCACACTTTTGGCCTGTGGAACTCTTTTCTGGCTTCCTGCTTTCCTGTCAACTATGATCTTCAAAAATTTAAATGCAATGTCTTCTGCTTCCCTAAACCCTGTTCTTTTATTATCCTTTCTCCTCACTAAGGTCTTTTCATTCTCTTCCACCCCCAGAATCCCTTGCATCTTAGGGGCATTATTACCATCCTCTGCCTCCTTAAAACTTATTCTTTTATTGTCCTTTTTCTCACTAAATTCTTCACATTTTCTTTACCCCCAGTAAACCTTTGCATCTTAGTTGCATTATTGCCTTGATTCAAGTGAAATGATTTAAAAAGGCTCTCATCTTATTGTTCATCCAATTCAATTCTGTATAAAAGAGAGTTATTTTTTGTGAATTATGTAACTTCTTTTTTCAATTAAAAAAAAATTTACTGTATTTAAACTCAACTTCACACACATGCATACCCAATCACGTTATTTTTTTTTTTTCATAAGAATGTCTGCTTGGAGATGATCATGATGAGTTGAATTGCCAAGTTATTTTGTCAACTGTAGACAATTTCCTCACTGTCTTCCATTTTTATTTTTTATTTTGTTGCTGTCAAGAACCTTGAGAAAGTCTATTAATAACAGTGAGGTTATTTGAAATCTGCACCCAAAATAAAATAAAGATCTGAATGATCCTCATGCAATGGAAAAAAAAAAGAGATTTTTTTTTCTAGCATCATTTATTATAGAATGACAGAAGCAATTGCAAAAGGTCAAAAATACTTTGGTTATTCAAACTCCACATGTAACCTTTGTGTTTAAAGGTCACAGCATTTTCACTGCCAATTCCTTGATTGATCAGTATCAGGTGAGAAAATGGACTCCATTTTTGGCACATTGACATCTATGTAGGTAGTACAGAAGAATTTACTTTTGCATTGACAAAGAAATAAAAATGAAAGAAAGAAAAAAGAAAGGTACGAAAGGAAAAGAAAGTAAAGAAGAAAGAAAGAGAGGAAAAGAAAAGAGAAAGAAAGAAAAAAGTAAAAAGCAGAAGTGAAAGAGAGAAAAAGAAAAAGACAAAAAGAAAAAGACAAAAAGAAAAAAGAAAAAGAAAAAGAAAGAAGAAAAAAGAAAGTATGGATGGAAAAAGAAAGTAAAAAGGAAAATAAAAAGAAAGAAAGAAAAAGAAAGAAGAAAAAAGAAAGTATGGATGAAAAAAGAAAGTAAAAAGAAAAAGAAAAAAAGAAAAAGAAAGAAAGAAAAAGAAAGAAGAAAAATAAAGTATGGATGGAAAAAAAGAAAGTAAAAAGGAAAAGGAAAAGAAAAAGAAAGAAGAAAAAAGAAAGTATGGATGGAAAAAAGAAAGTAAAAAGAAAAAGAAAAAGAAAAAAATGAAAGAAATGAAAAATGAAAAGGAAAGAAGGAAAAGTAAAAAGAAAATGGAAATAAAAAAGGAAAAGAAAAGATAAAGAAAGAAAGGGAAAAGAAAAAGAAGTGAAAGAAAGGAAAAGAAAGGTAGGGAAGAAAAAGAAAGTAAAAAGGAAAGAAAGAGAGGAAATGGAAAAGAAAGAAAGGAGAAGAAAAAGCAGAAGTGAAAGAAAGGAAAAGAATAAAGAGGAAAAAAAGAAAAAAAGAAAGAAGGAAAAAAAGAAAGAAAGAAAATAAATAAAGACAAAAGAAGTGTATGGGAGGAGAAGAAAGAAAGTAAAAATGAACAAAGAAAAAGGAAAAAAGAAAAAGGAAAGAAATGAAAAGGAAAATGAAATAAGGAAAGGAAAAAAGAAAAAGAAAGGGAAAAGGAAAAACAAAAGAGGAAGAAAGAAAGGAGAAAAGAAAAAAGAATGGCACAGATGAAAAAGAAAGAAAATAAAAAGGAAAAAGAAAAAAAAGGAAAACAAAAAATGAGGAAAAATAAAGAAAAAGAAAAGAAATGTAATTGGTCAAAAAAATGGTTGTGGAACCAGTGCTGAAGACTTTATAAAGAAAATGAATAAATAAATAAGTAATGCTTCCTTCTCGTTTACCACTTTTATTGTCACTATAAATAAAGGAATGTATTTTTGTTAAAAATTTGTACAAATTTTTCCCAGACAGAAATGTGTGGTGAGTGAACAAGCAAATCTTATAGACTGCCTCATAAATCTTTGCCTCTAACTGAAAAGCAACCCTGTTTCTTCTTTATCATGGCAACTGCCAGGATGCTTTTAGATAGCAAAGACATTTTGCTTGGTGCAATCATCATAAGAGATTGAACAGAGCAGAGCAATAGGCCAAATACTTCAACATCAACAACCAAGAAAAGATGTATTCTTTTTACATTTATATACTTTCCCCATGTTCTTGAAGCAGATCAATTTTCTGACAATCAAGGACCAGTTTTAAGAAGAATCAAATTATTCAGGTGAATGGACTTAAAATCAAAACTGTTATTATTAGATAGTATCAAAAAATATGTAACATGAAAGTGAAATAATGAAATAGCATCATATTCATAGTATTATTAGAAATCTTATTCACAGAATTATCTGCAGTAGAATTCAGAGTAGTATTCACAGTATTATCAGCTGTAGTATTCATAGTAGTATTCACAGTGTTATCAACAGTAATGTTAACAGTATCATCAGCAGTAGTATTCTGAGTAGTATTCACAGTATTATCAGCAGTAATATTCACAGTATTATCAGCAGTAACATTCTGAGTAGTATTCACAGTTTTATCAGCTGTAGTATTCATAGTAGTATTCACAGTGTTATCAACAGTAATGTTAACAGTATTATCAGCAGTAGTATTCTGAGTAGTATTCACAGTATTATCAGCAGTAGTATTCAAAGTAGTATTCACAGTATTATCAGCCACAGTATTCAGATTATTATCAGCAGTAGTATTCAAAGTAGTATCTGTGAATACAGATTTGAATATTACCAGCAGTAGTATTCAGAGTAGTATTCACAATTGTATTCACAGTATTATCAGCAGTAGGGTTCAAGGTAGTATTCATAGTATTATCTGTTGTAATATTTACAGTATTATCAGCAATATTATTCTCAGTAGTATTCACAGTTTTATCAACAGTAGTGTTCGGTGTAGTATTCACAGTATTATCAGTTGTATTCAGAATAGTATTCACAGTATTATCAAAGGTAGTATTCAGAGTAGTATTCACAGTATTATCAGCCATAATATTCAGATTATTATCAGCAGTAGTATTCACAGTATTATCAGCAGTAGTATTCAAAGTAGTATCTGTAAATACTGCTTTTATTATTATTAACAGTAGCATTCAAAATACTATTCACAGTACTATCAGCAGTGGTATTTAAAGTAGTATCTGTGAATACTACTTTGAATATTACCAGGAGTAGTATTCAGAGTAGTAATTAGAGTATTATTAGCAGTAGTATTCACAATAGTATTCACAGTATTATCAGCAGTAGTGTTCAGAGTAATATTCATAGTATCATCAGAGGTAATATTCACAGTATTATCAGCAGTATTCAGAATAGTATTCACAGTATTATCAGCATTAGTATTCAGAGTAGTATTCACAGTATTATCAGCCATAGTATTCAGATCATTATCAGCAGTTAGTATTCACAGTATCATCAGCAGTAGTATTCAAAGTAGTATCTATGAATACTACTTTGAATATAATCAGCAGTAGTATTCAGAGTAGTATTTACAGTATTATTAGCAGTAGTATTGACAATAATATTCACAGTATTACCAGCAGTAGTGTTCAGAGTAGTATTTACAGTATTATCAGTTGTAATATTCACAGTATTATCAGCAGTAATATTCAAAGTAGTATTCACAGTATTATCAGCCATAGTATTCAGATTATTATCAGTTGTAATATTCACAATATCATCAGCAGTAGTATTCAAAATAGTATTCATAATACTCTCAGCAGTAGCATTCAAAATAGTATCTATGAATACTACTAATCAGCAGTTGTATTCAGAGTAGTATTTACAGTATTATCAGGAGTAGTATTCAGAACAGTATTCAAAGTATTATCAACAGTAATATAGATATATAAATATATATATTGTCTGAAGAGACTGACACAGTCAAAATTTAAAGCAAGTGGTGTTTGTTCTGTTTTTTGATATATTGTTAGCTCTGCATGTTCAGTTCATTTGTTTTGATTGTGCATTGAGCACTTTTTTATTCTACTGTCTGCTGGTCTAACCAACAAGTAGTTTACTGGTATATATATATATATATATATATATATATATATTGTGTATTTGGGCAAAAACCTCTCTTTTATATAGGTTTCATTAAAAATGACAGACAAGGTATTATTAAGTTTTTATGTAATTTTTCATCTGTTCTTATGATTTTTTTTCAGAATGAAAATTATATAAGAACTGTCCAAAAGTTTTGTATTTTTGAGTGCTTTCAGCTATACTTTTAGCCATTATCAAGAATTACTTTTGTTTTACTTGTAAATAAATATGTGCAAAGTTTATATGTTAAGCTCTGAACACAGTAATCACATTGTTACCATGTTCATAATTGAAGTTATTAATTGTAGGATTTTTCTTTTTATTCGTAATGCCAACATTATTTTTAATCTTCTTTTACATGTGGGTGATGCTGTTATGTATACATTGTCAATAAGTATATGACAGATAGGTTCTGGAAGATCTTGATGTGTGCTTAAATGGGACCAAATTGAACTGTTGTAGAAAAAGTGCAATGTCAATATTCTTGTTAATTTTGTGGTGGTGAAGTCAATGTAATTGTTTAGCAATTTAAATTGTTGAGGGACACAGTCCTTCAAAGGACATAAATTTGTAAACAACACTGGTTCTCAGTAGTTTTAAATTTTGCATTATTAATTTTTGAATTATTATTATTGAAGATGAGATTGGTAGTTTTTAATTTTTTGTAGTAGATAATTTAATTTTGTTAAAGTTAGTTGGTGTTGCATAATTTCAGATGATGTTGCAAAGTGAAGATTTGTTCTGTCTGTAATAACTGAGCGTCTGCATTTTGTAAAAAATATTAATTTTATTGTTTTTGTCCACATGTTTGTAGTTGCTGTTGGTTACATTATGAAAAAAAGTTTGATATGGTAGTCAAGTAAATAATTTAGAAAGTCATTGTTAACAAGTGTTTGTTTAAAATTGTGAAAGGGTTGAGAAGATGAATTCTCATATGCTCTCACAAAGAAATTTTTAATAACACCAATTTTTTATCTAAGAGGACATTGGTTAATAAAAATAAGGTGGCAAGAATTTTTGCTCGTGAGTTTTTTTATATAATGAAATAGTAAAAAGTAATATTACTAGACTCCCCAAGAACATCTCAAAATGAGTATTTTTTTGGCTAAGCTCATATGTGAAGTTGAGAACAGAAGTTTTTTCAAAAATAGTTTTAAGATTATCGATTTTGTTTTTGTTGTCACCTAAAAGGAAAATATCATCATCATGGTCATAAAAAAGAACTTAATGGTGCAGGCAAGTAAAAGTTTTTTAGAATACTGTAATTGATAGATGGGGGTGGGATTGAATTGTGTTTGTATACACAGTTAATTATCATGTCAATAGTTTCAGCAACAGGTACATTAGTAAATAGATTTTCAACATCAATGCCTTAGTTCGGTGTTGTAGATTTAAAATTTGAAGGAATTGATTAGTTGACTTAATACTATAATGAGTAGATAGATATGGGATGATAATATCATTAAGGAATTTTAATAATTGATATACCGGTGTTAGAATCTAAGAAATAAGGGGTATCCAGGTTTGTGCATTTTCACATTACCGTATAAGTAACCAGGAGGTTGATAATGACTAATAATATATATATATATATATATATATATATATATATATACATACAGGGTGGTCCAAAAGTAGGTCAACAGTAAATAATAACATTTATTTTGAGATGATGTATACAATTATATTTACTAATACAATTATTACATTGACAATTAAATTTTATTGTGCACATTAATACAAAGGCACTTAAATTTTATCAACACACTGTAATAATATAACCAATACACAAAACTATTCCACCTACTGTCCAACTACATTTGGACGATCCTGTACAATGGATGCTTACTTGTTTCCAAGTAGAGCCATTTGCTAGGTGGTTCTCTCATTCCAGTTGCAGATGTCCACTTAGACATATTTTTGTTTCTTTAATACCCACAAAAGTAACCTATGATTCATACTGCAACTACGCTGAGCAGACCTTTGTCATAATTTCTAGGTGAGAGTGCATAATCTTGTATGAGTAACAGTTTGAACAAGGTCAGAATGGTTATTCCTTTGGTCACAATCTCTTATGACTTTATGCTGACACTACCAAAAAGATCAAAAAGTTACTTTACAAATTGACCATTAAACACACTTCTTATAGCCACACTCTACACAGACATACATATATACATACACTATATATATATATATATATATATATATATATATATATATATATATATTCATCGAAAAGGAAAAAAAAAGAGCAGTCAAGTTCATTGCAGTTATTCTCATTTTAATAATCATCTTATAATAATCACTAAAATGATGTTGGTATTGCCTTGTTGGAGGTTTGCAGTCTTTGACTGCTCTTGTTTCTAATGTATTGATTACAAAATACAGGAAAGAAATAAAAAGTATATTGTTTTCTCCAGACGAGACAGAAACAACCTCACATCTGAGATTTATAGACAAAAATGTGAATAATTCTCTTTTTATTATACCAGAAGAACAGTATCAAATTTTCAAATAATATTTGAAAATATCTTTATTGAAATAGCATATATTTACATGGATGACTTTAGCTATATTTATTGAGATAACAACTATCAAATCATATAAATCCCTAATTTGGACAAATTATTACACTAATCTGTTTTTAACTTATTTTAATACATATCATACCATTACTGGGTCAGTCAGTTAAATGCCATACATGATACACACTTTGGCAATCATGTCTCAAAAGAAATATGAATAACTGGACAAAAAAAGATTTTCCCACAGCAGGTACTTTTTTTTAATGTAGAACTATTTTTTCATATAGAAGTAAATATTTGTCAATAAAATAAAAACTCATTTTATATATTATTATTATATTTATTTATTATCTCGAGTTTACTAATGTTATCAAAAAATGCTTACTTTTATGTATGACTTTAACACTGCATTATCTTCTTCTATATGCCTCGTCCTTTCAAAACATAGGTGATCATGGCTTTCCACATCTCCCTATCCCTGGTGGCTCTTAGCACGCTTTCTCCTGTAACATCTCGCAAATCCCATTGAAAATCGATACCCCGATTTCAAATCAGGTCTGATCAAGTTCAGGATTTCAGCCTTTTTATCGTGGTTCTTGCTGCAGAATCTGCTCTAACTTGGTAAAATCATAGTTTTTAGTCTCAAACATTAGTAAATCTTCTCAGATGACTCATTTTCCCCAATATTGGAAATCGATATCTCTGATATTCTATTGAATCTGATCAAAAACCGATATTCAGCCAATAATATGGCTCATTTTCTCCAATTTTACTCCCGATGGGTATAATAAATTTTCATGGACTTACTTAGGTTAGTTTATCCTTGGATGACTTATTTGACTCTGATATTGGAAATTGATACCTTGATATCCTATCAGGTTTGCCCAAAATCCACCTGCTCAGGCCCTTCAAATATGTTATCTACTGCCTTCCTCTGTCTCTTTTTCCCTCTATCTGGCCTGTTAGTCTCAGGTTCTGCAAGCCATCCTTCCTCATTGCATGTCATAAGAACTTCAGTTGTCTCTTCCTGATGCTTAATATTAACTTCCTTTTTGTTTCCATTCTTTTTCATCATTGCTCACATGCTCAGTCCATGATATCTGCAACATTCTTCTGTAGAACCACATTTCAGCTGCCTCAAGTTTTCTCCTTCATCAATGTTGATATTGTCTAACATTCACTACCATAATGAAGAACTGACATCACATAGCAATCTAGTACTCTCTTCTTTGTTTCTAGTGAAAGTTTCCTGTGTCTTAATACTTTACTCGGCTTCTGGAACGTGTTCTTCACCATGCCAATTTGCCTTCAGATCTCTGTGTCGCACTTTCCGTCTTATGATAGAACACTTCCCACGTATTTAAATTTTTGTACCTGTTTGATTTTAATATCCCCCACCTGTATTTGGCATTTTGGTTTTCTTGCAGTTATTTGTAGTCCTTTTTTGTCACTCTCTTTAGCTATTTTCTGTAGGAGATCTTGTAGTTTCCTTACCGTGTCTGCAATCAGCACTTTATCATCTGCATATCTTACTGGATCTATTTAACTTGTACACTGCATTATACATATATAAAAAAAAATTTACTTTCTCTTTTCTAGTTTATATTCAAGATTTCCTGAATGTTAAACTAAAAGGAAAATAAAGCCAAGATAACATTTGATCCTTTGCCTTGTTCCCATGCTATAAATGTATAAAATCAAAAACCTTGTATTGCTCCATATTTTATTTTTTATGTTTCCATACTTCCAGAATATTAAACTAAAAATGAAGTCAAGATAACAACTTATTCACTGCCTTGTCTCCATGTTATAAATGTAGAAAATCAAAAACTTTATATTACTCTCTCTTTTCTTGTTTCTGTCCAAAACTTCCTGAATATTAAACTAAAAGTAAAATGAAGTCAAGATAACAATTGATCTACTGCCTTTTTCCCATTATTTATATAGCTTTCACAGTTTATTGTATCCACTCGAGTTAAGATCCATCACTACAATTCTTCACTTGTTAAAGAAATATGATACATGTTTTAATTTATACTCGCAGTATAGCCCAGTGTTGCTCAGGTGTAATGAAAGCTTTAAAACTAATCCATGGTCCTGGAGCTCAGACTCTTTGGATGTTGGCATGAAAGACTAAAAAGGAGTAGTTGTTTCCAGTCAAAGCGAAACCATAGATTGAAAGAAAAATGAATGGGTGTAAGCCATATTTTGATTTCCGGTATTGATGTCAAGTAAGTTTTCAGTTGCAAACTGAATGTGGAAGGCTAAATAAGTCCTCTGAGTAAATGGTATCATGGCTGAGACTCAGAACTACAATTATACCTACTTAGAGCCAAACCCGAAGCAAAAACCAAAATAAAAGGGCTGAAAACCTGATTTTGGTCAAACCCAATAGGATATCGAGGTATCAATTTCCAATATCAGAGTCAAATATGTCATCCAAGGATAAACTAACCTAAGTAAGTCCATGAAAATTTATTATACCCATCGGGAGTAAAATTGGAGAAAATGAGCCATATTATTGGCTGAATATCAGTTTTTGATCAGATTCGATAGAATATCAGGGATATCAATTTCCAGTATTGGGAAAAATGAGTCATCTGAGAAGATTTACTAATGTTTGAGACTAAAAACTATGATTTTACCAAGTTAGAGCAGATTCTGCAGCAAGAACCATGATAAAAAGGCTGAAATCCTGAACTTGATCAGACCTGATTTGATATCAAGGTATTGATTTCCAATATCAAGGAGAAATTGGAAAAAATATGTAGCCCATGACCTAACTGGAAGCTTAAAGAATATTTGTGTGAAGTTTGATAAGAATCAAATAAAAATTGTGGATTTGTATAAAAAACATACAGACAGACAGATAGACAAACACACACACACAAACAATGTGACTTTTATATATATAGATATAGTTTGTTCTTTTTCTTCATTCCCTTTCGTTTTTTGGGGTTTTTTTTTTTTTTCAGGTAGATGTTAATAATGCTTATTATTGATCTCTGGCTTTTAAGTAAAGTGACAACACTGAAAAAGAAAATGTAATGTGTACCCTGGTTCATTAGGTCCAAACTGGACACTCAAGCCTAGCATCACTGCAATAAAAAGTATAGAAAAACAAGTGCTGTGTAGTGTTAGCATCCATGTATGGCACAAGAGTTTCATGAAAACAAAAAGTGTCTTTCAGTAAGTGGAAACTGAGCCTCATCAAGATTTTCTTTTTATAATCATTTTCCCCCAATCAAGGCAGTACTGCTGTTGGTGCGCAGGGGTTTACAATGTGAGGAAGATAGAAGACAAAAGAAAACAGTACAGATGATGTTGTAGAAAGGGTAAGAGAGAGGTGGGAATGTAATAGAATGTCATAGAAGATTACATTTAAACTTTCGGATATTGTAGCTGTCGAGGAAGCAAGCAAAAGGAAGAAAGCTCCATAGGTGGGAAGGGCAAGGAAAGAAACTGCTGGAGTAGAATTATTAATGACTTTTTTTCTTATAATCATTTCATTCCAAGCAAGGTACAAACACCACTGGTGCACAGAGGGTTACAGTGAGAGAAAAAAAAATGCAAGGTACAGGAAATGTCAAAGAAAGGATAAGAGAAAGATGGGAATCAAGGAGATAAAATATGGCAGTTAATGCTGCATTGAATCTTTTGGAGACTGTAGCTATCAGGGAAGCAAATATACAGAAGAGAGTTCCACAGATGGGAAGTGCAAGAAAAGAAACTGATATAGTAGAAGTGGCAGTTATATTTTACTATTTCGATGGTTAAAGGGAGAGACTTAGATGTCAGTCTAGTAGAACAAGTAATGTCATGTGGTCAGGGCACCAGAGAGAAAAGCTTGTCTGAGTAGAAGCTGTAAGAATATTTGTAGAGAGGGAAGTGACTTCCCCATGATGAGAAAGTGACTGAAGTTGAGTTGCTAAGTCAGGATCTATTATATTGCAGATCCCCCTTTGGATTTTGTTTTGTGTTCAACTGATAGAGCCCATCTGAAAGTGTTCTGATGTGTTTAAAAAACATTTTATGCGTTCACGTATGTTTTCTAATAAACTTTTTAGAGTTATCTTTATTTTTCAAGATTTATGACTTCTTAAAATTTTACAGATAATTTCTGGACACCCTGTAATTCAACTATGTTATAAATCATTCTTAATACATTATAAATCATTCTTAATACATTATGAATTATTCTTATCAATATATGGCACAAAAATAGAGAGGCATGAGTAAGAAAATCCTATATCTCAGGAAATTAATTCTTTGACTGTCTTTAAACATAAATCACAAGGAGAGTTACATGTCAACACAAGAGAAATATAATGTTTGGATGGAAATATATCTTGTCAAACTGATATTTTTATATAAGAGCAATAAAATTCATATATAAACATACAAGAAATTCCTTTTTCCTATTTGAGGACCCACCATGTTATCAATTTACCTGAAAGTCATATTCATATAAAAAAAAAAAAGAACTTATGATTGCTATTGGAAAACTCATTAATATCAAAATTTACCTAAAGGTCATAACTTTATATGAACTGCTGATTTCTACCAGAAGAACCATCAAAACAACAACCTCCTCCTCCTCCTCCTCCTTCTTCTTCTTTGTGCCGTATCCCTTCAGGACATAGGTGATCTTGGCCTTCCATCTCTAGTGGTTCTTAACAAACTTTTCTTCTGTTATCCCACCATAACCCTGACATCCATTTGCTGAAGCTCATCAAGCATGTTATGTGTTACTTTCTCCTGTCTCCCTTTCCCTCTATCTGTTTTGTGAGTATCAGATTCTCCAATCCCCATTCCTCATTACATATCACAGGAACTTCAATTTATATTCATATATGAAAACAAGACAAACTCCTTATTGTTGATAGAAGGCCCATCGAGATATTAATGAGTCTAAATCAAAAAATTCTGTATTACAAATACATGTTACATCATGAAATCAATGACCCTAAAATTTATATATAAAAATAAATGTCTTGTTGCTACCAGAAAACCAATCAAGATATTAATGAGTCTAAACCAAAAAATTCTGTATTAAAAAAATATGTTACATCAAGATATCAATGAGCCTTAAATTTATATATAAAAAAAAGAAATTCCCTATTGTTAATGACCCTAAAATTGATATATAAAAATAAAGAAATGGCTTAGTGCTACCAGAATACCCATCAAGATATCAATGAGTCTAAATCAAAAACTTCTGTACTACAAATACATGTTACATGAAGATATCAATGAGCCTAAAATTTATATATAAAAATAAAGAAATGCCTTAGTGCTACCAGAATACCCATCAAGATATCAATGAGTCTAAATCAAAAAATTACTTATTACAAATTCATGTTACATCAAAATATTCCTGGTTGCTACAAGAAGATCATTCAAGATATCAGTCAGTTAAGTGCCATACATGATACACATTTGGGCGATCATGTCTCAAAAGAGACATGACTGACTGGGCAGTAAGTTGCCATTACTTTCTGCAGTAGACTGGTTGCCAGCCAAGGCTATAGAACTTAATCTGTCCTGTTATTTAACCCATAACTGGAGGGAAGAGACGGATTAATACCTTTCCCAAGGGTATTTGCACATAAGTGAATGCAGGGAATTCAACTGGATTCACTTCTATGCAAATATGCAAGATATTAATGATTCTAAAACACAACAATTCTTATTATAAATTCATGTTGCATCAAAAGATCAATGACCCTAAAATTTATATATAAAAATAAAGAAATTCTTTATTTCTACCAGAAGACTCATCAACATATCAATGAGACTAAAATATATTTTCAAATATAGAATCAAAACAGTTTCTTATTAGTAACAGAAAACCAATCCAGTTTTCAATCAGCCTGAATTTCATATATAAAACAAAACCTTATTACTAATAAAATATCGACAAGCCTGAAATTCACTTATAAATTTTTATTACTATTCATAAAAATCCAGTCAAAATATTAATAAATCTATAATTTGTATATCTTGATTAATTGATTTTTCTCTAAGACTTTGCAAGTTATTTAAAGCCAGAAAATATTTTTAGATTGTTAGAATTTTTATTGAAGATAATAATAGTTTAGTAATACAAGTCTTATTGATTAACCCATAGCTGAAGGAGAGAAGTTGGATGTATACCTTCACCAAGGGTATTTGCATGTAAATTAATATAACAAACTCAATGAAAATTGGAACTTGGCTGTCTGATTAACAATTGTGAGGCACTCACACATTGAAGATTACAGCACTTTGTATTCCCCAGCAGTCACCCATTTAGGTACTGGACAGGTTAAATGTAGCTTACTTTTGGTAAACAAGGTGTGGCTGTAAGCCTAAAATTTATATAAAAAAACTAAGGAAATTCCTTATTGCTACCAGAAGACCCATCAATGTCACTAAAAGGTATATATAAAAATGACTCATGGCTCTCCATCATCATCATCATCATTTATCCATCACACCCAGATGGTGCATAGGGCAGCAACTTTTTTGTTGCTGTTTCTGTAACAAACTGTTTTTTTACAGGGCAGGGTTGTTAGCTCTGCAACCAACCCCCAAACCTGGATGACCAGTGAACCATTCTTGATACTTATATTTACAGCACCTGGTATTCCCAAATGATCACCCATTTAAGTACTGACCAGGCTCGGTGATCGAACGGGAACCGGTGTATTCAACACACAGGTGTATTCAACACTCTCCACAACTTCTTATTTCATTCATCTGTAAATAGTTTGTCTATTTACCATCCTCCCAACTCCCTTTTCTGCCATCCATTTGCATAAGGTCATCAGAGAGGAAGTGAACTGCATCTCTCCATCTCTTGAGTCAAAAACATTCACTTTCTTTTTCTATTTATAGTTTTATCTCTGAAGTCATTCACACGATCAATTATGTGTTTGGTCACCAAACTAAAAAACTATAATTAATACCTGAAAAGTTGCTTTCCAAAAACTAAATAAAGTATTAAGAAATAGGAACATTTCATTAGAAACAAAAAAAAAAAGAGTACTGGACTGTTATGTAATATTGGCCCTTCTTTCTGGCAATAAATGCTGGACAATCTCCTCATAAATAAAGAAGACATTTAAGACAACAGAAATATGATTCTATATGTTGGGACACCCATGCCTATTCGGCTATAATGGACTATTCCATTACTATGTAAAGTAATGGTGGCATCTACGTAGGAGAGTGTACCGAGCAGCCGATCGACAAGTCAGTTGTAGACTTCTGGTGACGACCCGGAAGTACCGATTGCTCATACTATGTCTTACAACGGTTGAGACGATTAACCCTTATTCTTGTATTGGATACTAATAACCTTTGTAAATACTATTTTCACGGAATACAACAATTAACCCATTCCTGTTGTTGAGTTATTTATTCTTACTCACGACATAACACTATACAAGGATGCTGAGAACACTGGAGTAATGTGGAAGTTTTAAAGAAAAGGGAAACAAAAGGAATGCTTATAATCAGAGAAAGTTAAAATTTCAATTGAGAAAAAAGAGACTTGGATAATTTGATACTCACAGGAGATAATGGAGGCAAAAGGGAAATATTGGGTAACCTCTCTAACAAGCTTTCGTAAATTGATAGAAAGACAAAGACTGGGAGTGACAGCGAAAAAACAAACTTTAGCATGAACTACTCTTGGCCCAAAATGTCAAATACAGATAAAGGATACTAAAATCAAGCCGGTACGAAAACTTAAATACCTGGGAAGTATTCTAGCAGAAGGCAGAAAGTGTGACATGGAGATCCGAAGACAAATTGACATGGTGAAGGATGCATTCCAGAAGCTGAGTAGAGTATTAAGAGACAGGAAAACTTCACTAGAAAGAAAGAAGAGAGTACTGGATTGTTATGTGATGTCAGTACTTCAATATGGCAGTGAATGCTGGACAATAACATCAAAGATGAACAAAAAATTGAAGCAACTGAAATGTGGTTTTACAGAAGGATGCTGCAGATATCATGGATCAAGCATGTGAGCAATGATGAGGTTTTGGAAAACATGGAAATGAAAAGGAAATTACTATTGAGCATCAGGAAAAGACAGCTAAAGTTTCTGGGGCATTCAATGAGGAAGAAGGGCTTGAAGAATCTGATACTAACAGGCCAGATACAGGGAAGAAGAGACAGAGGAAAACAGTGTGTAACATACTTGACTGAACTAAGTAGGTGGATATTAGAACTGGGAGTTGCATGGTGTAACAGGAGAAAGCGTGCTAAGCCCCACCAGGGATGGGAAGACTTGGAAGGCCATGATCTCCTACATCCTGAAAGAACAAGGCACATAAAAGAAGAAGAAGACTGTTGGTTTCAATCTAGGGGAATGACTGCCAAAAACACCCTCTTCCCAAATTTATAGACAAATCATACGGATGCATTTTAGGATTTCTTCTAAACTGATAAAATGGCCCACTTCTGAAGCCAATCCGCCACATTTTTGTTCTTTCTTGTCTTGAAGTTATAATACTATAAAATCACTTAACTTTATCCCTTTTGCATATGAACACTGTTTTTACATTGTGAACTTTTTGCCTTATTACTGTTGCTTTGCCTAGTTTTGTCTTTCATATATTTTGTTTGCTTAGTATTATTTAGTCAGTACTATGAAAATCAATCTGCTTTAGTCTTCCAGTATATCGTGACTATTGTAGATTTCATTTAATATTTATTTATTTTGTCTATGTTGAAATCGTATAAGGCTGACAACGTCTTTATTACAATGCTGTCTGGTCCTGCTGCTTTGTTGTGATTTTTTTATATTTGCTGCTTTTGTTATGTGATTTTTTTTTACATTCTATACTCATTACGTAAGCAATATAGATTGGATACAAAGAAGAAGACTCTGCCAGGGTTTGAACTCATTTTCTTAGGTGATAGAATTTGACACAAATAATTATATAAAGTTACAAATAACGAAACTGGCATTATTTTATGTCTGTCTGAATAAAAACAATTGAGTTTTTAATACTTTGATACTTTTTTTTTAAAAAAAGAATGTCTAATAATAAAATAACTTTTTTGCAGCTGAATGTGTCACTTCAAAAGCATCATTCACTCTTCTAATAATGGGATGTAAAGATATTGATAATTATGTACTTGTGTTTTTCATTTTTTTCAACAACATTTGGTGGATGGGCAAGAAATGTACTTGACCTCAATTCCGCCAAGAATTTTGGTACCTTTCCGAAGTTTCATGTTGGAAACATATTTTTGTACTTGTTCCCTAAATATCAACATTCTCAACATCATTTGATATGGATAATTCACAAAGTGTTAAAGCAATTAAACAGCAAGCAATGAATATTCAGAAACCTTTTTTTTTTCTTTTCATTTAAAATTTGGTTAGATTTTGTGAATGTTACTGATGGGAAATCAATTAAAAATATTAACAGTACATTGATCTGGTATTAACTATCAAAAAAATATTTTTTTTTTACTCTTTTTACCCCAAGCAAGGTGATAATGCCACTAAAATGAAAGTGGTTACTGGGAGTGGAAGAGAATGAAAAAACTTTAGAGAGAAGAAAGAGAACTAGAACAACAGGATTCAGGAGACAGTAAATGGCAATTGACATTGCATTTAAATTTTCAAAGATTGTATGTTGCAAGGAAGCAAGAAATTGGAAGATATTTTCATGATTTCAATTCAATAAAAATGATCATTAAAAACAACCCCTTCCCAAATTTAAAAACAAAGCATAGAGATGCAGGCTGTGATTTCTTCTCATTCTCCTCTGCCATATTTTTGTTCTTTCTTGTCTTGAAGTTATAATACTACAATTACTTAACTTTATCCCTTTTGCATTTGAACACTGTTCTTACATTGTGAACTTTTTCTGATTGCAAGCATGGAAAGGAAACTACAAGACCTCCTACAGAAGGTAGCGGTAGAGATTGACAAAAAAGGTCTACAAATACACTTTAAGAAAACTGAATGCATGGTCATCAGCAAAAGGTGCAACCCAAAATGTGAAATACAGGTGGGGGATACCAGAATAAAGCAGGTGCAAAAATTTAAATATCTGGGAAGTGTTCTGACAGGAGATGGAAAGTGCAACACAGAGATCCGAAGACGAATTGGCATGGCAATGACGCATTCCAGAAGCTGAGTAAAGTGCTGACACACAGAAAAATTTCACTAGAAACAAAGAAGAGGGTTCTGGATTGCTACGTGATGTCAGTTCTTCAATACAGCAGTGAATGCTGGACAATATCATTGAAAATGAGGACAAAACTGGAAGCAGCGGAAATGTGGTTCTACAGAAGGATGCTGCAGATATTGTGGACTGAGCATGCAAGCAATGATGAGGTGTTGGAAAGAATGGCAACAAAAAGGAAATTAATAATGAGCATCAGGAAGAGACAACTGAAGTTCCTGGGACACGCAATGAGGAAGGAAAGCCTGGAGAACCTGATACTGACTGGCCAGATAGAAGGCAAGAGAGACAGAGGAAGGCAGCAGATAACATATTTGAAGGACCTGATCAGGTGGATGACGGAACGGGAGTTGCTAGGAGTAACAGGAGCAAGCATACTGGGGGTCACAAGGGATAGGGAGACGTGAAGAACCATGATTGCCTACATCCTGAAAGGACAGGGCACATAGAAGAAGAAGAAGACTGTTGCTTTGCCTAGTTTTGTCTTTCATATATTTTGTTTGCTTAGTATTATTTTTTCCTGTTATTTTTCATCCTGATTTTATTCTTTATTGAGAACTTTGTCAATTCCATTTGTTGAGCATTTTGCCAGTTAAAATGAACTATGGCTACTTACTCTCCATACAGAAATGAAATAATTAATATCTAATCCACTAATTTTTAAAAATATTATTTTGTTATCATTAATTATGTATGACTTATTTTATTAAGTCAAATAAATAAAGATATCAGAATTCTACAATCACTTTTGCTTTGCTTTTCCAATCTTGTCACTCTTTTTTTCAATTGGAGTTGATAGACTAAACTATCGCCTGGTTCACACTCCACCCACATCTATTGAACAGATGAAGAAGCTCATCCCTTGATCCCTGTTTAAGATGTGGTTTCCTGTTTTCTCTTTTCCAATCTTTTACGTAGCCTCCTGCACATCAGTGGCGTTACTGCCTTGCTCAGGGTGACATGATTAAAAAAGAAAAATGTGAATACCATTCATACTTAGTAAATTTTTGCCTTATAACTGTTGCTTTGCCTACTTTTGACTTTAATTTTCATTGCTTGCTTAGTATTTGTGGTAATTGTTATGGTGCCCTATATACAGTGGAATGGATTCTTCCACCTGGCATAAGTACTAACCTGAGAGACTTCCGTGGAGGCACTAGTGAGACAGTCATGAGGCAGTTGTGAGGCAGTCTAGAGACAGTTGAGGCGCAGCATAACTATACCATTTGGACTTACACTTCTATTTGCTGACTACTAACACTCTTACTTTGTATATATGTTATGTTATTCTATTGCACTGGTTGAACCTATCTTCTTGTTTTCTCTGTCTTTCTTCTTGGCCCTAATAGGCCACAACACCGATGCAAATAAGCTGAGATGTATTTAAATACTAAGCAGATAACTGTTGGCACTGTATTACATCATGCATAATGGTGTACCATGTATCAAGTACTGAAACTTTGAGATACACCAGACATAACAGCATCATTTTGCCCTGTTCTTTTTCTTTCTTTTCTTATCGTTTATTGGAAACTTTGACAATTCCATTAGTTGGGTATTTTTGCTAATTATAATGAAACATGGTCAATTACTCTACAGCTACAAAGGATAAGAGTGCATGCAATTTGTTACGGAAACAGCAAAAAGACTGCCCTACACACCATTGGGTGTTACGGAAATGTTTATCTTTTTATTACAAAAGAGAGCCATGATTGCTCATGTCGTAAAGAGACACAGCATGTAGAAGTAGATAACTGAGCTCAATTAAATGGATACTGAGATGAGTTTTAAGTGAGATCATAATAAGACAAAATTTATTAAGTGCTACAAAGGAAAGGAAATTGTGAAGAGCCATGATCACCTGTGTTCTAAAGGCATACGACACGTAGAAGTAGAAAAATAATCTTGAGTAAATGGATGGTGGAACAAAGTTTACGAAAGATAACAAAAAGACAAAATTCATTAAGTACTACAAAGGAAAGGAAATTGTGAAGAGCCATGATCACCTGTGTTCTAAAGGCATACGACACATAGAATTAGAAAAATGATCTTGAGTAAATGGATGGTGGAACAAAGCTTAGGAAAGATAACAAAAAGACAAAATTTATTAAGTACTACAAAAGGAAGGAAATTGTGAAGAGCCATGATCATCTGTGTCCTAAAGGCATACGACACATAGAAGTAGAAAAATGATCTTGAGTAAATGGATGGTGGAACAAGGTTTAAGACAGATAACAAAAAGACAAAATTTATTAAGAGCCACAAAGGAAAAGAAATTGTGGAGAGCCACGACTGCCATGGCCTAAAGGATATGGAATGAAGAAGAAGAATATTAATTAAAAGTTATATTCTTAATTAAAACTTCTTGCCTTAAAATTCATGATAAAATAGAAATTTATGCATTTTTAGAATATTTATATTATAAAATTATTTTCTAAAGAGCAACTCCTATATTTGTCCATTCTCTTTCTCTGTGTGTGTCTGTGCATGCAGATTACACAAAAACATTTTGATTTTTCTATTTGAACACAGCCGGAAACACAAACCATAATTTCTGCAATTTCCAGTTCCTGGAATTATTTGTGCAGACAATTCTTACTCATTTTCTGGTTCTATTTCTAGGATGTTGCCAATCTCACTCCACCATCATTGAATGATCTCATCATGTAATAAACATCTACATATAGCTAAAAAAAAACATTACTAAACATTTCCAAAACATATTTAATCTGGTATTATCTTTGAGAACTGTATTTCTAAGAACTTCCCTGAACCAATAATATCTGCTGTTTGATTATTGGTTTAATAGCTCATCCAATCAGAATCAAGTCAGAAATATGGTTCATTCATCATTCAGTGACCTTTTCCCCCAGGAAGTAAAACTAGCCAAAAACAACTGACAGATTTCCTGCGCTGATTTTTATCCAAGAATTACAGTTATTATGACCTGGACATTTTTGGCCAAAGTCAAAGGAATAAATGATTCTGCTAATAATAGATGAAAAAGAAAATCAAAGAAAACAAAACAAGTAAAATGAAGTGTCTATCCAACTGGGAATTATTTTCTTGAATGAAGACGGCTGCTCTCTGCAATCAATATTATTGAGCAATGTTATTGAATTAAAATAATATTGTACAACTGTGCATCTAATATTGTTCCAAAGTACTATTATTAAGAAATGAAAATTGAACTGAGAGATTCATTTAAAATAATCTCAATAAAAATAATAATAATTGAGCAATAAAATTGAATGCTTTATTTATTATTGACATGAAATATTTCCATTTTTTTACACATTTAAGACTTATCTTTAGAGAAAATAGAAACAAAAAGAATACTTATATACAACATTAGAAAGAAACAGTTGAAATTTCTTGGAAACAACAAAAAAAGAGGAATTATAAAATTTGACACTAACAGGATAGATTTAGGTACCTCCCCTGATTTTCTGAAAAATAACAGCATAGCATGAAAATAAAAGCCCCAAACTTAATGAAAACAAAGTTTTTCCATTAAAATATTTATGTTATTATGAAGAGAAAAGCTCAAAGTATTTTTTAATTATTTTTTAATATTTTCTAGTCTTTATTAATATGTTTGAAATTTTGGTAAATAATCTTGTTTGGTTTTTTTAGAGTTTTTAATTTTTTCTGATCCCTATGAAATTTTGGTAAATAATCTTGTTTTGTTTTTTTAGAGGTTTTAATTTTTTTCTGATTCCTATGAAATTTTGGTAAATAATCTTGTTTTGTTTTTTTTAGAGTTTTTAATTTTTCTGATCCCTATGAAATTTTGGTAAATAATCTTGTTTTGTTTTTTTAGAGTTTTTAATTTTTTGATCCCTATGAAATTTTGGTAAATAATCTTGTTTTGTTTTTTTAGAGGTTTTAATTTTTTCTGATCCCTATGAAATTTTGGTAAATAATCTTGTTTTATTTTTTTAGAGGTTTTAATTTTTTTCTGATCCCTATGAAATTTTGGTAAATAATCTTGTTTTGTTTTTTTAGAGTTTTTAATTTTTTGATCCCTATGAAATTTTGGTAAATAATCTTGTTTTGTTTTTTTAGAGGTTTTAATTTTTTTCTGATCCCTATGAAATTTTGGTAAATAATCTTGTTTTGTTTTTTTAGAGTTTTTAATTTTTTCTGATCCCTATGAAATTTTGGTAAATAATCTTGTTTTGTTTTTTTAGAGTTTTTAATTTTTTCTGATCCCTATGAAATTTTGGTAAATAATCTTGTTTTGTTTTTTTAGAGGTTTTAATTTTTTTCTGATTCCTATGAAATTTTGGTAAATATTTTTGTTTTGTTTTTTTAGAGGTTTTAATTTTTTTCTGATTCCTATGAAATTTTGGTAAATAATCTTGTTTTGTTTTTTAGAGTTTTTAATTTTTTCTGATCTCTTTGAAATTTTGGTAAATAATCTTGTTTTGTTTTCCATCAGCGGGTTATCAAACTCAGTTTTCTTTTTTACCAATGAAAAACATTAATTTGGAAATTCTTACAAAAATCAAATAATTGTCAGATTTTACTGAAATTTTCAGGACTTATTTACAAATGAATATAATTATTTTTTAAATTATTATTTTTAGAAAATCTTGATAATTCTTTTATGTCTGTTGCTTCACCTTCTCCACAAAGAAATTTAAAAAATTAGATTTTGTTTTTAAAATTTGTTTTATTAGTTAAATGCAGGACTCCTTGGGGAATGTAAATCATCCATTATTCTTTTCAAACAGTTGGATGTTTTTCCCGTTCTGAATAGCAAAATAAAAAATGCAATAAAAGTATGACATTAGTTAATTAGATTAGTTTTTTCATTGCTTTTAAATATATATATATATATATATATATATATATATAAAGATATTATAGTCTGAAGAAAAAAATTTTGATGAATAATCAATTTCTACAAGAATTGTTTTCATTTTTTCTTTTTTAATTATAATAATTTATCAAATTTAAAAATTTAAAATATTTTTCAAAGCATTGTTGTGATTAGGTTATTAAGTTACTAAGTAAAGACTACATTTACTAATCGTAAATTGAAAAGTTTAATACAAATTATTGCTCTGGTAGATTTTGAAAATAATTTTTAATTGTTTTTATGCATAGAAATAATTTTTAATTGTTTGTTTTTGTGTATATAAATTTTTTTTTAAGTGTGGTATTTTCTATGTTATATTAGGCTATGTATTTCATGGTTTCTTCCCCTTATGGGAGAAAAATTTGGACAATTGTGTCAATTCTGTTCAACCATACTTAGCTGTCATTTGACATCTGGCTGTGATCAATCATTCACACCTTGATCAGTTCACACCTCAGTGATTAAGAAATATTTTTATTCTAAACTTCATGCTATAAACAAGTAAAATCAAATTAATTTAACTTTAAATTTGTTACTTTTCCAAAAATAAAATGTCACAGATCTATATCTTAGTTTGGCAAGATTTTTAAAACTGAGAATTAACTTTTGTTTAGAAATGCATCAATCATTCAAAAATGGCTGAAAAATTGAAAAATTTTTTGATTGCAATCAATATAATTTCTGTTTTAAATAAACCAGAGTATTTTGCTTACTGGAAATAGTTACTTTATTCATTTAGCTTTCAAATAAAACTAAAATAAAAATTTCAAGAAAACTCTTCTATTTATAAAAATTCAATATAAAAGTTAGGTATCAAAAATAAGTGACAGTTCCTACTTTTAAAAGCAAGAGAGACACAGAAAGTGTGTAACTTATCTAACAAACTTTTGTATATATTTGGCAGAACAGGAATTAGGAGAAAAGATGAAATTTATTAAGAGCTACAAAGTACAGGAAATTGGGGAGAGACATGATCACTCATATCGTAAAGGACAATAGTATATAGAAGAATTTATTTATTCTGATCCCCCACTATAGCAAGTTGTGACACAAGGTCGGTTTTTAAAGTGGAGAACCCAAGTGCAAGCACTCAGGTTACTGGTCAAAGATTATCTCGCCCCTGCTGATGCAGTAACTGAGTACAAAGCTTGTTTTAGTATCATGTAGAAAGAAGTGTTGACACCAATACATGTGACTGAACACTGGTTGCCAGATAACAAATAAAACTATAAGAATGGATTATTCTACTGGGGATCATGTGGCCATGATAATGGCCTATATTATGCATCAGACAGAAGTCAGGGGAATCAACCAAGTGAATCAACTGGATTACAAGTAGCAGCAGCAGTCATACTAACTAGTTACAGCCAAGTAGCAGAGTTCAGTGTTCACAGTGTGACATTACTATTTAGTACTTGAGTAGATTACTCAGGACACCCAAGAGAGGATACTACATATTATCAGGAGGAATCTCTTAATAGAGTACTAATTGGGATATATGCAAATAACTATCTTGCAAATAGCAAGATACCAGAATATCACCTCATAGTAATAACTGTTACGATAAGTCCAAGAGTAACTGAAGTAATAAAGTAAGACACAAGACAAGAAATGGCAACCTACTATGGGAAAATCTTCTGCCTAATCAGTTCTTACTTGAAAGAGACATGATCAACCATGCATGATACATGCATGGTACTTAACTGGCTGATCTGGATAAAAGGATTGAATAGCAGGATAGATTGGCTTCTATAGCCTTGAATAGCAGCCAGTCTATTGCAGAATGAAATGGCAACCTACTGCAAGAAAATTTTCTGCCTAGTCAGTCCTGGATTGAAAGAGATACCATTGATCAAGCATGTGTCATGTATGGTACTTAACTGAGTGATCTGGGTAAAAGTATTTAATATGTTTTATAGCCATGGTTAACTGACTGACAGCTTTTTAAACTATAGCTGCTACAGTGAAGTGGGTAGGGCTTAAAGTTCATCATCTGACCTATGCCCCAAAATCTGACCAAACATTAGACTTAGGAGTGTTTTCTTGGTCTGGCTGAGTACATTTACAGTATCTTCTCATAACACTTGGACAAGAAAATTAAATGAAAGGCTTTATTGATTTGACTTTTACAGCCGATCAATCCTTTGTAGTTTATTTAAGGCTAAAACATACTTTGGATTGTAACAATAATTCTTACTTCTTGAAAATGAATATTGCATTAACAATTTGGGAGTATAACAATGATTTTCCCTGATAGAAGTAATGCTGTTTAATCCATAGCTAAGGCAGGAGATGAATTCACACCTTTCCCAACGATATTTGTTTTTAAATGCATATAAAGAACCCGATAAATTCCATTTTAACAGCTTCTTTCACAGAACTGTTAATAAGAATTTTTTACTTTTTCTCTCTTACAGCAATTTCACATAATAACCCACTACCTTGAGTGATCCTTAGGCCCTGTTTCAAGGCCTTGTTTTAGGTGAAGTATATAAAAAAATGTGTGTTGTGTTGCAGTGGATATTGACTTGGATCGACAAATCGAGAAACCGAGTTTGAATTCCAGTTGAATTCCTTGCATTCACTTATGCACAAATACCCTTAGGAAAGGTATTAATCCATCTCTTCCCTCCAGTTATGGGTTAAATAACAGAACAGATTGGGTTCTATAGCCTTGGTCAACAACCAGTCTACTGCAGAAAGTAATGGCAACCTACTGCGGGATAATCTTCTACCCAGTCAGTCATATCTCTTTTGAGACATGATTGCTCAAAGTGTGTATCACGTATGGCACTTAACTGACTGATATAAAAAAATCAAACTAATCTTTCCAAGTTCTTATTTTAAGTTGCAATTCATTACAACATCTGCACATCCGTATAAGAATATTATGCTCCACTGTAATACATATAATTCATTCTGAACCTCCTCCACTCTAGACTGGGTCTGGCTAGTGTGGAGGAGGTTCTTCAGTGGAACAGACTACGCTGGTATGGCCACCTTCAGCGCATGGACCAAAATGTGTGGCCTAGAAAAGTTAAGAGCATTGTCATCCCGGGCTCCTACCCTAGAGGTCGCCAATGAAAAAGATCTGAAAAGCACCGGCCTCAAGCCTGAGCAGGCAATGGATTGTGGGTGGTGGCAAATGAACATCAGACCTGGATGGCATGGCAGAACTTCCAACCCTCGGACAAGGGGAAGACAGGGAAGAGAAACTGAGTAGTAGTAGTATATCAGTAGATGTGAATGCCAAGAAAGCAGAAAACAAAAAAAATGTCATTTACTGCATATAAGCTGTGATCATCATGTTCAGTCCACTAGGCAAGTGCCCGCAGTGTAAGTGGTACAGTGGCCAATCACAAATGTTCTTGTCAGATTTGCTTAAAATTAGGCCCCTTGCAACAACCAAAGCAGTTACTGGCTGAAAGGCTACCTGGTAATACACTGCTGCCATTACTACTTATCTCAACACAACTGTTAGCACTCCCGGGCTTCATTAATCTCACCAAACTCTTCATATGCAGAATACGGCCTGCAGTCAATTTTTTACATCGATAGTCCCCCCAAATTTTGTTATGATTTACAACACCTTGACATTGTCACCGTGAACTCACCCCAGTTTCACTTGACTCATCTTATGTAGAATGTGGCCGATAATCCATTTTCAATTCCAAAAGCCTTCCAATGCCAACCACCACATTTTATAATTCCACAATGTTGTCACCACCCAACTGCAAGGAGTAGACTGACTAAACTATCGCCCGGTTCACACTCCACCCACATCTATCGAACATGTGAAGAGGCTCATCCCATGTTCCCTGTTCAGGATGTGGTTTCCGGCTTTCTCTTTTCCAATCTTTTCACTCTTTTCTGCTGCCACCATCACCTCAGCAACCTGACTCACCATAGACATATACTGCCATCCATTTATTCAAGTTCACTATGTTAAGCTTTGTTTTTCTCTGTCCCATTCATCTTCAAACTGTCCTATGAGTATCAGATTTTCCAAACCTTCTTTCCTCATTATGTACCCTAGAAATTTCAAATGTCTTTTCTGATGTTACATTTAAGTTTCCTTTTGGTTTTCATTTTTGATAAAACTTTGTCATAATGAGCCCATGGTATCCTCATT
This sequence comes from Ascarosepion bandense, assembly GCA_037127315.1. NCBI lineage: Eukaryota > Metazoa > Mollusca > Cephalopoda > Sepiida > Sepiidae > Ascarosepion > Ascarosepion bandense. The sequence continues at coordinate 2,668,908 of JBBBDQ010001416.1, read as the reverse complement.
ATTAAAACAGGATTTTGCTCGATAAAATGAGTTAAATCCACTTCGGCAAGAAGAGAGACAAGCTACTGCCACTGCTTCTAATACATCCATTAAGCTGAGAAATTGACCTGGAGAAATATATTGTCCATAAATCTTTTAAATGCAGCTGTCATATTTTGTAGACCAGATGGCATATCTACATACTCAAAGGGGCTAAACAGTGTTACCACAGCTATTTTCTCTATATCTTCTCTCAGGTATTTGGTAGTAAGCTTGTAGAAGTTTATCTTTTGAAAATACATTTTTCTTAAATAATTCAGCACCGGGTATCTGTCAGATTTGGTCAAGATTTAAATTCCTCTATTCTCCACAGGCACTCCATTGTCCAGGTGTGAATTTCAGAACCATGTGATGTAGTGACAACTAGGCAGATCTTAACTGTCTTATGATTCTCGTTTGGAGTAGTGTTGTAAATTCCTTCTTGGTTGATTTAAGTTTTACTTCTAACATTTGTCTCACTTTAGCATATCATCATCATCATCATCATCCTGCGGCCTCGGCCAAGATAGAACTCACTACACCCTTCCAGTATTTTCTATTTGTCATAGCTCCTGTAAGGTCTTCCTTGGCAATAGATGTATCTCTATGTATCCTGTCTGGAAAGGTTAACTTACAAGATTGACTGTGAGATGATGGGTGCCTTCATAATACAAACAATGAAACAAGTTCATCTGTGACACATGCACAATGCCCAGCAAACTGGACACGTCTCTTTTGAACTAAAGTTGATACTTGTGGTAGGTCTTCATATATCATTTCTAGAGTTGAGTGGTTTCGCCATGAAAGATAAAGTACTCTTCTGAGAAGACTTTAGCATAAGCGGGTGAACTATTATCTGTATCTATGCTATGACCAACTTTTGACAGAACTGAAGTAAGTTCCTTCATTCTGTCATGTTTCTTACACTCTTCTATATTAACTGGATGTTGACTGCTTAAAGACCAAATCCAGAATAACAGATTTTAGTTTCTGTGCATGGGCTCAATGTATATCTTCTGATTAAAAGCACATACTTTCATTAATCATTTAGTAAGCCTGTGTTAAAATATATATCTTGACCAATAGAAAAAAAGAATTGGCTACCTGCTGAGGAAATGACCAATGAAAAGAGAGAAATTGAGAAAAAGTAACAAGTCTATGTGAACTTTAGTTTTGTTATAAAAACCTGCAGACATCAGACAGACAGAGAAAACCATGCAGAGACCCAATTCCAGGGTTCCCTACTCTTCCCAACTAACACCGCCATCATCACAGAACATCAGCCAACAGCAACCAACATTCTTTCACCTTCTCTTTCTCTCTCTTTCTTCCTCTCCCACTTTGTTGCTTTCAAAACAGCACTGGGTAGTAGTTTGATGTTTTTGTATATATGTAAATAAATTATATATTTATTTACCCAAAATTCAACGTATTCCCTTTTCCTTGAATTCATGTTTGCTGAAGCAAAGAAAAAATTAACAGTGACAGTTCTGTCTTCCAGGTCACCTATTCTTTGCTTCCGCAACAACTCTTAGTGTAAGTAGTGTTGGCAGGTCTTGGGCTAAGGAATAGATAATTTCTGGAAGAATAGTACTGTTATTGATTGATATCATGCTTACCCTGTAAGTAGTATTTGGTATTTGGGTCCACCAGTCTTCCATCTTTACAATTCACTAGTGGTATATAGTGTTTACAGAAAATTAGTACCCAAAAGTGGATTAACAGAGTCAGTCACCACTACAGTCCATCTATACGAGTGGCAAGGTCCTGTAAATTCTATATCATTAAATGCTTCTCTTATAACATTGGATATCTTGTTCATTGGTTCAGGATAGGTGGACTGGTATTGGGTTTAGGTAGTGTCTATTGGCATATTTGCTGGGTGGTATTGCCAAGGAAGCATCAGTATCAATCAAGAATTTCAGCATTATTTTTCCAATTTGAGTTGAAAGCCTCAAAAAGCAGCAAATTATTAGTTGCAATAGCAATCTGCATTAAATACTTTCTGAACCATGCTCTTCATTTGTCATATGGCTGGTGATGTTGATCTGGAATTTGTCATATGGCTGGAGATGTTGATCTGGAATTTGTCATATGGCTGGTGATGTTGATCTGGAATTTGTCATATGGCTGCTTATGTTGATCTGAAATTTGTCATATGGCTGCTTATGTTGATCTGGAATTTGTCATATGGCTGGTGATGTTAATCTGGAATTTGTCATATGGCTGGTGATGTTGATCTGGAATTTGTCATATTTCGGGTGATGTTGATCTGGAATGTGTTATATGTCTGGTGATGTTGATCTGGAATTTGTCATATGGCTGGTGATGTTGATCTGGAATTTGGTTGTATTTTACAGGCTGCTATATTTAGCCATGAGCCACATTGCTCGCATGTTTTGGATTTTTTTTCCAAGATAGAAGCAGCCACAGAAAACTTAGGGTCTCTGATTTTTCATAAAATGGAAGTACTCCGGTACAGATTTCAGTGTTGAGGTTTGTTGTCCTTTAGGTTTGCCTTTTGTAGCCTTCAGATGTGGTGTTTTGAACTATATCTGTCTTCATAAATGGCAAAAGTTCATAATCTAAGATACCAACTTCATTTAATGTCAAGTTCCTAGCAGCGGCTATGACTGGTGTTATTGTAGAAGACATAACTTGCATGAAACAATACCTGACTAAGTTTTCTCCCACTCCTACTTTTTCAGCTGTTGTCATTAATTCTCTTAGGTCGTGAGAGAGCCTGTCTGTCATATTTGTGTCATTTATCAATTTTTCAGAAAGTTCTGGTTTTGTTTTTTGTAACTTTTGCTGATGGCTTCTTTCAGGTCCTCATAATTATTTTTTGCTATAATTGACCCCTGGATTTTCATTGCCAGTTCGGGTGGCAGGGCTAAAAGCACATTGTAAAACTTTGTGTTTGTTATTTATATTTATACAGAACTCAACCTCAATAATTGCAAATCAACCAGCAGTGGCTGTCTCCATAAATGTATATATTTCTACCATTTTGTGGCATGGTTGCTGGTTTTAAAATTAAATGTGTTTTAGAATTTTTTTTAAAAGAGAAGTTGTAAAGCAAATATTTATAATTCTTTTAAAAAATTTGTTGCAAGGCAAATATTCACAATTTTTTTTTTAGCTATTTATACAAATATGCATAAAATTGGTTTTGTTTGGTTTTGCTAATTCTTATTGCTGAAATATGTTAAAGCAACTCTAATGTAGAAAAGTTGGGAACATTTACATCCTATTTTTAACAGGGAAAATATTGGTTTTGTATGTGTAATTGAATTTTAGTTCTGTGTGTTCATATCACATTGAAATCATGAATTGTGAAGGGATGTATTTGACTTTGTGACACCAACAGAAGTTGCATATTGGTAGACCTTTATAAACAAAACAAAATATAGACATGAGTTGAAAATGAAACGGCAATGTTTATTGACAGATGTGTGTACAAAGTTGTGAAGGCATAGAGAATTGTCAATCTCAAGTCAGCCTGACATTGAGTGAGGGTGGCTGAATCTTCCTTTCATTTGAACAGCTACCAAACATGTTCAAACTCAATAACTGGGGATTGATAAAAGAATGATTGATCTTTCATAAAATTCACATTTGACTGAAAACCCTTTTTGGTTTCCTTTTGCATTATGAAAAAATTAAATTCATTATTTTTTATTATTTTATTTACTATTTTATTTTCAGCATCCCTGAGAGCTTTTCCATAAACCAAAAAAACAAAGACTTCATTAGTAAATGAATCACCAGTGTTTATTGACACTTGTGTGTACAAAGATATGAAGGTATAGAGAATGGTCAAAGTCAAGTAAGCCTGACATTGAGTGAGGGTGGCTAAATCTTCCTTTGATTGGGACAGCTACCAAACATGTTCAAACTCAATAATTGAAAAGTGAGAAGAGAACGATCATCTCCTTTCTGGAAGTGGGGTCATAAACGCTTTTTTGATTCCCATTTGCATTTTGAGAAAATTATATTCATTATTTTTTATTATTATTTTATTTTCATTCTCCCACAAGATATTTTCAATAAACAAAACAAAACAAAGACTTTATTAGTAAATAAATCACCAGTGTTTATTGACACATGTGTGTACAAAGATATGAAGGTATAGAGAATGATCAACTTCAAGTAAGCCTGACATTAAGGGAGAGTGGCTGAATCTCCCTTTTGTTGGGAAGTGAAAAAACCATCTCCTTTCTGGAAATGGCGTCATAAAATTCACACGTGACTGGAAACCCTTTTTGGTTTCCTTTTGCATTATGAGAAAATGAAATACTTTATTTTTTTAATTATTTTTATTATTATTTTATTTATTATTTAATTTTCATTCTCCCACAACTTGCATAACCTGATACTAACATACAATACCAGGAATTTAAAAAAATACGAAAAAAATAAGTGTTCTAGAGTTAATCTTGTCTGATAAACTTAAGGGTGTTTTTATTGACATCTTTCTGCTCTGGTATAAAAACAAGAAGAGGAAATATTGTGCAAGAGAATTGATTTGTGGACTGGCTTCAGGAAAGGATCAAGTTAAAATTCCATCGAGAGAACCAAAGTCTAATCTAATAAATGAATAAATGAAGTGTGTGGAATGAGAGGTCTGAGAATGAATGCCAAAGACACCAAGAGCCAAAAGGAGGCACATTTTGCAGCACTCAGCAAATGCTTTCATATTCATGAGTTTGTTCACAGAGTTGTGTTAATCATAATAATGTGTTGATTAAATTAACAGCTTTCAGCAATTTTTTTTTGTCAAACACAAAAAAGTGCTGAAATTTAATAAATACAATAATGCACACATAAATATGTATTAATACAAATATACACACACACACATTAATTTACACACACACATATATATATATATAACACATTAATGCAGACATACATAAATGCAATACAGACATATGCATACATGCATACATGCATGAATAGAGAGAGTGAGAGAGACACTAATATGTATGGATTAATGCAGATACACATACATACATTCATAATACATAGACACACACACATGCATTTATTCATCATACAGAGTTACACACACATGCATTCATTAATTATACAGAGACACACAGATTAATTCATTAATACTGAAATACATACAAACATACATTCATCATTAATACATAGACACACAGATACAAGCATTAATACAGAAACATGCTCATATATATGTGTGAATACAGACACCCACATACATGCATTAATAGAGACATACAACCATATATGTGTTAATACAGAGACACACATGCATACATGCATTAATAGAGACATGCACTCATGATGTGTTGATACAGAAACATATACACGCCTTGATACATAGACACACACATAGAGGTATTAAAATAGATGCACACGCAAAAATATGTTAATACAGTGGCACACATATACATGCATTAAAAGAGAGACATCCACTCATACATTTGTTAATACAGAGGCACACCCACATACATGCATTAGCTACACGCACACACTCTCATTGAGTCACACAGATATATGCTTGCATTAATACAGATATATATAAAGGACGCAAGGAAGGAAAATTGATAAACATTAAAAATAAAACAAAAGAAAGAATTCAGTATAAAGGGAAAATGAATGAAGGAGAGAATGAATTAAAGAGAAAAATGTTTGGCAGAGAAAACTGAAAGAATTAAATGTTGGCAAAATGAAAAAAATTGAGAAAACACATAAACTTAAATTAAAATTGCAAGGAAGAAAAACGAGACAGAAAAATGAGAAGAGTAGAATGAAAAGAAAAAGAGAATGAAGGAGAGAAAAAAATAAAAATAAAGCATTTAATCTGAAATGAAAAATGATGAAAAATTAAACATTGGAAAATTGAAAGCAATTGAAAGAGACTGAAAGTGTAATGAAATAAATAGAAACAGAAAGAAAAATTTCAAAGTTTGAAAAATGATACAAGTAAATTGCAATTTTAAAGTGAAAAAAAGAAAAAAATGATACAAGCAACTTGTAAAAGATCCTTTCAAAATAAAAAAAAGACAAAATGATACAAGCAACTTGTAAAAGATCCTTTCAAAGTGAAAAAAAAAAAATGATACAAGCAACTTGTAAAAGATCATTTCAAAGTGAAAAAAAGAAAAAAATGATACAAGCAACTTGTAAAAGATCCTTTCCAAGTGAAAAAAAGACAAAATGATACAAGCAACTTGTAAAAGATCCTTTCAAAGTGACAAAAAGAAAAAATGATACAAGCAACTTGTAAAAGATCCTTTCAAAGTGACATAAAAAATGATACAAGCAACTTGTAAAAGATCCTTTCAAAGTGAAAAAAAGAAAAAATGATACAAGCAACTTGTAAAAAATTCATTCAAAGTGAAAAAAAGAAAAAAATGATACTAGCAACTTGTAAAAGATCCTTTCAAAGTGAAAAAAAGAAAAAATGATACAAGCAACTTGTAAAAGATCCTTTCAAAGTGACATAAAAAATGATCAAAGTGACAAAAAGAAAAAAATGATACTAGCAACTTGTAAAAGATCCTTTCAAAGTGACAAAAAGAAAAAAATGATACTAGCAACTTGTAAAAGATCCTTTCAAAGTGAAAAAAAGAAAAAATGATACAAGCAACTTGTAAAAGATCCTTTCAAAGTGACATAAAAAATGATCAAAGTGACAAAAAGAAAAAATGATACAAGCAATTTGTAAAAGATCCTTTCAAAGTGAAAAAAAGAAAAAATGATACAAGCAACTTGTAAAAGATCCTTTCAAAGTGAAAAAAAGAAAAAAATGATACTAGCAACTTGTAAAAGATCCTTTCAAAGTGAAAAAAAGAAAAAATGATACAAGCAACTTGTAAAAGATCCTTTCAACGTGACATAAAAAATGATCAAAGTGACAAAAAGAAAAAATGATACAAGCAATTTGTAAAAGATCCTTTCAAAGTGAAAAAAAGAAAAAATGATACAAGCAACTTGTAAAAGATCCTTTCAAAGTGAAAAAAAGAAAAAAATGATACTAGCAACTTGTAAAAGATCCTTTCAAAGTGAAAAAAAGAAAAAATGATACAAGCAACTTGTACAAGATCCTTTCAAAGTGACATAAAAAATGATCAAAGTGACAAAAAGAAAAAATGATACAAGCAACTTGTAAAAGATCCTTTCAAAGTGAAAAAAAAACAAAATGATACAAGCAACTTGTAAAAGATCATTTCAAAGTGAAAAAAAGAAAAAAATGATACAAGCAACTTGTAAAAGATCCTTTCCAAGTGAAAAAAAGACAAAATGATACAAGCAACTTGTAAAAGATCCTTTCAAAGTGACAAAAAGAAAAAATGATACAAGCAACTTGTAAAAGATCCTTTCAAAGTGACATAAAAAATGATACAAGCAACTTGTAAAAGATCCTTTCAAAGTGAAAAAAAGAAAAAATGATACAAGCAACTTGTAAAAAATTCATTCAAAGTGAAAAAAAAGAAAAAAATGATACTAGCAACTTGTAAAAGATCCTTTCAAAGTGAAAAAAAGAAAAAATGATACAAGCAACTTGTAAAAGATCCTTTCAAAGTGACATAAAAAATGATCAAAGTGACAAAAGAAAAAATGATACAAGCAATTTGTAAAAGATCCCTTCAAAGTGAAAAAAGAAAAAATGATACAAGCAACTTGTAAAAGATCCTTTCAAAGTGAAAAAAAGAAAAAAATGATACTAGCAACTTGTAAAAGATCCTTTCAAAGTGACAAAAAGAAAAAAATGATACTAGCAACTTGTAAAAGATCCTTTCAAAGTGAAAAAAAGAAAAAATGATACAAGCAACTTGTAAAAGATCCTTTCAAAGTGACATAAAAAATGATCAAAGTGACAAAAAGAAAAAATGATACAAGCAATTTGTAAAAGATCCTTTCAAAGTGAAAAAAAGAAAAAATGATACAAGCAACTTGTAAAAGATCCTTTCAAAGTGAAAAAAAGAAAAAAATGATACTAGCAACTTGTAAAAGATCCTTTCAAAGTGAAAAAAAGAAAAAATGATACAAGCAACTTGTAAAAGATCCTTTCAACGTGACATAAAAAATGATCAAAGTGACAAAAAGAAAAAATGATACAAGCAATTTGTAAAAGATCCTTTCAAAGTGAAAAAAAGAAAAAATGATACAAGCAACTTGTAAAAGATCCTTTCAAAGTGAAAAAAAGAAAAAAATGATACTAGCAACTTGTAAAAGATCCTTTCAAAGTGAAAAAAAGAAAAAAATGATACAAGCAACTTGTAAAAGATCCTTTCAAAGTGACATAAAAAATGATCAAAGTGACAAAAAGAAAAAATGATACAAGCAACTTGTAAAAGATCCTTTCAAAGTGAAAAAAAGAAAAAATGATATAAGCAACTTGTAAAAGATCCTTTCAAAGTGACATAAAAAATGATACAAGCAACTTGTAAAAGATCCTTTCAAAGTGACAAAAAGAAAAAATGATACAAGCAACTTGTAAAGGATCCTTTCAAAGTGAAAAAAAGCAAACACAATTTTATGGCTTCAGCTAAATATATTTTGAGCATGCTATTTTGAGCCTTCAATGAGAGATAAAAAGTATTGTTGGTTATTTTCATATAAATAGGTTGTTATATACATACCTATGAATATTAATGGGTATGTTCCAATCCTTATAAATACATTTGACACTGTTGTGATGGTGGATATTTCTCTCTAGCAGTTCACTACTTGCAGTGGTTATCTACTTAATGCTGCTGGTAAGTATTCTATTTTGATGGAGTAATGTGTTTCTAAAGGGTATTTGCATATTAGTAAATGCAATAAATTTAACTGTGATTCAAACTCAAATCTTCGCCTTCTCATTTTTAGCTGATATTCATTACTTCACAATGGATATAGTATGCTTAAATCCATGAATTCTCAGTACTATACATCAAAATTCGTCAGAACATTTACCATGAAAGAATTTATAGAAAAAGCATAGATAGGCTACATTATAGTGGTGGGAAAGTTACTGAATTTAGATGCCAGGTCAGGACTGATAACATTGCAGATTCTTCTATGGATTTTCTCAGGAATCACTAAATACACAGCAGTGGCATCAGGCCTTTTGAAGTGACAATATTCTAAGCATGGATGAATAGTAGACTCATCAGTCAGTCAGTCATTTAAGTGCCATACCTGATACACACTTAGGGTGATCATGTCTCAAAAGAGACATGACTGACTGGGCAGAAGATTGTCCTGCAGTTGGTTGCCATTGCTTTCTGCATTAGACTGGTTGCCAGCCAAGGCTATAGAACCCAATCTGTCCTATTATTTAACCCATAAATAGAGGGAAGATATGGATTAATACCTTTCCCAAGGGTATTTCTGCACAAGTGAATGCAAGTAATTCAACTGGAATTCGAACTCGACTTCACAATTTGTCATTCTGAGTTGATATCCACTGCACCACAACACACATACAGTAGACTCATAAATAATAAAATAGATTCTGGTGAGAAAAACTATCAGGCATAACACATAGAACAAACTTTTCTAACAGCAGACCTAGTAATTAATTTGTGGTGATACCGACCGAGCAAAAGTGATGGACCCAATGTTTGCACTCTCACAACAAAAAAGCAAATGGCCAAAAGTCATCAGTGCACAGCTGGATTTGCACAGATGTTCCAGTTGAAAAATAAAAATTAATTAAATATTAAATTTCCAGTTCACGAGCCTACACAAATTTTATTTATTGGCCAATGGGAAGCCCAGAATCAAATATGGATGTGAATTCCCAAATGATCTGCTGTGATCCAAAAAGAAGATATAAAAAGCTGATACAGAAAGCATCGCCAGACGGACAGACCGAGGCAGACACACACAGACTGACTCAAGACAGATGAGAGTAATTAGTATCTCCCTTGACCAAGACAAGTGGCTTACTATGCTTGTCTCCTTCACCTCCCTTTTCCTTTGTCCCTGTCTCAAAACTACTTACTGATCTAAGGAGCGAATACATCAATGACATTCCTTACTTACAGCACTCCCACATTCCTAAGCATTAATTCTCTTTTCAGCATTTTATTGCCATGAACATTGTAACATCCGTTGGACCTATACTTCAAGTATTACTTTAATTGTAAAAACCTTAATTGATATGTGTATATATAAAATGTTACTTTTCAAATCAATTTGCTTTTCTTGATTTATAATCATTTTATGACTGATAGTGGGCTATCTACAACGAGGCCAAATTCCGTTAATCTGCAACAACATACTACTACCCTTCACTAGAATGGACTCCCCACTATAAACTGGAAAAGAATGGATAACCCACTATAAATTCAATATAATGTTTTCACTTCATCACAGAAAAAAAGCTCAATGAGATTAGCATTCTCGATATTGTCTATGCTGAAAGGGTTCTTTTCGACAATTAACTGAGAGCAGTTTTATTTTGGAGGTGTTAAAATAACAAGTCATTTCTTGCCCCACTGCCACTATTGCGCAGGGGGTTACATAGGGGCGGGGAAGTGATGAGAAGGATGGTTAGATATAGGAAATGTCAGAAGGAGGGTGATAGACAGGTAAGGATACCAAGAATGAGGGTTGGTTAGATGGTGAGAGTGTTTGAGAGAATGTGTGCGAGTTAATGTGTTAGGAGGTGTCTATTGACCTTACATTTAAACTCCTGGAGATTGTAGCTGTCAGGGAAGCAGGCATGTGGAAGAGAATTCCACAGGTGGGAAGCACGAGAAAAGAAGCTGTTGGAGTAGAAATTACGGTTACATCTTATCTGTTTCACTGTAAAAGGGTGGGACCTAGTTGCTAATCTAGTATCTCGTGTAAATTCATACCTAGGCGGCACCAATGACCTAAGTTCATCAAAGCAGAAACCGTGAAAGTACTTATAGAAGAGGCACAGGGATGTTATAGTGGAACATCCTGCCATCCCCGAGAATGGAATGCTCTAGATTATAAAGGACGGTGACAAGTGGTACAAAGAAACAAACATCTTAGGCGAAGGTATTCTCTAATTGATAGTGTATTCCGCTCCTATTCGTTGTTTATCTGTATCTTATATCTATTTCCTGTGTTGAGTACCATTCTTCCACTAATCTTTACACTGATATTTCTTTCTGGGATATATCACTTAAGTACCATGGTGTATCAAACCCTAAATATAATCAGTTTGTGCCATTTATGAGGCCAATCATTCCAGAAAGTTTCATCTGAATCCATCCAGTGGATCTTAAATGGAGAGACAAACAAACAAACAATACAATATCTCCACCTTAAAGCAGAGATAATAAATAAATAGTGTATGTAAGCAATCTAAGAAATAATTGCTATAGTACCCAATATGTCCTGCTATTTAACCCATAGCTGGAAGGAGACATGACTGATTCATACCTTTTCTGAGAGTATTTGCGTATATGTGAATGCAACAAATTCAACTGGAATTCAAACTGGGGTCTCCGATTTCTCATTCTGAGCCAATATCCATTGCACCACAATGCACATCCTGTTGTTGATACAGTTAAGTCAGTCAGTCAGTTAATGTTATAGTGGAACATCCTGCCATACCCGAGAACGGAATGATCTAGGACGGTGACAAGCGGTACGAAGAAACAAATGTCTTAGGCGAAGGCATTCTCTAATTGATAGTGTATTCCGCTCCTACTTGTTGATTGCTTATCTGTATCTTATTGTACGTTAGTACATTAAATCCATTATATCTATTTCCTGTGTTGAGTACCATTCTTCCACTAATCTTTACACTGATATTTCTTTCTGGGATATATCACTTAAGTACCATGGTGTATCAAACCCTAAATATAATCAGTTTGTGCCATTTATGAGGCCAATCATTCCAGAAAGTTTCATCTGAATCCATCCAGTGGATCTTAAATGGAGAGACAAACAAACAAACAATATCTCTACCTTAAAGCAGAGATAATACATAAATAGTGTATGTAAGCAATCTAATAAATAATGTTTATTATTTTTGTTATCAGTTTTCAAGAACAAAGAAAATTTACTTTGATATGTTTTGGTTTTATTACAATTCCAACCATTGCTTGTTAAAACAATAAGCATTACCAAAGAGTGAAAATATTTAAAAAACAGTGTCATGAAAAAAAAAATGTAATTTTGACACTCCATCCATCTTATTGTGAGCACATGGTAAACTTTGGCATAAAAATTCCAGTCTATCTCAAAACCATTGCATCTACTTCGGATGGTAAACTAATCCTCTTTGCAAATACCTGCTCAGTTACACCTGTGCTTCTGCAAAACCCACAGGACAACCTGTTGTTTATATATTTACTGAGAGAGAGAGCACATAATCTGGTATAATCACTATTTTCAATAAAGCCAGTATGTTCAGACCCTTGGTCACAATGACTTGAAACTTTGTGCCAGTATAAACGTCAACAGCTTCTGAATTAACACACACACACACACACACACACACACACATATTTATTATAAATTATAGTTTACAACAAAATGTACAGTTTTGTAGTAGAGTGTAGTTTGTACATGTTCTAAAGTAAAATTTATAATATTCATTGCTCTATTTGTATATTGAGCACAGTTTTAAATTAATGTTTTGAATGTTGAAAATATTTCCTTTGTTTCTGATACATTTGGATAACCTTTCCCTCCCTCTCCTTCTGTTTTGTTTAACCCAATTCTCAATCAAACACCACTTCCTATTCCATCCATTAACCCCTTTCCTTTTGTAAAGCTAGACAAAGCCAAATTTTAAAATTTTTTCACTTAATAAAAGTAAAAGTGTCCAGTCCAAAATATAAAAATAGACATTGATTGCTAACTGATTTTTTTTGTGACGTAAAATTGTTTAATTCTTAACCTTCATTTTTTATTTCTTTTTTATTTAATTTTGAAATGTGGTAGTTGCCGATGAGATGTGAAATCTCTCTTAGAGATTCCATGTTGAAATGATCATTCAACAGTTTTGAACATCAAAATTTATTTTATTTTATATATATATATATATATATATATATATATATATATCATTATGATGGAGCTCTCTGGAGAAGAAAATTTTGAAAACAGTTTCCACTTCTGCTATATGTGTGACTCTTCAGAAATGAATCGAGTTCTCTCGGTGACTGGTGTGTGTATACACTGCTTATATACAACATGTTAAAATTTCCCTTCTCTGATTCCATGCGTCGATGGCTTAGGGAGTAGCAACTCTGACTGACACCAAATCGGTCGAGTTTCGATCCTGGCCGAAGGCAAGTGGATGCATCTCACCACACTGATGAGCTGTGATACAGCAAAACAGGCTTGTATGTGAATGACTAATTTATTTTATTTTATATATATATATATATATATATATATATATATATATATGTACACACACACACACACACATATCAATCTCAGAAAATCATTTTTTTTCTGGCTGTACTGAATGCCTCTTTGTCACTCATCATAATGAATGCAAGCATGTCTAAATGAAGCAAATTTTATTATTTGCTGTTAAAATGAAACAGCATATAGCATTTCACAAGTTTAGATCTAGGGATTATTAGCGGCTCTGCAAGAGTGTGTTGAACAACAACAAACCCTCAATACTTCCTCTCTTCAATCAATTTGAAGTCCTCTCATCTTCAGCAGTCAAGGTTGAATGCTTTTCTCACAAATCCTCAATACTTGACTTATCTGGAGTGCTCACACCTGATTTCCTCCCTAGAAAAAAGACTCTACTGAGTGATATGGGCATCACCCTGTCTCTGGTCTCAGACATCATATCTAAATTAGACTCCCATAAAGCAGGCATAGGTGGGAGAATCTCAGTCATCATCATAAAGAAATATACCCCTGAGCTGACTCCAGTCCTCTCCAAACTCTTCAATTATTGCCACTCCGTTTCCTAGCTTGTTGGAAGTCCTCATCTGTAGTTCATGTTTTTAAGAACTATGGTGAACACTCTGACTCCTTTAATTGTTTCTCATTAGTCTCTTACTGCTTCTCAGCAAGGTATTTGAGGCTCTAATCAATGCTGAAATGGTTAAGCATCTCACCTTTCATGGCCCACTTTCTGACAAACAATATGGCTTCTGTTTCCCCAGGTCTACCACTGATATGCTAACGGCTCTTGCTAATAATAGCAACATTTGAGCTGTTGCTCTAGATGTCTCAAAGGTGTTTCACAGTGTTTGGCATGCTGGTTTTCTATGCAAGTTCTAAGGTTATGATATTACAGGATGATTGTCTGTTTAATCCAATCATTTCGATCAAATCATAAAATGAAGGTTGTTTTGAATGGACACTTTTAGATACGTTCACATGAACACTGGTGTCCCTCAAAGCTTTATCCTAGGTCCTACACTGTTTCTGTCCTTCTTCAATGATCTTTTTGATGTCATCAGTTTCCAAGTAGACATTTATGCAGATGACACCACCATTTACTTTTATCTCAATAGAAAATCTGCCAAGGCTGACAAAGTAAACCTGGCTGCTGCTTTTGAAAAAGATCAGTGATTAACTGGGGTAGGAAATGGCTTGTAAATTTGAATCCCTGCAAAACAAAACTATTGTCATTTAACCACCATTGGCAAACTTTTCTGCTTGCTATCAGCATGGCTGATTGTTAGGGCGCCGCTCCTATTTGACTACAAATTGACTGTTCCCATTGCTATATATAGCAATGGTGGATTCTCTACAGGGGGGTCATAGAGAGTCAATTGAGAGTCTCTAATGAGTTACTGAAGAGTCAGTGTGAGTCAGTGAAGAGTTAGTCAAACTTCCAGTAGCGTACCGGAAGTAATCAAGTATACACACGTCTTACGACGAATTGGACTCTTGTATCTTTCTATTGTAAATATTACTAATCACTTCTGTACATACTAACCGTCTTTCCACGGAATACAACTTATATTCTGATTCTGTTGTTGAGTTATTCATTTATACTTGGTGACATAACACTGATGTTTGTCTCTTAGAGAGCAACACACTATACCTCTTTGGTATCACATCTACTACTACGAAAGTTGGGTCACTGTGTCATACAAGAAAGTTTTTCTCATTAGAGCTTATCTTGCGCATTTTAAATCTATCATTCATCTATACATTGAATACTGTTACCATATCTGGTCAGATGCTCCAGCTATTCATCTTGAGATTCTTGACAAAATCTATAGAAGGATCTGCAGTCTAATCGATCCTGACTTGTCATCTTGACTTGAGTAGCATTCTCTTAAATGGGATGTCATTTACCTCTGTCTTTTCTACAAATAATTTCATGGCAACTTCTCTGACTAACTTTTTTTTCCTGGTGACCTGACAACATGAATTTAATCATGTTACTAGATTGGCATTCAGGTCCTCCCTTTTTACTACTGAAACAGTTAAATGTAACTGCCACTTCTACTTGATCAGTTTCTTTTCTTGAACTTCCCCTCCTTGGAACTCCCCTCCATTTACTGATACGTACAATCTTCAATAATATAAATGTAACATCAATTTCTATCTTCTTTAATCCCATTCATCTTTTATTCTTTTCTTAAATGAATACGATATATATATATATATATATATATATATATATATATATATATATATATACGAAAAAAATCGCAAGATCGCCAATTACTTGTGTAACATTTTAAGATTAGAATACGTACAGAGTCGGTTTTATTATTATTATTATTATAGGCTCTGGATTTATCCATCGAGCACTCTCTACCAACTAGTAATGGAGCAAATAGATATAGACTGTTCCCTTAAAGACATCCCGATCCCTACTAAAGAATTTTACGAAAAGCAACAACTCCATAAGATCGAGCATTTTATTAGAAGGTTAAGATGGAGGGCCTTCTTCTTTCTAAACAACTTAAACGATAAAGAAGAGAAAACTTACAGATTTAAAACATATAGGCACCCACCATACTCTAAAGAGTTGGAGGCATTCGAGAAAGATTTAATTAGCATTATTAGAAAAATTAAGTATAGAAAGTTAGGACAAAACTCTTTTCAAAAGCAATTAAAGGATACGTTAAAAGCATGTAAAAATACCAGTAAACCCTCTTTGTCCAAAGCTCTATAGCCGAGGACAATAACGGAGTTAGATTCTGCTGGTTATTCGTGGTCTTTAAAAATTACTTGTGTAACATTTTAAGATTAGAATACGTACAGAGTTGGTTTTATTATTATTATATATATATATATATATATATATATACTATAGCAATTTGGAAGATTGTGTGAAGCCAAAATTGCTGATAATCAGTGAAATACTAATAGAAAGACATTTAAGGCAAGCAGAATTTGTCATAAAGTGCTCAATATCACAGACAGAGAATTAATAGAATTAATATAAGTAAAAGATTGTCACTTAGCTGATTGATGTAAACATCATCATCCTGACTCCAGAGTTTCATAGGTGGATTTTTATTTATCATTATTATTATAATACAAAATATGTATTTGTGTGAATGCATGTGCATATAGATGTACATACGTGTAGATGCATGCATACACATGAGCATAGGTATGTGTGTATGTGTGTATGTGTGTATACATTTTCTAAACATATACTGTTACATATAAGAGACAATGAGTATCTATTATGTTTAATCATGAGCTGTTCTAAACGTTGTATTTTGGCTTTAATTTCAGTTGAAAATAAAGACAAAAATTCTCCAACATTTGGATAATTTTTTATTAATTTGGTTCTAATCTTTCGGCTCACATGAGCCATCTTCAGATAGGTTATTAAGACAGTAACACAATAGCATCCACCATCACCGACGATTTTATTTTGTGTTGGCATAAAACTCCGCTAGGCAACGGCAATAGTTACTAAAAATAACAAACGCAGTTTGCAAATTTGCAATGCGGTTCTATGACGTCACACCGTGTGATAGTGCAAAATGACAACAGAACCAGGTATTCAAATGCAATGTAACATGTTATGACCGGATTTAAAGGTGATTTTATTTAGTGTAGGTTGTTTGGATTTAATGTACATGGCCTTCAATATCTGAAGGTTCTTTTTACTGTGTGTATACATATGCACATATACAAGTATTCAACATTCAAACATTAAAAAATGGTGACACATCCATAAACAATAACAATAAATCAACAAAATAAATTCCAAAAGTAAAGAGAAAAAAAGAAAATATTTAAAAGCAATGATAAATGACAATGACACCCTACACCTGCTAAAAAAGCAAATACACACACAAGCATACATCTTACAATATAAAAAAGGCAAAAATTTGAAAATATCAACAGTAAATTGCTAACCGATTTTTTTTGTGACGTAAAATTGTTTAATTCTTAACCTTCATTTTTTATTTCTTTTTTATTTAATTTTGAAATGTGGCAGTTACCAATGAGATGTGAAATCTCTCTTAGAGGTTCCATGTTGAAATGATTATTCAACAGTTTTGAACATCAAAATTTATTTTATTTTATATATATACACACACACACACACATATCAATCTCAGAAATCATTTTTTTTCCGGCTGTGCTGAACGCCTCTTTGTCACTCGTCATAATGAATGCAAGCATGTCTAAATGAAGCAAATTTTATTATTTGCTGTTAAAATGAAACAATGTGTAGCATTTCACAAGTTTAGATCTAGAGATTATTAGCGGCTCTGCAAGATTGTGCTGAACAACAACAAACCCTCAATACTTCCTCTATTCAATCAATTTGAAGTTCTCTCATCTTCAGCAGACAAGACATGAGCTACCTTCAGAGAGGTTATTAAGCCGGTAATACAATAACATCCACCATCACCGACGATTTTATTTTGTGTTGACATAAAACTCTGCTAGGCAACAGCAATAGTTACTAAAAATAACAAACGCAGTTTGCAAATTTGCAATGCGGTTCTATGACATCACACCGCATGATAGTGCGAAATGAAAACAGAACCAGGTATTCAAAAGCAATGTAACATGTTATGAACGGATTTAAAGGTGATTTTATGAAGTGTAGGTTGTTTGGATTTAATGTACATGGCCTTCAATATCTGAAGGTTCTTTTTACTGTGTGTATACATATGCACATATACAAGTATTCAACATTCAAACATTAAAAAATGGTGACACATCCATAAACAATATAAATAAATTCCAAAAGTAGAGAGAAAAAAAGAAAATATTTAAAAGCAATGATAAATGACAATGACACCCTACACCTGCTAAAAAAACAAATACACACACAAGTATACATCTTACAATATAAAAAAGGCAAAAATTTGAAAATATCAACAGTAAATTGTGAAATACCTGTGAAGGGTGGACAGAAAAAAATCTGCTTACGATGCTCTCGATTTGAGATGCTAAAGATAACATCAATCAGCTAAATGACAATTATTCACTTATATTAATTATAGATAGATAGATAAATCTAAATCTAAACTTATTTATAAATGGAACTTTTATCTGTGTGTGTGTGTGTGTGTGTGTGTGTGTGTGTGTGTGTGTGTGTGTGTGTGTGTGTGTGTGTGTGTCCATTAGCTATAGACTCCAAAACAGCTGCACCGATTTTCTTGAAAATTTACACAGTTGTACTATAAGCATCTGCGAGTGTTCTTAGCTAGGTTTTGTGTCAAGGTACCCCTAATAAATATTGAAAAACGATGTTCGAAAAAATCGGATTATAGAAGGAGTGGTTTGATTTTAATCATATTTGATACACTCATAGAGAAAGACATAAGAAAAGATATTCAGAAGTTTCAAGGTTGCAGTTCTTACAGTAGTGCAGAAAATCGATAATATATATATATATATATATATATATATAAGGCAAGATGTTTATGTGTGTGTCTGTTTATCTGCCTGTATGTCTGTATTTTTTTCAGCCCTTTTATTTTAGTTTTTGCTTTGGGTTTGGCTCTAAGTAGGTATAATTGTAGTTCTTAGTCTCAGCCATGATGTCATTTACTCAGAGGACTTATTTCGCCTTCAAAATTCAGTTTACGACAAAAAAATTTATTTGATATCGATACCAGAAAATCAAAATTTGACTGACATCCATTTATTTTTCTTTCAGTCTATGGTTTCATTTTAACTGGAAGCAACTATTGCTTTTTAGTTTTTCATGCCAACGTCCAAAGAGTCTGAACCATGGATTAGTTTTAAAGCTTTCATTACACCCGAGCAACGCCGGGCTGTAGATAAATAGTAGATAGATAAATAGATAGATAGATTGTAGGGGAAGGATTTCATGAGTCACTGTTTGTTGAATATAATGAGAGAAAGGATTGCAACTTGTTCAAATAAAATGATAATATTTATTTATGGCAAAATAAACAAATTCTTAACTGGAACTACTGACATGAAATAAAAGTTTGTATTCAGAAAGTTCTTCTCTCTGAATGAAATGGAAATGAATAGAAGAAGAGGGAAAGTGGATTTGGCAGACAAGATCAAAGGGAGTCCACTGTTGCTTTGGTGAGAAAGACAGAATGACAAAATTGACTTGTGTCTCTTTAGTGCTGTCAGTCATTCTGCTGAGTAGAATGCATATCTGATTTATATAGTTTCATGTAGGTTCCAGAAGCCCATGTTTACCTCTTAATAGGAGTAGATTTTATTGGCCGTTTCTTATTTTTATTAATTTACATCCTCTCTCTCATGTCTTTCTACATCCACCTCACTCTCATCAGTACTCTCTTCCCTCTCCTACTCTCTTCCTGACACACCCTGCAACTTCTCACTCCTCATAACAATCCTCCTCGTCCACCCCATTCTTATGAGTAATCTCTTCCCTCTCCTATTCTCTTCCTGACACCCCATAATGTAACTCCCTGCACAACAGTCGCAGTAAAATGCATTGCTTTGGGCAACACAATTACAAAAAAAAAAAATTGAAAATTTGAAATATGCTTGAAACCAGAAGGCTGTGCACCGATTTTGCATGGTGTATTTATTTTGCCTTTTGATCTCTTGATTTGAAATAGTTAACTTCCTGCGTACTCAACAAGACAGTGCACAGTTTTTGCATGGTGTGTTTATTTTGCCATTTGATCTCTTGATTTGAAACAGTTAACTTCCATTTTCTCAACAAGACAGTGCACAATTTTTGCATGGTGCGTTTATTTTGCCATTTGATCTTTTGATATGAAACAGTTAACTTCCACTTACTCAACAAGACAATGCACAATTTTTGCATGGTGTATTTATTTTGCCATTTGATCTCTTGATTTGAAACAGTTAACTTCAACTTACTCAACAAGACAGTGCATAATTTTTGCATGGTGTGTTTAGTTTGCCATTTGATCTTTTGATTTCAAACAGTTAACATCTGCTCTCATTAACTGCATTCCAGTTGAATTCCTTGCATTTACTTATGCACAAATACCCTTGGGAAATGTATTAATCCGTCTCTTCCCTCCAGTTATGGGTCAAATAATAGGACAAATTGGGTTCTATAGCCTTGGTCGGCAACCAGTCTACCACAGAAAGTAATGGCAACCTACTGTGGAATAATCTTCTGCCCAGTCAGTCATGTCTTTTTTGAGACACGATTGCCCAAAGCATGTATCATGTATGGCACTCAACTGATTGACTAACTGCTGTACTTGACTGCTGCTCTTTAACTCCTCTCTAGAAGTCATGCAAGTAATTTATATATAGCAAGAGGAAGAGTCCATTTATCCTAGGAGGGTACCATAACAGATACTTGAAAATGCCTGGACACACCGGGGGCTAGAAAATTGCGATACTAATGCTATATACTGTTAGCACTTAGACATTTTTTTAAAAACAATTAGAAGAAAAAACTTAACCAGCATTGTTGTAAAACTGATTTGGGGTATAAAGAGGCCTCAAAAGCAACAACAACAAAAAACAAATGTTCTGCAATGAATATCAGGAAGGATTATCATATCTCTCTTGGCTGAATGTGACTCAGTTGTGGCCTCTGTCTGTGGACAGAGGCTTAGCTGAAAAATATAAATACTGTGAGGTACCCAGTTCTGGGCAACAGCTACCTATGGTTGCACCCATGACTGCACTAGAGAGTGGGGATTGATAATCTCTAATGAGACCAGTACAACCAATGGTTCAGGTACTGTACAATTTTATACCTAGCCCAAGTGTATGCACTCAGATTCCTCACATTAAACCTGACCTTGTGTCAAAACTGGTCTCAGTGAGAAGATTTGAATAAATATAGCAAGTGTTCCATGGCCAAAATGATGAGGATCAAAGTGTAGTATTAGCTTCAACAGCCAGCTTATGGTTTCAGCTATGAGCAGCACTTTCAGCCAGCCATCATCATTTACAGTTTGCCATTGGTTGTCTCTCCAGCCATCTCCAGTAAACCACCATCTCCTACTGCTCCAAAAGGCTCCCTACTCCAGTCATCCTCCCCAGCTGCAATAATATCCAATAAACTGTCCTTTTCAGGACAACACTATTCTCACACTCTACATGAGCTTGCAGGGTTATTTTTGCACACGACATATTACATTTGTCTATGTATTTTTCTTTAACAAAAATAAACTTGACAATATAGTTTTTCACTCAAGTCTTTATTTTGTCTATTGTTGTCTTCCACCATTCAATATCTTTTTTGCAAGCCAATATACCACCCGCAACACTAACAACAAAGATGACATTAGTCAATAATAAAATATCAAGTTCTTTGGGTTTTTTAGAAGAATTACAAAATATTAAACTAGTTGCCAAGTGTGTTGAACAACCGTATAAAGAGTATATATATTTCATTACTCAAATTTGGTCTTTTATTGGGAAAAGAACTATTCAGCACCCCCTCATAATTATCACATAAATATATCCTTAAATTTTTCCCAATATTATAACATTTCTATTATGAAAACTTTTACAGCCACTTCCCCACCAACGAAATGTGGCCTCCCTTTGTCTGTTCTATCACTGGTGCCTCCTCAACAGGTGTTTACTCATGCAACCAGTTTGGCAACTGGGTCCTACCCATTCACAGTTAGGTTAGCTAAATGCAGACGACAATTCTACTCCTGCAGCTTCTTCTCTCGCACTTCCCGCCTGTGGAACTCGCTCCCATATTCTTGCTTTCCTGACAGCTGCAACCTCCAGGAATTTAAAGGCAATGTCAATACTCATCTATTAACCACTTGACTCTAGTTCTTTCCCCACCCCGTATATCCTTTCCTTTCTCTCCACCTTTGAAACTGTCATCACACCTGCATTCTCATCTTTCTATTGCTCCTTTCTAACTGGTTCATCTTCCTCTTCACTCTCTTCTAATTAATCTTTTTACACTTATGTAGCCCCCTGCACATCAATGGCATTGCCGCCTTGCTCGGGGTGATACAATTAAAAAAACAAAAAAAAAAATCAGAAAGTCTATGCTGAAATTTCTAATGATAATTTTAATAAAAACGTAGATCTAAGAATCAAGTATCCAAGACAAAGAGTTTGAAAAAAAAAACATATCTAAAATGAAAGTCACTTTAAATTCTTAAAATCATGAACTTTAAGGAAGTAACCAATATTCATAATCTGTAAAATCAATGATATTGTAAACAAAACAATAATTTGTTATTATTTCATCTTTTTTTTATTCCTTTAATAATTTGCTTAAAAAAAAAAAAGAATGAGAAATCAAACAAGCATTATTAAACTGGAAAACTCGTTCTTTCATCACAAAATAAAAGTATTTTAACATTAAAAAAGGTCACCAAGGATGCAATACTTGTTATTTTTTTCCCAATATCAGGCAACAATTAGCAAAATGGAACAGAAACAGAAAGAGCTTAATTAGGTTGCATTAATTGCAGTAAACTTATTAGTTTGATGAGAAATAGCTTTAAAATTCATTTCATGCAATCATAAGACACATTCTCTTGAAACTGAAGGACAAAGCCATATCCTGACAGCAATCAACTAAGAGAAGGTTGGCAAAAACACACCACACACACACACACACACACACACACATATTAGCGTTGATTTATAATAAGGTTTAGTGCTAAGATTGTTGTTTTTTCAGTAGTCATGATAAAAGATATTTTGGCAAGCAGCTGGTGCTCAATTTCAAGGTGGAAATAGAGCGTTAATAGTTTTAAAAATTTTTCACTTTAACTGACCAGATTCATGTCGACTTTGAAGTTTTAGGAGGACACTGTTATGATGTCCTCACTCATCAGGGCTGGTTTTCTTGCTGCTGAGTCCTGTTTCTTTTTCCTTATTTATAGGGAGCTCAGTTTTATTTGACATTTTGTGAGATTAGTCTTGTTTGTGATTGGTTGGTATTCTTTATAATTAAATTAACAAAAACTAAAAATAAATAAATAAAAAAATTTAAAAGCAATATAAGGCAAAGGCATATCAACATCTTCTGGGTCATTTAGTACCAAAATTTAATTTTCTTAAGAGTTTTGAAATAATAAAAATATGAGAACCATTATTTTGCTTTCACAATTGAATAGATGGTAGGCAATGCTCAGCTTTCATGCATCTACATGTTCGTATGGATATGATTACTAAAGGCAGTGATAATGTGTGTTATATGTTTTATTTGACATTTTGTGAGATTGGTCTTGTTTGTGATTGGTTGGTATTCTTTTTACTCGTGCAACCTGATTGGCAACTGGATCCCACCCATTCACAGTTAGGTTAGCCAAATGCAGATGACAATTCTACTCCTGCAGCTTCTTCTCTCGCACTTCCCGCCTGTGGAACTTGCTCCCATATTCTTGCTTCCCTGACAGCTACAACCTCCAGGAATTTAAATGCAGTGTCAATACTCATCTATTAACCACTTGACTCTAGTTCTTTCCCCACCCCATATATCCTTTCCTTTCTCGCCACCTTTGAAACTGTCATCACACCTGCATTCTCATCTTTCTATAGCTCCTTTCTAACTGGTTTGTCTTCCTCCTCACTCTCTTCTAATTAATCTTTTTACACTTATGTAGCCCCCTGCACATCAGTGGCATTTCCACCTTGCTCAGGGTGAAATGATTAAAAAAAAAAAAAGTTAATAAAAACTAAAAATAAATAAAAAAAGCAATATAATGCAAAAGCATATCAACACCTTCTGGGTCATTTAGTACCAAAATTTAATTTTCTTAAGAGTTTTGATATAATAAAAATATGATGACCATTATTTTGCTTTTACAATTGAATAGATGGTAGGCGATGCTCAGCTTTCATACATATACATTTTCAAATGGTTATTATTACTAAAGGCAGTGATAATGTGTGTTATATGTTGCTTTATTGATTTATTGATTTATTGAAGTTATATTTTGGAATAGAGTTTGATTTCTTTAAGAAATTGTAGAACATTAACGGATTAATGTCATAAAAGTGTTCTTTCATGTTGGTTGCTTGATTTTATTTAGCAGCATATCAACCTCTACAGATTATTTAATTATGAAATTAAGCTGAGTAAAGTACTAACACACAGGAAAATTTCACTAGAAACAAAGAAAAGAGTGCTGGATTGCTATGTGATGTCAGTTCTTCAATACGGCAGGACAAAACTGGAAGCAGCGGAAATGTGGTTCTACAGAAGGATGCTGCGGATATCGTGGACTGAGCATGCAAGCAACGATGAGGTGTTGGAAAGAATGGCAACCAAAAGGAAATTAATACTGAGCATCAGGAAGAGACAACTGAAGTTCCTGGGACATGCAATAAGGAAGGAGAGCTTAAAGAACCTGATACTGACTGGTCAGATAGAAGGAAAGAGAGACAGAGGAAGGCAGCGGATAACATATCTGCAGGGCCTGATCAGGTGGATGATGGAACGGGGGTTGCCAGGAGTAACAGGAGCAAACATACTAAGAGCCACAAGGGATAGGGAGACGTGGGGAATCATGATCGCCTACGTCCTGAAGGGACAGGGCACATAGAAGAAGAAGAAATATTTTCTATGTAAATTGTTTTAACTACAAATATTTTGTACATAGTTTTATACTTTCAGAGTAATGGTATGTTTTTTAGATATATATTTTTTAGATCATAAAACGTACTGTTGGTAAATTTACTATAAAAATATATTTTTATATATTTTTAATGTTATATTGATTGTCACTGTGAAATAAAAGTATTGTTCTATTCATTGTCCCATGTGAATGGCTTGAAAATGTCTAAGGAAATGGCTGAAAGCACTTGCAACAATAGACAATATGGACAGTTTTTGTCCTCATCATTCTCACCAAACAGAAAAATGCAAGAACACTGGAAATACTAAATAAAAAATTAATAAAATTTAATTTGTCCATCATTTTAACTGAAAGAAAAGAAAGGTTGCTGCCCAAATATATATATATATATGTCAGATTAAATAAATTGCAAACATTGTGTCTGCTTATTTTCCAATTCTTGAGATTGGAGATTGAAAGATTGAGATTGGAGATTGAAAGTATTTGGGAACATTGAGAAATGAATAATAAAATCATCTGTCAAAATTACAGCTCATTTCTTACATCTTTCAATTATAATACACAAAAGATTATCTGAATGAACAGATTTTATCAAAAATAAGTAGACACAGTGTTTGCAGTTTATTTAATCTGAACATGTTTAAAAGAAAATTTGCTGCCTAAATACACAAATATATATATATATATATATATACACAAAAAATCTCAAGCGAGCCAAAACCTCCCGCGGTTTCACCCTACGGATCGTCATATATATATATATATATATATATATATGTCATAAAATTGTAATGGTGTTTGACTGAAGTAATGCTCTTTAGCTTAGTGACAGGTTTCTCTACATTAATTATATATATGTGCGTATGTGTGTGTGTGTGTGTGTGTAAATATATATATATATATATAGTCATCCGCAGAGAGATCTGTTTCACTGTATCACAACTCATCAGTACAGTTAGATATTTGCTTGCTTTTAGCCAGGATTGAAACCCGACCAAATTGTCAGCAGTCGGTGATTCTACCTCTGAGTTATGGGCACTCAGTAGAAGAAGGCAGACTTTTAGCATGTGATATACCATGTAAACACATGCCATCTATATATATATATATATATATCTTTCAAACATACACACCGTAGTGGGGGTGCTAGAGGGTGTCGTCAGTGATGTCATCACGAGGATCACTAGGGGGTTTCGGATCATTCAACATCATACCCCCCTCACCACACCGACCCAACCAGAGATGATCAGTTTCTGGTCCACCCTCGATAAACACTTTCAGACACTGAGAAAATTACGTCTGGGCCTGGTATGAAACCTTGCAAGTGCTTCTGATTGGCGACAGTCAGAGCCACTTTCCATTTAGAGGCAAACCGTATATGAGCTTGTCTGAAAATGTGAAACAATTTACCGATTGTACAGCTAAAAAAAATAAAAATTAAAAAAAAAGGAAAAACTTGACTACGAATTAATCACGATACATTAATGTAAACTTATTTATGAATTTTATCTTATTTACGACTACTAATAAAATGAAGAAAAATCAGAAATGCACAATTTCAGGGAATTTTAGCTAACAATTTGTTTTGAAATCCAGGCACTTGCTCTTATGATCCATAACCAATTAGCTGTTCTTTCCACTGTTTCGGTTATGGACTTGAGTGCTTTCCTTTTTTTGACTCCCACTATCACGATATCTGTTAAGGCTTTGCATAAGGACTTTGCTGCAAACCCTCTAGTCCCCACTTCTATCAGAGTGCAGCTAGCCCTCCAGCCTTTAACCCTGCAACTCTCCAGCAGTTTGTCGTATTTTAACTTCTTCCTTTCATGGGCTTCTGCGTTTTCTTCCCAGGGGACCGTCAATATTTAAAGATATGGTTGTTGGTACATAATTTTCTAACTGCCATAATATATATATATATATATATATATATATATATATATATATAGTGTATTGAGGCAGCAAATAATTTTCTAAACATATACTGTTAAATATAAGAGACAATGAATGTCTACTATGTTTAATCATGAGCCGTTCTAAACGTCATATTTTGGCTTTAATTTCAGTTGAAAATAAAGACAAAAATTCTCCAATATTTGGATAATTTTTTATTAATTTGCTTCTAAGGCCATGTGGAGGCCATGTACATCAACTCTAAACAACCAACAATAAATAAAATCACCTTTAAATCCGGACATAACACATTGCATTTGATTACATGGTTCTGTTGTCATTTCGCGCTATCACGCGGTATGACATCATAGAATCGCATCGCAAATTTGATAACTGCGTTTGTTATTTTTGGTAACTATTGCCATTGCCTAGCAGAGTTTTATATCAACATAAAATAAAATCATCAGTGATGGTGGATGTTATTGTATTACCGTCTAAATAACCTCTCTGAAGATGGCTCATGTGAGCCGAAAGCTTAGAAGCAAATCAATAAATAATTATCCAAATATTGGAGAATTTTTGTCTTTATTTTCAACTGAAATTAAAGCCAAAATATGACGTTTAGAACGGCTCATGATTAAACATAGTAGACATTCATTGTCTCTTATATTTAACAGCATATATATATATATATATATATATATATATATATTCACTACCAGCCATAATTATTAGGTCACCTTTAAAAGAAATATTTCATATTAATTTTAGTATTTATTGCCAAATGAAAATAGAATGGTTATTTTGTTGTTATTACTTTGCAACATCTTACAAGGCAAGGAACCGAAGATGAATTCGTCAGTATCACCCTAAATTTTCTTCATTCTTTCATTGATGAAACCACAATATAGATAATAATTAAATATTTCATTTGATGCACATATTATTCTGCAGCGTTAACAAAAGAAACACTCTATTTTCATTTACAATTATTTACTTGGCAATAAATTTTAAAAAATAGTATGAAATACATCATTTTTTTAAACACTGGGGTGGCCTAATAATTATGGCCGGTAATGTATATATAGATATAAAATAGCAAATTTACAGGGTGCGATGGCTAAATTGTCGCTGTTTGCCTTGTAAAAGTTTGCAAAGTAATAATAACAAAAGAACCATTCTATTTTCATTTACAATTATTTACTTGGCAATAAATTTTAAAAAATAGTATGAAATACATCATTTTTTTGAACACTGGGGTTGCCTAATAATTATGGCTGGTAATGTATATATAGATATAAAATAGCAAATCTACAGGGTGCGATGGCTAAATTGTCGCTGTTTGCCTTGTAAAAGTTTGCAAAGTAATAATAACAAAAGAACCATTCTATTTTCATTTACAATTATTTACTTGGCAATAAATTTTAAAAAATAGTATGAAATACATCATTTTTTTTAAACACTGGGGTGGCCTAATAATTATGGCCGGTAGTGTACATATTCATATACATGTATATATATACATATATATATATATAGATAGACACACACACATACACATATTTTATTGAGTTGTGATAATGCTTAGTGGCATGATTGTTGTTTTTTTAGGGATTTACTGATAAAATGATATTTTGGAAAAGCAGGTATTTTGTTGAAAAGTGCTTGATATTGGATAGAGATAGAGTATTAATAGCACTAATGTGGAGAAATTTGTCACTTTACTGAGCACCGTCATGACTCTGTCCAGTTAAGCAACAAACTTCTCTGCACTTATATATATATATATATATATATTAATCATCCACATACAAGCCTGTTTTGCTGTATCACAGCTCATCAGCTTCTGAAAGCAAGTGGATGTCTAGCCACACTGTTGAGTTGTGATACAGCAAAACAGGCTTGTATATGGATGACAAATATATTATGCTCTCATTATAATTGAGCTCTCTAAAGAAGGAAATTTTAAAAACAGTTTCCACTTCTGAAATATAAGCATTACTCTTCAGGAATGTATTGAGTTCTTTCAATGACTGGCATGTGTATACAACACATTCACATTTCCCTTCTCTGATTCCATGCACCTATGGCTTAGAGGGCAGTGACTCCAACTGACACCAAATCAGTGGAATTACAATCCCAGTCAGAGGCAAGTAGATGTATCTAGCCACACTGATGAGCAGGGATACAGTGAAACAGGCTTGTATGTGGATGACTAATATATTATGCTCTCATTACAATTGAGTTCTCTAAAGAAGAAAATTTTAAAAACAGTTTCCACTTCTGTGATATATATATATATATATAACTTTAATTTATCTTTAAACACATCTCGAAAAACCCACCGAGCATAAACGTGGAGGGGAAGAAAATGGAAACAAAAATGAAACAACCTAAGCACTCGAACATTAGTCAAAGTACTAGTCAAAAGAAAAAAAAAACCCTGAGACTAAGAACCTAACATGTAAAGTCCTCAATACAATAGCAGAGCAAATAAATAAATAAATAAGTAGAGCCAACTATCCCTGACGATCCATTAGGTGAAACCTTGGTAGGTCCGTTGCCTCGAGGTTAGCTACTTATTTATATATATATATATATATATATATTTCTGTACTGTGGATAGAAATGTTAACAAATTGGCTTCCAACACTGATCTAATCAAGATTTTCAATGTTGATTTGTTAGATTATTGCCTTCTGAAACCTTCTGCCACTTGTGGCTTTGTGCCAAGTAAAGCTCATCTGCTCAAGTTCGCCATACATGAATCTGGCCTTGTGACAAAGTTGACTTAATTCGACAAATATCTATTTTACATTAGTCTTGAAGTCACGCCACAGAAACAGTCTCACAAGTTGTTGTCAGACAAATTGATCATCACTTGGTGCTCATAAAAGTTGGCCTTTGCCAAATGTTGGCCCAGTTCAACATATCTCCAGAGTTCAGAGATTAAAATTTTGGCAGTGAACTCAGGATTAAAGCATGATAATGCAATTGTATTATCATTATTATTATTATTATTATTGTCTTAATACTATGAATTACCTGGCCGGATTATCTCTGAAACATCAAAATCTGACAAGCACAGCTAAAGCTTTAAGAATGGTTTCATCTCGGATTATCTTTTCTTATTGGAACCCTGACAGAAGAAGAGAAATCCAAATATCAGAAAATAACGACCTTGTCCATCAAAGACTCACAGAATGAATGTAATGAAAAAAAAATGCTTTTTACATTATTTACATTGTTCAAACGTTATATTTATTGTCATATTCAAAATGTTTTGGCTATAGTACACTCCAGCCTTCATCAAGTGATATCTGTTTGGACATGAAAATAGAGATGATGATATCAGTCCAAACAATGTAAATAATAACAATATCTCATCTTTGAAATATAAACAGGTATTAAAAATGCTTGTATATCAACATTCTTGTTTAGACCCTGTCAAGGTTATCTATGAGAGTGATAGCCTTCTGCTGCTATTACCTGAGAAGGAGTGGTTTCCCTGAAGAATTCACTTTTTGATTCGACCCTGTCAAGGTTATTAGAGTACTAATGTAGGTGCTCAGTCAAAAAGAATATTGCCAATTTGCATTTCCCTATTAATATGTTTTTTTTAATCATATCACTCCGAGCAAGGCGGTGACGCCACTGATGTGCAGGGGGCTACGTAAAAGTGAAAAGATTAGAAAAGAGAAGGCCAGAAACCACATCCTAAACAGGGAACAAGGGATGAGCCTCTACACCTGTTCAATAGACGTGGGTGGAGTGTGAACCAGGCGATAGTTTAGTCTATCTACTCTAATTGAAAAGAAAAAAAATAAATGGATAAATAAAAAAAATAATTAGAAAAAAGAAAAGAAAAGTGAAAAGATTGGAAAAGAGAAAGCCGGAAACCACATCCTAAGCAGGGAACAAGGGATGAGCCTTTACACCTGTTTAATAGACGAGGGTGGAGTGTGAACCGGGCAATAGTTTAGTCTATCTACTTAATACTAACAGAACAGAATTGCTGAAAGAAAGGAATGACAAGTATATAATGTTTTTAACGAGATTTTTTAATACTAATTATATACATACTTGTCATTAATAAGTCTCACATGGAGAAATTATAACATATACATTTAATAAGCAGAGTGAAAAAGGTGAAAAGCAAGAGAGTCTAATTTGTAATATTTACCAAAGGGAAAACGAGTACTTTGGCAATGTCATTTATGTACCTGGTGATACCATGTGATTTTCTATGCTATTCTAACTGCCATAGGCAGTCATGTTTTGCTTCTTCACTGTCTATATAGCAATTGGTGTATGCAGACATGTCTTGCCTCTAAGTATGCTAAATAAAAACTTGTTTGTCACTCATGAACTGTCATCTCTCACTGACAACCAAAGCGTGATTATCATCACTACAAGAAGAACAACTTATATGACTACTATTTGAGCAGTTAAAATAGTTATGGGAAAGTGATTTTTCCAAGACCACACTCAACAGCCCTATTGATTAAACCCTGTCAGTGTTGACTATAAGAGTAATTGCTGTTTCTTGCTACTGTCTGGGAAAGTATGATAGCTGTAAGAAAGCACTTTGCTTAAGTGCTCACTTACCAACACCTTCTTTGGAGCCGCTTAAACTTGACTATGAGAGTAACAGTTTTTGTTGCTAATGCATGGGAAAGTATGATAGCTGTGGGAAAATGCTTTGCTTAAGTGCTCACTCACCAACACCTTCTTTGGAGCCGCTTAAACTTGACTATGAGAGTAACAGTTTTTGTTGCTAATGCATGGGAAAGTATGATAGCTGTGGGAAAATGCTTTGCTTAAGTGCTCACTCACCAACACCTTCTTTGGAGCCGCTTAAACTTGACTATGAGAGTAACAGTTTTTGTTGCTAATGCATGGGAAAGTATGATAGCTGTGGGAAAATGCTTTGCTTTAGTGCTCACTCACCAACACCTTGTTTGGAGCCGCTTAAAGTTGACTATGAGAGTAACAGTTTTTGTTGCTAATGCATGGGAAAGTATGATAGCTGTGGGAAAATGCTTTGCTTAAGTGCTCACTCACCAACACCTTGTTTGGAGCCGCTTAAACTTGACTATGAGAGTAACAGTTTTTGTTGCTAATGCATGGGAAAGTATGATAGCTGTGGGAAAATGCTTTGCTTAAGTGCTCACTCACCAACACCTTGTTTGGAGCCGCTTAAACTTGACTATGAGAGTAACAGTTTTTGTTGCTAATGCATGGGAAAGTATGATAGCTGTGGGAAAATGCTTTGCTTAAGTGCTCACTCACCAACACCTTCTTTGGAGCCGCTTAAACTTGACTATGAGAGTAACAGTTTTTGTTGCTAATGCATGGGAAAGTATGATAGCTGTGGGAAAATGCTTTGCTTTAGTGCTCACTCACCAACACCTTCTTTGGAGCCGCTTAAACTTGACTATGAGAGTAACAGTTTTTGTTGCTAATGCATGGGAAAGTATGATAGCTGTGGGAAAATGCTTTGCTTAAGTGCTCACTCACCAACACCTTCTTTGGAGCCACTTAAACTTGACTATGAGAGTAACAGTTTTTGTTGCTAATGCATTGGAAAGTATGATAGCTGTGGGAAAATGCTTTGCTTAAGTGCTCACTCACCAACACCTTCTTTGGAGCCGCTTAAACTTGACTATGAGAGTAACAGTTTTTGTTGCTAATGCATGGGAAAGTATGATAGCTGTTGGAAAGTGCTTTGCTTAAGTGCTCACTCACCAACATCTTGTTTGGAGCCTCTTAAAGTTGACTATGAGAGTAACAGTTTTTGTTGCTAATGCATGGGAAAGTATGATAGCTGTTGGAAAGTGCTTTGCTTAAGTGCTCACTCACCAACATCTTGTTTGGAGCCTCTTAAAGTTGACTATGAAAGTAACAGTTTTTGTTGCTAATGCATGGGAAAGTATGATAGCTGTGGGAAAATGCTTTGCTTAAGTGTTCACTCACCAACATCTTGTTTGGAGCCTCTTAAAGTTGACTATGGGAGTCTCAGTTTTTGTTGCAAATGCATTGGAAAGTATGATAGCTGTGAGAAAGTGTTATTGACAACTCTTTACTGTTTTATCAAGCAGTTGCTATGCTGATTTTCTAAGTGCAGCTTAGATGTGGCACAAGGCCGAAATTATGGGGGCACCCAGTCATAACTAGACTTACTACTCAATAGTAATGATTTTAATGAAACAAGCATTCTAATCATTACAGCATGTCAAAGTGCCCAAAGTAGCTGTGATGATTATGAGAAAGAGAGTAAAGAGTAGTGGATTCATGCCTTTTACAAGTACTGGCAACCACTTGCTGGAATATCTGCCCAGTCAGTCATGTCTCTTTTGAGACATAACCACCCAAGCATGTATCTCATATGGTATTTAACTGACTGATTGGTATTCAATATCAGCTTTTTCAGTTTCTTCTAAGCAGTGAATGTGTGAATCATCTGGAAAAAACTTTTGTCTTTAATATTTTAGATGAACAATAACAATCAAGCAAATAGGAATTCCCAAGAAGATAAAATTTGAGGCTTAATTTTAATCTTAGTTTCAGTTAAAGAAGATAAATGATTTTACTTCCAAGTAGAAAGGTCTGTGAAAACTTCACCGTTTGTTAATATTCTGCTGAATCTTTATTTTTAAGTTAATGACTGAACAAGCTCAGGTCAAGTTCTTTGACAATAAAATATATCTGTAGAAATTCCGCAGTTGCATTGTTCAATATGTAAGCTTATAATTTTTAACAAATTATTGACATAACAATTGTAAATAGGAATGCTGATTGTTATTTTAAGAAGTGGGTACAAATGAAAAATTTGAAGTTGACAATATTTTCTATTTCACTGAAAAAGACACTAAACACTTCTATCTTCATTATTTATTAGGTATTGGAAGGAGATGTTAAACACTTTTATCTTTCTTTCATTTTCTTACTGAAACCAATGAGCATCTTTCATGCAGCTCTTCACATCTTTTCACGCAATCAAAGCAGAATAGTCCATTATTTATTAGGTATTGGAAAGAGATGTTAAACACTTTTATCTTTCTTTCATTTTCTCACTGAAACCAATGAGCATCTTTCATGCGGCTCTTCACATCTTTTCACGCAATCAAAGCAGAATAGTCCATTATTTATTAGGTATTGGAAGGAGATGTTAAACACTTTTATCTTTCTTTCATTTTCTCACTGAAACCAATGAGCATCTTTCATGCGGCTCTTCACATCTTTTCACGCAATCAAAGCAGAATAGTCCATTATTTATTAGGTATTGGAAAGAGATGTTAAACACTTTTATCTTTCTTTCATTTTCTCACTGAAACCAATGAGCATCTTTCATGCAGCTCTTCACATCTTTTCATGCAATCAAAGCAGAATAGTCCATTATTTATTAGGTATTGGAAGGAGATGTTAAACACTTTTATCTTTCTTTCATTTTCTCACTGAAACCAATGAGCATCTTTCATGCAGCTCTTCACATCTTTTCATGCAATCAAAGCAGAATAGTCCATTATTTATTAGGTATTGGAAGGAGATGTTAAACACTTTTATCTTTCTTTCATTTTCTCACTGAAACCAATGAGCATCTTTCATGCGGCTCTTCACATCTTTTCACGCAATCAAAGCAGAATAGTCCATTATTTATTAGGTATTGGAAAGAGATGTTAAACACTTTTATCTTTCTTTCATTTTCTCACTGAAACCAATGAGCATCTTTCATGCAGCTCTTCACATCTTTTCACGCATTCAAAGCAGAATAGTCCATTATTTATTAGGTATTGGAAGGAGATGTTAAACACTTTTATCTTTCTTTCATTGTCTCACTGAAACCAATGAGCATCTTTCATGCAGCTCTTCACATCTTTTCACGCAATCAAAGCAGAATAGTCCATTATTTATTAGGTATTGGAAGGAGATGTTAAACACTTTTATCTTTCTTTCATTTTCTCACTGAAACCAATGAGCATCTTTCATGCAGCTCTTCACATCTTTTCACGCAATCAAAGCAGAATAGTCCATTATTTATTAGGTATTGGAAGGAGATGTTAAACACTTTTATCTTTCTTTCATTTTCTCACTGAAACCAATGAGCATCTTTCATGCGGCTCTTCACATCTTTTCACGCAATCAAAGCAGAATAGTCCATTATTTATTAGGTATTGGAAGGAGATGTTAAACACTTTTATCTTTCTTTCATTTTCTCACTGAAACCAATGAGCATCTTGCATGCAGCTCTTCACATCTTTTCACGCAATCAAAGCAGAATAGTCCATTATTTATTAGGTATTGGAAGGAGATGTTAAACACTTTTATCTTTCTTTCATTTTCTCACTGAAACCAATGAGCATCTTTCATGCAGCTCTTCACATCTTTTCACGCAATCAAAGCAGAATAGTCCATTATTTATTAGGTATTGGAAGGAGATGTTAAACACTTTTATCTTTCTTTCATTGTCTCACTGAAACCAATGAGCATCTTTCATGCAGCTCTTCACATCTTTTCACGCAATCAAAGCAGAATAGTCCATTATTTATTAGGTATTGGAAGGAGATGTTAAACACTTTTATCTTTCTTTCATTTTCTCACTGAAACCAATGAGCATCTTTCATGCAGCTCTTCACATCTTTTCACGCAATCAAAGCAGAATAGTCCATTATTTATTAGGTATTGGAAGGAGATGTTAAACACTTTTATCTTTCTTTCATTGTCTCACTGAAACCAATGAGCATCTTTCATGCAGCTCTTCACATCTTTTCACGCAATCAAAGCAGAATAGTCCATTATTTATTAGGTATTGGAAGGAGATGTTAAACACTTTTATCTTTCTTTCATTTTCTCACTGAAACCAATGAGCATCTTTCATGCGGTTCTTCACATCTTTTCACGCAATCAAAGCAGAAAAGTCCATTATTTATTAGGTATTGGAAAGAGATGTTAAACACTTTTATCTTTCTTTCATTTTCTCACTGAAACCAATGAGCATCTTTCATGCAGCTCTTCACATCTTTTCACGCAATCAAAGCAGAATAGTCCATTATTTATTAGGTATTGGAAGGAGATGTTAAACACTTTTATCTTTCTTTCATTTTCTCACTGAAACCAATGAGCATCTTTCATGCAGCTCTTCACATCTTTTCACGCAATCAAAGCAGAATAGTCCATTATTTATTAGGTATTGGAAGGAGATGTTAAACACTTTTATCTTTCTTTCATTTTCTCACTGAAACCAATGAGCATCTTTCATGCAGCTCTTCACATCTTTTCATGCAATCAAAGCAGAATAGTCAATTATTTATTAGGTATTGGAAGGAGATGTTAAACACTTTTATCTTTCTTTCATTTTCTCACTGAAACCAATGAGCATCTTTCATGCAGCTCTTCACATCTTTTCATGCAATCAAAGCAGAATAGTCCATTATTTATTAGGTACTGGAAGGAGATGTTAAACACTTTTATCTTTCTTTCATTTTCTCACTGAAACCAATGAGCATCTTTCATGCAGCTCTTCACATCTTTTCACGCAATCAAAGCAGAATAGTCCATTATTTATTAGGTATTGGAAGGAGATGTTAAACACTTTTATCTTTCTTTCATTTTCTCACTGAAACCAATGAGCATCTTTCATGCAGCTCTTCACATCTTTTCACGCAATCAAAGCAGAATAGTCCATTATTTATTAGGTATTGGAAGGAGATGTTAAACACTTTTATCTTTCTTTCATTTTCTCACTGAAACCAATGAGCATCTTTCATGCAGCTCTTCACATCTTTTCATGCAATCAAAGCAGAATAGTCCATTATTTATTAGGTATTGGAAAGAGATGTTAAACACTTTTATCTTTCTTTCATTTTCTCACTGAAACCAATGAGCATCTTTCATGCAGCTCTTCACATCTTTTCACGCAATCAAAGCAGAATAGTCCATTATTTATTAGGTATTGGAAGGAGATGTTAAACACTTTTATCTTTCTTTCATTTTCTCACTGAAACCAATGAGCATCTTTCATGCGGCTCTTCACATCTTTTCACGCAATCAAAGCAGAAAAGTCCATTATTTATTAGGTATTGGAAGGAGATGTTAAACACTTTTATCTTTCTTTCATTTTCTCTCTGAAACCAATGAGCATCTTTCATGCAGCTCTTCACATCTTTTCACGCAATCAAAGCAGAATAGTCCATTATTTATTAGGTATTGGAAGGAGATGTTAAACACTTTTATCTTTCTTTCATTTTCTCACTGAAACCAATGAGCATCTTTCATGCGGCTCTTCACATCTTTTCACGCAATCAAAGCAGAATAGTCCATTATTTATTAGGTATTGGAAGGAGATGTTAAACACTTTTATCTTTCTTTCATTTTCTCACTGAAACCAATGAGCATCTTTCATGCGGCTCTTCACATCTTTTCACGCAATCAAAGCAGAATAGTCCATTATTTATTAGGTATTGGAAGGAGATGTTAAACACTTTTATCTTTCTTTCATTTTCTCACTGAAACCAATGAGCATCTTTCATGCAGCTCTTCACATCTTTTCACGCAATCAAAGCAGAATAGTCCATTATTTATTAGGTATTGGAAGGAGATGTTAAACACTTTTATCTTTCTTTCATTTTCTCACTGAAACCAATGAGCATTTTTCATGCGGCTCTTCACATCTTTTCACGCAATCAAAGCAGAATAGTCCATTATTTATTAGGTATTGGAAGGAGATGTTAAACACTTTTATCTTTCTTTCATTTTCTCACTGAAACCAATGAGCATTTTTCATGCGGCTCTTCACATCTTTTCACGCAATCAAAGCAGAATAGTCCATTATTTATTAGGTATTGGCAGGAGATATTAAATGTTTCTATCTTCCTCTCTTTTTTAGTTAAACTTGAAGTTTTTGATCTAACTTAATTCTTCAGTTAAAGTCGATTTTCTAAGTGTAACTAAAATGTGGCACAAGGTCAAAAATATGGGGCATTCAGTGAGAACCAAACTCATTACTCAGTTGTAATATTTCTAGTGAGACAAGCTCACTGACCATTATAACATGTCAAGATGCCCGAATTTTTCTTCAGTTAATGATTGAATATGCTCATGGAAAGTTCTACAACAATAAATATCTGCAGAAATGTTTTAATTTCATTGTTAAATGCTTGAGCTTATCAACTTTAACAAAATATTGCAATAACAATCATAAATTTGAATGTTCACCATTATTTTAAGAAGTAAGGGTGTACAAATGAAAACATTTGAATCAGACATATTTTTCATTGTTTTTTAAATCATCTCACCCCAAGCAAGGCATTCTACTGCCACTGTTGTGCAGGGAGTTACATAGGGGAAAGTGATGAGAAAGAGGGGTTAGTTATAGGAAATGTCAGGAGGAGGGTGATAGACGGATGAGAATACCGAGGATGGGGGTGGAGTAGATGAAAAAAGAGCTTGGATGTGAGTTAGTGAGATAGGAGATGTCTATTGAACTTACATTTAAATTCCTGGAGATTGTAGCTGTCAGGGAAGCAAGTATATGGAAAGGAATTCCACGGGTGGGAGGTGCAAGAAAAGAAGCTGTTAGAGTAGAAATTGTGGTTACATTTTATCGGTTTCACTGTAAAAGGGTGGGACCTAGTTGCTAATCTAGCAGCTCATATAAATACATACCTAGGAGGCACCAGTGATATAAGTTCATTGGAGCAGAAGCTGTGAAAGTATTTATAGAAGAGGCACAGGGAAGTCATGTCATGCCGGTGAGATAACAACTGCAGCCAAGCTGCCAAGTCGGTACTGATTTTTTTTCACCGAGACCAGGTAGCATGTCTTATACGTTATTTCCATCTATTAGCATTGCCAAAATAGAAAAAGTTCATTATTTATAAGGAACTGGCTGGGTGTTACAGTCATGCAAACTAAAAACCTAAATATGTGAGGAACAAGCAGAATTATTCTATGATGATATTGAGGACCCAGATTTTAACAATTCTTAGACATAATTGTTATATTTTGTGAAGTCATCTTTTATGAAGTTATACCTGCAATCTATTTAACATTTTTTCAACACTTTTCTTTTATTTGTTTTCCACAGGAATGAACAAAACGAAAAATGTTTCCACCAAGGGATATTAGAAAACTGCAGATACAAAGAGAAGAATAATCTACCTATAAAACAAACATTCTTCTTCTATACAAAGTTTTGAGCAAGGCCAGCTTGAACATCGAGATCAACTGTGTACAAATATTAAGTTGGGAGCATTCAATGATTGCCATACATGCCACTATTGCAGTCCTCTTGCAGAAACATGTGGTAATTGATCCACAATCACTTCTGTATAATGGCTAAACTACATGTTTTATTTATCTAAAAGTTTGCAAACAGGCATTGGGAGACTCATTATCCAGAGAATTTGGACACCTCTTTATTTCACTCATTTGTTGTTCACAGTACGAGAGTCTATGTATATCTTAAAAATTTATATACAGGATAAATTTTTGAGATTTTATATTTTTAATTTGCCCATACACATTGCTTTTGATTTTGCCAACTGCACAGTATAGTAGAGTCAGTTGGGCATCTTCTGTAAGCAAAAGAGCACATTGATGCAATTTACTTTATGCGGAATTTAAAAATGGCATACTGGACATTCATGCTAGAAGCTACAATATAAAGATTTCTGAGTGTTTAAGCTTCAATCCGAGGACAGTGCAGATGATTCAAAAAGAGTTGAATGAGTGTAGTGATTGAAGCCAATTGCGATTTTACTGAAAAAATTGCTATTCAGTATTTTGAGATATGTTTGTGTAATTTGGTAAATATATCTGTTAAATTAAATTGAGATGTCAGTGTTATTTTCATGTTTGTATAATATTGGACAACAATCTATCCATCACATCAAGTGTATTTGTTTGATACCGATCTCTCTCTCTCTCTCTTTCTCCCTATATATATATATATATATATAGTCATTCGCAGACAGATCTGTTTCGCTGTATCACAGCTCATCAGTACGGTTAGAAAGTCGATTGCCTTTTTACCCAGGATTGAAACCCAACTGAATTGGCGTCGGTTGGCGATTCTACCTCTGAGCTACAGGCACTCGGTAGAAGGAGACAGACTTTTTAGTGTGTATATTATCATTATGCACGCCCAATAGCTGAGAGTGTTCTAATTCATTGCTGAATGAACAATGCGTAGATGCCAGAGTAGCTACTGTTTTTTAAAGTCTACCATTCTTTCAGAGTGCTCAATCAGGGTGTGAGAGCATAAATAGTCATCCGTAATACTTATATATATATATATATATATATAAGTATTACAAAGGTTTAGCAGCTCAGAAGACACTCTCTGATAAGAAAAGAAGTCTAGAATTTGTTGGTGAGACTAAACACAGAGGCCTACATCAAGTGCCTTAAGGTGGTAGCACTTCCCTGAGTCAAGAAATGGCTGCTTGAAGATGTTATGCCTGACTTACAAGCAAGAGAATTCAGTTATGGCTGTTAGACCAACAAAACGCCAAAAATAAACTGAAGACAAAGATTATGGTAGTATTTACCAACTTAAGCAAGGAGACTGTCCAGAAGAGAGGGAAGAGATTCTGAAGTCATCTAAAGGAAATGGTTGAAGACAATGACAATTTTGTTGAATAAATTTACTCTTTAAGTAGTTTTGTGTAATTTTGGTAAATATACCTATCAAAATGAGATATCAGTGTTATTTTTATTTTTGTCTAATTTAGACGACAATTTATCCAATTTATTCATCGCATCATGTATATGTCAACAGCAGGCAATGGAAGTTTCTTTAAGATGTATGAGCACATTAACAGTGGTGGTAACATTAACAAAGTAGCCTCTTTTTTCCCCAAGTTTAAAGTTTAAGGAGAATTAAATTGTATTCAAGTAAACAGATCCTACAATATAAATTATAAAAAAGATAACATTTTTCATACAACAAAGAGACAATTGCATGACAGCCTTCAGAGCAATCAACATAAGAGATAAGAGTGAATGACTCTTAAAAATCAATCTTTCTTGCTTGGAGATATTGCATGTCTTCATATTTTATAGCAAAACGATGGTTAAAGTGCAAAGAAAATCAAGCATGCATTAAACCCGTTTCCTTTCAATTTACTCTTATTGTGAGACAATGAAAACATTTTTGTCAAGCTATATAATACGATAATGCAACAAGAAAATTAATAGGGTGCCCTATTTGCTATCTGTAAACTAATTGTAAATAAATCTCCCTTTCTTCTTTATATGCTGTGTCCGTGCTGAGGACATAGGTGATCATGGCTCTTCACATTTTCCTGTTCATAGTCACTCTTAATAAATATTGTCTTTTTGTTATTTCTCTTAAAACCTGTTCCAACATTTATTTACTCAAGCTCATCAAGTATGGCTATTTTTCTTGTTCTTCATCTATCTTGTGAGTATCAGATTTTCCAAGCTCTCTCTCCTCATTATGTGCCCCTAGACATTTCAACAATCTATTCCTGATGTTAAGTATGTTTCTTGTTTGTTCTCTAAAACTATCGTTGCTCACATATTCGGTTCAGGATATCCTCAGCATCCTTCTGTAGAACCACATTTCTTTTGCTTCAGGTCTCTTCTTCATTTTTAAGGAGACCATCAAGCATTCACTACCATACAGGAGGACAGATATCATGTAACAGTTCAGTATGAAAGCAAATAATGTGTACTTAAAATGAAAAAGAAATCAAAATAATTTTGAAAATCACTTTTTTTATAATTCTTTTTTCTCATAATACTCTGAATTAACTATTCCACAATCGTTTTTTTATAAAACCATATCAGATTTGTTTTGGCTTCCATAATGAAAATGAATTTACATGGTCAACTGTAATATCCTTTCAACTTTTACATAATTTAATTAAATATTGAGATACTAAATAAGTACAGAAGTTTTAATATCTAGGAAGTGAATTTTAGCAGAAGACAGAAAATGTAACACAAAAATTTGAAGGAGCATTGGGATAGCAAAAAATGCCATTCAAAACAAAGTAAAGTGTAAAGAAACAGGAAGATTTTAGTAGAAACAAAGACAAAAGAACTGATCTGTTATGTAATATGAATCATCATTTATAGCAGTGATTCTGGACAATCTATCCTTAGATGGAGAAAAGATGAAGAAATTTGGTTCTACAGAAAGATGCTGAGAATATCATGGACAAGAAATATGGGAGCAACAATGATGTTTTAGAGAAAATGGAAACAAAGACAAAAAGAACACTTAAACTTTTTTTTTTTTTTAATCATCTCACCCCAAGCAAGGCATTCCACTGCCACTATTGTGCATGGGGCTACATAGGGGAAGGTAAAGAGAAGGAGTGGTTAGTCATAGGGAATGTCAGGAGGAAGGTGACAGATGAGTCAGGATAGTGAGGATGAGGGTTGGGCAGATGGGAAGAGTGTTTGATAGAATGGGAGCAGGTTAGTGTGTTAGGAGGTGTCTATTGACCTTACATTTAAACTCCTGGAGATTGTAGCCGTCGGGGAAGCAATCGTTTGGAAGAGAATTCCACAGTCAGGAAGTGCGAGGAAAGAAACTGTTGGAGTAGAAGTTACGGCTGCATTTTATCGGTAGGAAAGAAACTTAGAGTCAGAAAGTGAGATCTGACATTTCTCAGGCATATAATGAAGAAAGAGGCTTTAGAAAATTAGGCACTCACAAGACATATTGAAGGCAAGAGAGTTAGAAGACACCAATGTATAATCTCCATAATAAGCCTATAGTGGCATGGGTTTAAGGATTGAAATGAACAGCTAATTTGCCCACACCAAGAAGATTAATGGAGGATGATAAAAATGAAGATATCAGGAATATGATATATGATATATATATGATATATATATATATACATATGATATATATAAATATATATCATATATATATTATTTATATATATATAAATATATATAATAATTATATATATATATAATAATTATATATAATAATTATATATTATATTTATAATTATATATTATATATATATATATATATGATATTCATATATATCATATATATATCATATATGATATATATCATATACATGATATATAAATGAAGAAACATGCGTAATTTTAACAAAGCAAAAATTTATTTAAGAATTTACACACTTGAAGTTGTGTCAGGAGTTCATTTTATGAGAATAAATCAGAAGTTTTAAAATCTGTAGTTTTAACAAACTGTCATAAAGAGGAAATGTTCATACAACAGAGGAAATGATCTGACATAAAATAGTATTTGAAAATGTTTAAAACAAAGGTAAGAGAGTTCATTGCTCACTGGATGGATGTATGGTTGTATACAGTCAAAAGTAGAAAAATTGACATAGTTTAAAATACTTAGCTTTCTTGGATTGTTGAGAGAAAATTCAGCAAAAAAACTAGTAATA
Organism: Ascarosepion bandense; assembly: GCA_037127315.1. Lineage (NCBI taxonomy): Eukaryota > Metazoa > Mollusca > Cephalopoda > Sepiida > Sepiidae > Ascarosepion > Ascarosepion bandense. The sequence continues at coordinate 2,625,704 of JBBBDQ010001416.1, read as the reverse complement.
TATTTAGTAAATAACTTTACACTGACAGTAACTTAAATGCTGGTTGTGAGAAACTGAAACAAAACCTTTCACTTTCAGGAATTTTTTTCCAATTAATTTCACTTTTCTCCTCATTTAAAATCAAAACAAATTTGGCATAGATTAATTTCTGTCAAAACAAGGTTTTCATTGGTCCAAAAGCAATTTCCCATAAGCTTGTAAATTCATATCAATCTTCTCAGCTCGCTGGCCAATCTCTGCGAAGGCAAGGTTTTCATTGGTTCATAAGCAATTTCCCATAAGCTTGTCAGTTTATATCAATCTTCTGTGAAGGCAAGGTTTTCATTGGTTCATCAGCAATTTCCCATAGGCTTGTCAGTTTATATCAATCTTCTCAGCCCGCTGGCTAATCTCTGTGAAGGCAAGGTTTTCATTAGTCCAAAAACAATTTCACATAGTTTTGCAAATTTATTTTCTCCTTCTTTTCAGCTCAGTTTCTGTAAAGAAAAGGTTTTTATTGGACCAAAAAAATTTCACATAGGCTCACAAATTCATTTCCGTTTTCTTTCACAGTCCTTCGAATTTGAAGGGAATGAGGAAAGGGAGTTATTATTATTTTGCCTTCATTACAATCTTATATAAATGGTTGAAAAAATATAGTAAAAAAAAAAAACCATTACCAAGAGCTACAAAGAACGGGAAACTGTCGAGAGTCACGATCATGGTTGGTTTATTTTGTTTAGCAGCATATCAACCTTTATGAGTTATTTAATGCTTAGATCTTAATACCTTTAACACAATTTTATGGTTTCAATTAAATATATTTTGATCAGAGTTGCATGTCTTCAACGACAGATACAGTGGAACCTGTCGTATGTGACCACCCCTACTGCCATCAAAACCTGGTCACATACGGCAGGTGGTCGCTCAATAAAGACTCATAATTATGACCTATTTACACCAGAAACATATATTCCACTCATCAGAATGTACATATTAGAATTTTACCATGTAATCCGTTCATAAATAAATGTGAACATAAGAAAATGGCCTAACTTTAAAGAAATTTATTCAGCATAAATTCATTTTAAAATTTTTAAAAATGTATTTACAATGGCCAACAAGAGACCAAAATATTTATTTACAAAAAATATTTATTAAGTGGACTTAAAAAAAGTATATGGTTTCAGTGTTTTCTTAGAAGTGAGTGAGAGCAAAAGAGAATCTGCAATAATATATAGGAAAAAAAACAAAACATACAAAAAACTGACAGCAATCGTAGGTGGGGGTAGTGAAACAGAGAGTTACAGAGGATTACTAATCTATTGTCTAACTTTTGAATTTTTTCTTAGATGACATTCACACTCACTCACAGTGAAACACATTCTAACTAAATGTACTGAAATGTTGTTCTATAGAGGGATGCTGCGGATATTGTGGACATTGTGGACAATGATGAGGTTTTGCTCACATGATCAGTCCACGATACCTGCAGCATCCTTCTGTATAACTAAATTTTAGCTGCTTCAAGTTTTCCTTCATCTTTGATAATATTGTCCAGCATTTGATAGCTACAATCTTCACAAATTTAAATGCAACATAAATTGGCATCTTCTGTGTTCTTAAAATGTTTTATCCTTTCTTCAATAACACCCATACCCAGTCGTTTTTCTCACTGTAAATCCCTGTACCCTAGTGGCAGTTCCATCTTGCTTGGAATGAAATGATTAAAAAAAGAAATGTTTAATATCTAACATCGTTCTATAAGCTTGCTTATGTGGTACATGTAGACACTCTTTAAACATTGCTTCGAGAATAGTTTTTCATTTTATTTGCAATTTTGTGAACTTAATACAGTTTTATCTGTATGCAAGTGGTTTGTTCCAAGTAAGTGATCAGGATTATTCTAATATCTTTCCCAAATTTGTTTGAACAGGTGAAGAGGCTCATCCCTTGTTCCTTGTTTAGGATGTGGTTTCCAGCTTTCTTTTTCCAATCTTCTTACTCTTTTCTTTTTTTTTCTCAATTAAAGTAGATAGACTAAACTATCTCCCGGTGCACACTCCACCCACGTCTTTTGAACAGATGAAGAGGCTCATCCCTTGTTCCCTGTTTAGGATGTGGTTTCTGGCTTTCTCTTTTACAATCTTTTTACTCTTAAGTAGCCCCCTGTGCACATCAGTGGTGTTACCGCTTTGTTTGGGGTGATATGATTAAAAAAAAAAAAAAACAGGAGTAAATGTTTATTCCTTGCTTCCTGATTAGGATTGAGTTTCTGGTTCTTTCCGGTCTACTTCAACTCTTTACTTCTAACATCTTCACCTAAACTTTTTAGTTATATTTATTATTTATTCATTTTTTCCCTCAATAGGAGTAGATAGGTTTGCCTATTATCCACTTCATAATCCTACCTTTTCTTTTGAACAGGAGTAGAGGTTTATCCCTTGTTTCCTGTTTAAGATTGAGTTCCTTCTAAAGTCTTTTCCTTCTCTTTTACTTTCTGTAGCCCTTGCCTCTTAGTGATATTATTGTCTTGTTTGATTAAAACAAAAAAATATTGTTAATATAGAAAATTTTATGGAAATTTTACAAGTGTTTTCAATATAAATTAAGCTCTTTATTATTCATGTTTTCATTAAATTATTTGCAGAGAAGTAACTGTTTTTAATTTGTTTTATAAATACCTTTGCTGATTATCAAATGCGTTTTTTATTCTTCATGTTTCATTTCGTAAAAATCAAAAGTTAAAATAATGAATACCTGATGGTAATGGTAAGGATTTAGTGGGTGCAAGCATGTTAATGAAAGGTCAATAAAAATGTTTAAACTTAGAGATTTTGAGTTTTAGAAAAAGAACACTTTGCAAAACTGATAGAAAAAAAACTATATAACAAATTGCAGTAGTAGCAAGGTAATGGATTTGTGGTGATACCAACCAAGCAAAAGCAATGAACTGGATGTTTGCTCTATACCGACCAAAAGGCAAATGAACAAAACTCATAGTGTGCATCTGAGTTCGCGCAGATGTTCCAGTTGAAAAATAAAAGTTAATCAAATATCAAATTTCCATTCTGCAAGCCTACACAAATTTTATTTATCAGCCAATGGGAAGCCCAGAATCAAATACAAGTGTGAAATTTAAAATGAGCTGTTTTGATCCAAAAAGCAGATATAAAAAGTGGATACAGACAAGGCCCCAGAAGACAGACAGACAGGCGAGAGTAACCAGTGTCTCCCCTTGACTTAAGTTCAGCAGCTACTATGCTTGCCTCTTTCCTTCTTCATAAGTACTTACTGACCTAAGGAGCGACTACTTCAAAGACATTCCTCACATACCTCCGCTCCCCACATTCCTAAGCATTTTATCTCTTTCAGCTCATTATTTGCCATGAACATTTAACCTCCATTCGACCTATATTCAAGTCTTGCTTTAATTGTAAAAACATTAATTGATATGTGTATATATATAAATGTTAGTTTCAACTCAATTTGCTTTTCTTGATTTTATAATCATTTTATGATTTATAGTGGGCTATCTATCACAAGGCCAAATTCCGTTAACCTGCAACAATATAATACTACCCTTCATTACAACGGGAAAACAATAAGCAACCCACTATAGATTACTAGTTTATTGTAATCATGCAGTAGGTACCAGCATGTTTCAGAGATGGTCTAAAAATTTTTCAAAATGATTTTGAGCTCAAGGTTTATGAATTCCTGACATATAGATAAAAATAAAGGTGAATCAATCAACTCATTTAAATGAATGATTCCAATTTTTTCTTGCGTATTTTATTTTTTTGACAAGGAATCTGGCTCGAGATTTTAGTTCATGACAGTGCAGTTCATTATGTTTGGCAATGCAATGCAGCCAACCATCTTCAAAATTATTTTTTTCCATCTGCTACATATTCTGTACATTTGTGGCCATCAGACTGTCATGTGTTCTGCTTGATGTAATATTTCTTGTCTGACCAGTAATTACATCAATTCAAGATATGAAAGAATTCATCCAATCAAAAATATAATCATTCTTTTATGATGGAATAAACAATTTGAAGTTGATAAAAGGCTGAACATCATGGAAAGACAATGATTCAAAAATCAGTTTTATTTCTACTCTTAATATTAACTGCTTGTTTTTAAACAGAGGCTATATGATAATGAGTTTTTGTTGTCAGTAATAGTACTGTAGTGCTATTATATACTAGTATTGTATGGGTATTGGTGATGCTTAGTAAATTGGCCTTGAGCCAAACACATCTAAAGTCCCCACAATTTAAATTTCAGAAGGTTGAAGGTCGAATGTTGAAATGTGAAATGATAATATATCTCATGTGTACATTAAAGCAAAGATTTATTTTCAGAATGACAAAAATGTATGAAGGAAAATATAAGTGAAATTTTGTTATCTGAACACTACAATATATCTGTGAAAAGAAAAATCTTCATTGAGAAAATGCATGCAGTTAGGTAGTTAGTATCGTTTGTATTAATAATGTAGGTATTTGAAGTATCTGCAGAAGTTTAGACTTCATGGTTGTGTTGTAGCAGAATGTAAAGTCTTTGTTCCTTCCTCTTTTTAGTGGGTCCAAACAGGTTGAGAGAAAGAGAAGGCAAAACAAATAAAGGAGTGGTACTTAACAAGTATATTTGGTTGTTGTGTTGTTCTCTTTATCTGTGTGGTGTAAAAATGAAGAAAAGGATGTTGGAAAGAGAGGTCAAATGAAGCTGTGGCTTGCATCCGGTTAGCTTCTTGAATTTTCTTTTGTTATATTGCCATGAGCTTCTCATCTAACTGCTCCCATCTGAGTGCTTTTAACAGGTTAGGTCTTTGTTTAAATAGTGAAACTTCTCATGATGCCAGCTCCAGTGAAGCTTTTCACAGCTAGGTGTGAAAATACGTCAGATATAAATTTGCTGTTTTTAATCCAATCGGCATTCAGAATTAGCTTTTCACACTGACTTGTGAATTTTTCTTAGTTGAGTTTTTCCAAAGTCATTTGAATCCCTTTTTATGGGTGTGCAATTTTACTTTGGGTTTTTCCCAAATGTTGTAGTTGTTTGAATCTGATTTTAAGGGTGTGCAATTTATTTTGTGTGTTTTAGTTGGTTGATGGATTATATACAATTTGTATCCTATAGTATAACAATACAAGCTCTGATAAAAAGTCTCATTCTTTTATGATGGAATAAACAATTTGAAGTTGATAAAAGGCTGAACATCATGTAAAGACAATGATTCAAAAATCAGTTTTATTTCTACTCTTCTTAATATTAAGTGCTTATTTTTAAACAGAGGCTATATGATACTGAGTTTTTGTTGTCATTAATAGTACTGTAATGTTATTATATACTAGCATAATAATACAAGGTCTGATTAAAAAGTATCAGATCTTGATACAAAATGAAAACTAAAACATACATCAATTCAGCATTTAATCTCTTTTGGGGTAGTTTTCTTATAATACCACATCCTTTGTCCAACGTCATTTTCATTGATGGAAACATCCCTGAAACTTCTGTTTTGGGGAAGCAAGCAGTTGCCTCGTCATATTCTTTTGAATTTCTATGACATTTTAAAATCTTGTCTTTTTCAAGTTGGATTTGATTTCTGAAAAGGAAAATATTGCGACAGGCAAGATCTGGGGAATATGATGGTTGCCATATCAGGGAAGAATTGTGTTTTTGCTAAAAACTGCTACACAAGCCATGGTCACTAATAAAACCTCTGTGGTGAGATGAATACACTCTACACATTTTCCTTACAAGCACTGCTTTAAATAATGTAAGTGAGCAAGAATGTTATAACCTAGTGTGTATGTGCCACATACAACAGAATAGGCATGCAGCCGAGTGGTTACAAATTTCACTCTCTGACCATGAGGCCTGGGTTAATATCTCACCATCGTTGTTTTGTCAGAAAGATAACTTCTTGATGTTATCAGTCTAAAGGATATGATCCCAGCATGTAGTGCCTTTGGAAAGTGCCTGAAAACCACACCACAGGTTGACCCAAACCTTGTGAATGAAATTGAGTAGATGGGACCGTTTGGGAGCCATCAGTGGTTGTGCAAGCACAAAGTCACAAGTCATCATGACTGAGGGTTTAAGTGTTATAACCTTGTTCAAACTGTTCATGCAACTAAAGTTTGTTCTGTAACTAAAGTTTGCTAAGCATAGTCACAGTATAAACCACAGGTAGGCTCTGTGGGTCTTGAACAAACACAAATTTGCCTGAGTAGGCGCCTGCAACAGGGATTAGCTAGCCACCCAGTATACAGGCATCCTTGGATATGAGTGGCTAGCTATACATATATAACATAGTTCAAGATTAATCTGTGCCAAGCAACTTTACACTGCAAAATTTAGCTCTGTTATATATATATATATGAATAGAATAAGTAACAAACAGGTAAGAAAAAGTGTCTTTAATCTAACATGTTTCACTTTAACAAGCTTCTTCAGGGATCTTTTTAAAAACAAATGATTTAAAAAACTTTAAAACAATTTTTAAAAGCTTTTAAAACTCCACAGAGATAGTACATTGATTGAGTTAATATTTCACTGGTCAGATATGTGTCTCATTTAATAAAGCAATGGATGAAGAATTTAAATGTAGAAAATTCATCCAATGCTTTATTACACATGACATGTGTGTCAATCAACATACTGTCTGTGGATTTTTAAAACATTTTTTAATTTTTAGAAATTTTTTTTAAAATCATTCATTTTTAAAAAGATTTCTGAAGAAGCTTCTTAAGTGAAACATGTTAGATTAGACACATTTTTCAACCTGTTCTTTACTTATTCTATTCATCTTGTTGGATTTCAATCCATATATTCAACTTATACACCATAGATATATATATAGAGAGAGAGACACAGAGAGACAGAGAGAGAAAGTCTAATCAAATGACAACATCTGGCCTAGTGGTTAGTAGATTCATTTTCTAACCATGGGAGATGGTTTGAATCTTTCCTGATTTATTTGTCAGAAAGAAGACTTTGTGATAAAATCAACTTGGGAGGAAATCTTAGACTGTGTTAATTTTAGAAAGTACCTGAAAACCATACCACAGGTTGACACAATCATGTGAGTATAATTAGGTAGATGGAACTCTGTGCAAGTGGGCACTGAGGATCTACAACAGGGATTGTCACATCATCAAGTGCAAAATGAAATAAATAAAGCAAAAGAGAATATATATACCTCTTCTATTAACATTTAACTTCCATATTATACAAAGTTTAAGTAAAATGGAACAAAATTGGAAGAGAAAATAGACACCTCTTTTATTAACATTTAATATTATATGTCTTTAAGCAAAACTGAACAAAAGTGAAAGAGAAAGTAAACAGTTTTTATTAACATTTAACCTTTGTGCTATTTATAGTTTAAGTAAAACTGAACAAAAGTGAAAGAGAAAGTAGACAGCTTTTCTATTCACATTTATCTCTTAGTAAATCTGAACAAATACAAAATTTAATCATAAACATTAATTTTACATCATTTGTAAAATTATTTATAAAAATCTTATATCAGCTTGAAACAAATTTCTTTTTTAATGAATTTACTGCCAAACACTAGTAACTTGAGATTGGTAGTTTTTATTATAACCCTAACTACAAGTTATCTTGTGCTTGACATTTTCTTACACATTTGCATCTGCAGGTGCCAAGTATAATTTTATTTGCAGGGATACTTTTAGTGTGAAAACAATTCCGTTTAAGTTATAAATCAGTTCATAAAATATTTTTATTACCTAAGTTGGCTATTATAAAGTTGTTGTTTGAAGCCAGATATTGTAATTGACCTCTGGCAGGTCAACATGTTAAAACAGAATATCTGATGAAATAAAAGAGCACAGGGAGAAATGGGATCATGCCTTTTCTATGTTAAGACTTATTGAAGCTATAAATCAACTCATAAAAGTGTTTTCTTGCCTAAGTTGGCTATTTGAAGTCTGATTTTGTAATTGATCTCTGGCAGTCAACATGCTATATAGAATATCTGATGATATAAGAGAGCACAGGGAGAAGTAGGATCATGCCTTTTTTAAGTTAAAACTTCAGTTGAAGTCATAAATCAAGTCATAAAAATTTTTCATTGGCTAAATTGGCTAGTATAAATTTGGTGTTGAAGTCAAACTGTAATTGACCTCTGGCAGTCAACATGTTAATGACATATCTATCTCACCAATATATCTATCTTATCTATACTCATTCTTACATATGGTGTGCAATGATGAATTGATTTTGTAAATATTTTACTCAACATAGATGATAGAATTTTGTTCATATTATTGGCTGACAGTTATATCACACTAGCAGTATAGCCCGGCGTTGCTCGGGTGTAATGAAAGCTTTAAAACTAATCCATGGTCCTAGAGTTCAGACTCTTTGGACGTTGGCACAAAAGACTAAAAAGCAATAGTTGTTTCCAGTTAAAGCGAATCCATAGACTGAAAGAAAAATGAATGGATGTAAGTCAGATTTTGATTTCCTGGTATCGATATCAAATAAGTTTTTTCGTCGTAAACTGAATTTTGAAGGCTAAATAAGTTCTCTGAGTAAATGGTATCATGGCTGAGACTAAGAACTACAATTATACCTACTTAGAGCCAAATTCGAAGCAAAAACTAAAATAAAAGGGCTGAAAAAAATACAGACATACAGGCAGATAAATAGACACACACACACAAACATCTTGCCTTTTATATGTATATATTCTCAATTTTATGCACTATTGTAAGAACTGCAACCTTGAAACTTCTGAATATCATTTCTTAGTTCTTTGTCTATGAGTGTATTAAATTTGATTAAAATCGAACCACTCCTTCTATAGCCCGATTTTTTCGATTATCGATTTTCGATATTTAATGAGGGGTACCTCGACACAAAACCTAGCTAAGAACTCTCGCAGACGCTTATGGTACAACTGTGTAAATTTTCAAGAAAATCGGCTCAGCTGCTTCAGAATCTATCGATAATGGCGACACACAGACACACACACAGAGACAAAGTTCCATGTATAAATAAGTTTAGATTAAAATACTCATTCTTGCATAATTGCCAAAGTTAAGCATGTTGAGCCTGGTCAGTATCAAGATAGGTGACCACTTGAGAATAATAGGTTCCGTAAGCTTGGACGTGCAAGTGATGTAATGGATGATAGACCAGAGCTGAAAATTGGAGAACTGATTTCTAATTCTAGTCAGGTTTATTATATTTAGTTACCTGCAAATATCTTTGGGAAAAGAGAACTCACATGTTGGTGATAGTAACTTTCCCAAAACCCTAATGTTGTTTTCCTATAAATGGTAATTGTTCTGATGAACTTTCATCTATGGTACCTAGACTTTATGAATTTAAACCCAGTAGCAGATTAGCAGTAAAATCTCATTATTTTATAGTTGAAATGGCTAGATGTAAACAAGTTCTATGCTAACAGTTTCTTTTCTTCCAGATTTTTGCTTTCCAGTCAACTTTGATTTTCAGAAATTTAAATGCAGTGTCAATCATTCTTCTCTCTGTTTAATTCCTGTTCTTTAATTGTTCTCTCTCATTAATAGCATTTTCTTTCTCATATTTTCTCACACTCAGTAACCCCCTGTGTCTTAATAGTCTTATTGCCTTGCTTGGGGTGAAATGATTTTAAAAAAAAAGAAATAACAACTGTAAGAAAGACTCTCTTTTGGCCAAAGTTCAATCATTTATATCTCCTTCTCTTGCCCTTTCTCTGACATCCCCATAACCAGCTTGTCTTTTTCTCCACTTTCCTCCTGCTTAAACTTTTATTCATCTCTTATGTAGCTCCCTGCACACCAGTGGCAGTACTGCCTTGCTTGGGGTGAAACAAATATCAAAAAAAATTCCCAAAGACAATACATCCAAGGCAAGCACTCCTTGTGAAAGCAGTGCTCAGTATCAAGAAATAGTTCAATAATAAATGACAATAATTTAAATACAGTGCTAGATTGGCAGTGAGGGCTCAATCATTTTACAGTTGTAATTGCTAGCTGTAACTGTAAGTTCTATACTAAGAGTTTCTTCTCTAATACTTCTGTATTAAGGAACTCTCTTCTATCTTATTGCTTCACAGTCAACTTTGATTTTCAAAAAAGTTAAATGCAATGTCAGTCATTATCTTCTTTTATAGTCTTCTCTCCTTTATAGCATATTTTTTCTCATGTTCTTTAACAACTCAGTAACCCATTACATCTTCATGACTATTGCCTTGCTTGGGGTGAAATGATTAATAAAAAAATTCAAAATTTCTGGCAGTCAACATGTTGAGGAGAAAAAATAAAAAGATGACTGGATAAATAAACACTTCACTTAGAATTCTGCAAAAGGTTAGCTGTAAAAAATTCAGGAAACACTTCTTCTATGTGCCATATTCTTTCAGGATGTAATCGATCATGGCCCTCCATGTCTCCCTATCTCTGGTAGCTCTTAGCACACTTTCTACTGTTACCCAATCCAAACCCCGCTCAACCACCCAACTGCTCAAGCCCTTCAAATATGTTATCTACTGCTTGTCCCTATCTCTCTTTTCTTCTATCTGACCTGTGAGTATCATATTCTCTAAGCCTTCCTTCCTCATCACATGTCCCAAGAACTTCAGCTGTCTTTTCCCAATGCTCAGTATTGATTTCCTTTCTGTTTTCCTCCTTTCCAAAACCTCATCATCGCTCACATACTTGATCCATGATATCTGCAGCATCCTTCTGCAGAACCACATTTCAGTTGCTTCAAGTTTTTTCTTCATCTTTGATGATATTGTCCAGCATTCACTGCCATATTGAAGAACAGACATCACATAGCAATCCAGTTCTCTCTTCTTTGTTTCTAGTGAAATTTTACTGTGTCTTAATACTCTGCTCAGCTTCTGGAATGCGTCCTTGTCTATGCCAATTCACTTTCTGATCTCAGTGTCGCACTTTCCGTCTTTCTTTAGAACACTTCCTAAGTACTTCATGAATCATTAAGGAGTACAAATTCATTATAAGTTATGGGAATTATTTTATTCTATTGCCAGCATTAATCATATATAAACATAAAACAATTCTTATTTGACTCAAATATGTACACAGTCGAGAGATAAGAAACATAATACTTCAAAAACTGTACAAGGTCTGATCAAAACATTTCAGGGGTGGGACTATAAAAAAGAAACAACAAAACATCCCAATTTAACATTTAATCTTCTTTGATGTAGTTGCCTACTGATGTTACATACTGATATATCCCGAAAAGGAATACAGTATAAAATGATCAGTTGAAGAATGGAACTCCCCACCAGGAATAAGAAATACAGATTTATTGTACTAAGGTACAATTAACAATAATACACATATAGGCAAGCCACGGGTTGGAGCAGAATCTACTATCTAATAGTGAATGCCTTCGCCTAAGACTTTTTTGTTGTACCACTCATTACCGTTTTTTATAAAGTAGAGCGTTCTATTCTCGGGGATGGCAGGATGTTCCACTATAACACATACTTTATCCAAGATTGTTACCATTGAAGCATTCCTGGAACTTCTTTTTTTGGACAGTGAACAGTTACCTCATCACATTCCTTTTTCATCTTGAAATTTAATTCTTTTTTAAATGGAGTTTGATGCTTGAAGAGGAAAGGGGTGATAACCAGAGAATATGGTGATTGTCAGACCTAGGGAATGGTGTCCTTGACCAAAAACTGCTGCACAAGCCATGTTTGTTGATGGAACCTTTGTGGTGCAGTGAGACAACCACACTCTACACACTTTCCTTTCAAGCACTTCAATGAACAACAGAAAGGAGCAAGAACAATATAACTTAGTGTGCATATGTGACAGAGTTCAAGGTCAATCTATGCCTAGTGGATTTACTCAGTGTGCTTTAGTTCCATTACCATAGCAACAGTCCCAATACCTTTAGGTCAGACTTTGTATAATGATGCTATAGATGTATCTGAATAAAATATTTTTGCAAGTATTAAAAGCATTACTTTATCTACAAAAGCTACAGAAATCATTTTAAGCACTGAATAAAAATGCTATAAATATATAAGAATCAAAGGTTTTTCCCAAAATAAATGCTGAAAAAAATTTTGCATCAACCTATTATGATGGAATACACAATTGACATGAAGGGTGGCATTAGAACATCAAAATTAAGGTAAAATACTTTGATTATTGAAAGATGGTGCACTAAATATATATGATTAAATGATTTTTTCAGAGTTCTTTTGTCCAAATATATGAAGGAAGTTTTGGTAGCCTAGTACTTCTCAAATTTGAATGAACTGATTTTTCTTCAAAATGATATTGGATAATTTCAGAATTGGTTCAATTTACTTTCAAAATATTAAAATGTCTATATTTAAAAGCACTTCTGCATAATTTGAGGAAAAACAACATTTCATTAGAATACATTTATAACTTTATTCACATACACATACACACACACGTACACACACACATATACACACACAGCAAGGACAAACAAGCTTAAAATTTTATTTTTAAATGTCTGATTTAAAAAATATATATGTGCGTTTCAAATAAAATATTCCAAAATATACATGAGCAGGATTTGATGAGTAATGAGATGAATGCGGTAGTTAACTTGTTCTTTAATGTGGATGATCATGACTTTCCACAGTTTCCTTTCATTTGTTGCTCAAAGTAACTCTTGCTTTTTTTACCACATTCATGTTCATCTTTATATTCCTTGTTCTGGCATTTATTTACTTAAATATGGCAAGCAGGTTACCCTCTGCTTCACTTGCTTTCAATATGACGTATGAGTGTTAATTTTTTCAAGTTTTATTTCCACATTATGTGTCCCATAAACTTTTACTCTGTTTGTGATTATTAACAGCACTTTTCTTGGTATTCCCAAAAATTATACATTATCAGATTCAGATTTTCTTTAATTACTCTTGGTTATTAATTAAAAACATTTTTTTGACAGCCATTAGAATATATATCTGGCCACTTGTGAATCTGTCTGATAAGGTGGCTGTAGAAGTCAAATAACTTACCTTTCAACATGGCTGTCTCCTTTTGTCTCCCTGCAGGAAGGTGCCCATTCAAGAGTGTGGATATTGTGCTCAATATTTATGGAGCTCAATATACACACTGAAATTATCAGCCAATCAATGTTAACAGAATAGACTTGCCTGTAACAGAATGGGATCTCTCATTTAAACCATCTACCAATTTGCCTTGGTGGTTTTTTGGTCAGTTAGATTCAACTTCTATTCTAGTTGACTACTGGCTGGTTGTTCCATACGATTTTTACATGGCGCTGCGAACAGCTAATCACTGTTGTAGATACCTGCTCAGGCACATTTCTGCTTTTTCAACAAAGCCTATTTGTTATTTATACTGCAACTATACTAAGCAGACCTTAGTTACAGTTTCTGGGAGAGAGCACCTAATCTGGGATGGCCAGCACACACAACCTTCAGTCATAATGACTTGTGACTTCATACAAGCACAACTATCAGCAGCTTCCAAACAGTTTTGTCTCTTTAATTTCACTCCCAAGGCTTGGCTGGTTTCTTGTTTTTGTTTAGAGGCATATCAATCTCTATGGGTTAGGGTTAGGGTTATTTGGTGCCGAAATATAAATATTTAGCATGCAATTTTATTATTATTACTACTATTATTATTATTATTATTATTAATATTATTATTTTGGAGATAATAATGGTGTTGTTGATGCAATCCTTACTAATGAACCCATTGCTAGGGGTGAAGGAAGAGGTAGATCCATACCTTTTCCAAGTGTATTTGCACATAAGTGAATACAATGAACCTAACTGGAATTGGAACTTGGCTGTCCAGTTAATATTTCAGAGCCATTATGCACTACACCACCAACACATCCAAGCTTACAGCACCTGGTATTCCCATACAGTTACCCATCTAGATACTAACCAGTTTTGATGTTGCTTAACTTTAGGGATAGTAGTGAGGCTGGTGTTACTATACCTAAGTAAAAGAAGAAGAGACAGAGGAAAAATGGTTTGTTAACATCACTGAGTCAAGTGAAAGATCATTCACAGACACTTAGACCTTGTTGGTTTCAATGCAAATGATTGCTAAAAGTATACTCCAAATTCTACAGATGCATGCTGAGATTTCTTCCTAACCAATAAAAAGGGATCACTTCTCAGTCTCATTATTAGTTCCAATCCAATAGGAAAATCTGCTAAAATCATCTAATCTCCATAAATTTATAGAAAAATCCTTTAGCTACATGCTGGAATTTTTTCATAACCAATAAAAATGAACCTTTTTCTTGTCACACCAGATATTGTTGGTTCTGTTCCAATGGCTTGATAAGTGTTATTCAGACTCTGCTTTGTCAGAAACAACGGTTAAGACATGGTATCTGATATTAAACGAGGTTGTACAGACACAAATGATGCTGAATGCTCAGGTTGGACAAAATCGGCAGTTGTCCAGGAAAACAATAAAAAATTCACAAACTCATTTTGGCCAATTGTAAGTTGAAGTTGTGGGAGATAACAGAGAAGTTGAACAGTGTATTCACCATTTTGCATTTTTGTCAATGAGAAAGCTGTGTTCAAAGTGGATGCTGTGTTTGCTCACAGTCAATCAAAAACAACAACGCATCGACAATTCAGTGCATTGTTTGTAACTGTTTCAATGCAACACAATGGATGAAACATGGATCCACCACTTCACTCCAGAGTCAAATCGGCAGTCAGATGAATGGACAGCAGCAGATGAAAGCCATCCAAAGCGACCAAAGATGCAAACATTAGCAGACAAGGTTTTGGAAAGCACAAGGTATTTTGTTCATTGATATCCTTGAGAAAGGAAGAACCATCAATAGCAACAATTGCAAATATTATAAAACATTATCAATGCATTTGAAGAAAGAAATTGCCAAAAAATGACCACAAACATAAAAAAATGATCTTTCACCAAGAAAACGCACAATGTCACAAGTCAATCGCAACGATGGCAAAACTATATGAAAAGCAATTCGAATTGCTTCCGCATCCACCCTATTCTCCATATCTGGTTCCCAGCATCTACTGGCTGTTTGCAGACCTCAA
The DNA here is from genome assembly GCA_037127315.1 of Ascarosepion bandense. NCBI lineage: Eukaryota > Metazoa > Mollusca > Cephalopoda > Sepiida > Sepiidae > Ascarosepion > Ascarosepion bandense. The sequence continues at coordinate 2,610,634 of JBBBDQ010001416.1, read as the reverse complement.
AAGAATGCTCTAGGGAAAGAAATTTGGCTCCAATGAAGAAGTAATATCAGAAACTGAGGCATAATTTGAGACCAAAGACAAATCACTTTACAAAAAAGCCATTGAATTGTTAGATAAGGAGACTATGTAATAAAGATGAATTTAGTCTCAAAGTTGTTGTTTTATTAGCTAGGCCCAGGATTTATTGAGTAATGTGTTAGATGAAAAGGAGACTTGAGGCAACAGGATGATAAGAATACTATGGCTGGAGCATATGATCCAAAAAGCATTTTCGGAAAATTATGAATAAAAAAAAAATTTATACTTAAAGGTTCTCAAGAAAGAGAAACTGGAAAATGACTTTCAGAGGACATACCAAACAAAGTACTGAACTGTAATATGATATAAGTCTTTCTATATGCCCGTGAATGCAGGTCATTGCCTCCCAGATGAAGAAGAAACTTGAGGCAACAGAAATGTAGTTCTACAGAAGGATGCTGAGAATACCATAGAGCATGTGAGTAATGAGACGTTTTTAAGGAAAACAGAAAGATAATAGAAAAATTATGTTTATATTTAGAATCAGAAAGATATATTTCGAAAGAGAAGAAATTTCTGGGACACCAAAATAAAGATCAGTCAGTTAACTGCCATTGATGAGACACACTTAGGCAATCATGTCTCTTTCCAGACATGACTGACTAGACAGAAAATTTTCTTGCAGTAAGTTGTGAATACTTTCTGCTATAAACTGGTTGCCAAACAAGGTTATAGAACCCAAACTGCCCAGCTATTCAATTCCTTTATCCTGATAAGTCAGTTAACTGCCATACATGATACATGCCTGGGTGATCATGTCACTTTCCAGATATGTCTGACTAGGCAGAAAATCTTCCTGCAGTAAGTTGTGAATACTTTCTGCTATAAACTGGTTGCCAAACAAGGTTATAGAACCCAAACTGCCCAGCTATTCAATTCCTTTATCCTGATAAGTCAGTTAACTGCCATACATGATACATGCCTGGGTGATCATGTCACTTTCCAGACATGACTGACTAGACAGAAAATTTTCTTGCAGTAAGTTGTGAATACTTTCTGCTATAAACTGGTTGCCAAACAAGGTTATAGAACCCAAACTGCCCAGCTATTCAATTCCTTTATCCTGATAAGTCAGTTAACTGCCATACATGATACATGCCTGGGTGATCATGTCACTTTCCAGATATGTCTGACTAGGCAGAAAATCTTCCTGCAGTAAGTTGTGAATACTTTCTGCTATAAACTGGTTGCCAAACAAGGTTATAGAACCCAAACTGCCCAGCTATTCAATTCCTTTATCCTGATAAGTCAGTTAACTGCCATACATGATACATGCCTGGGTGATCATGTCTCTTTCCAGACATGACTGACTAGACAGAAAATTTTCTTGCAGTAAGTTGTGAATACTTTCTGCTATAAACTGGTTGCCAAACAAGGTTATAGAACCCAAACTGCCCAGCTATTCAATTCCTTTATCCTGATAAGTCAGTTAACTGCCATACATGATACATGCCTGGGTGATCATGTCACTTTCCAGATATGTCTGACTAGGCAGAAAATCTTCCTGCAGTAAGTTGTGAATACTTTCTGCTGTAAACTGGCTGCCAAACAAGGTTATAGAACCCAATCTGTCCTGCTATTCAATTCTTTTATCCAGATCAGTTAGTTGCCACACATGATACACGCTTGGGAGATCATGTATTGAATGAGATATGACTAACTGAGCAGAAGATTTTTTCGCAGTATGTTGTCAATACTTTCTGTGCTAGGCTACAACCAAGTCTATATAACACAATCAGTCCTGTTATGTAATCCATAGCTGGAGGGAGAAGCAATGGATTAATACCTTCCCCAAGAGTATTTGCACATCAGTGAATGCAACAAATTCAACTTAAATTCAAATTCAGCTCTCTAATTTCTCATTTTGAGCCAATATCCACTGCACCACAATCCACATTGAAGAGTTGAACTTGAATTCCAGTTAAATTTGCTGCATTCACTTACATGCAAATATTTTTAGCAAAAGTATTAATCTATCGCTTCTCCATCCAGCTATATATTAAATGGCAGAACAAATTGGATTCTATATCCTTGGTCAGCAATCAGTCTAGCACAGAAAGTAATGGCAACCTACAGCAGGAAAATCTTCTGCCCAGTTAGTAGTCATGTCTCTTTTGAGACATGATCACCCAAATGTGTATTATGTATGACACTTAATTGACTGAAAACAAGGATAGGAAGGCTTCAAGAATTTGACATTCACAGGACAATAAAGGGAAGAGGGACAAATCAAAATATATATATAAAAATAAATGATTCAATGAAAAACATTAATAGCTATATAATTGGACAAAAATCTTTTGTTGCATTACTTTGAAAATCTTCAGATTAAATCATTTAATTCCACTTTTAAGCATAAATATCATGCTGATGATTTTCTTTGCTGATAGTAATAATCCTTGCCATTGTTAAAAGTTCTGGCTGGTGGCAATGGTCCAAATAATTTGTCTCTTGCAAATCACTCCTTTCATTATAAATAACATATCATCATAAAGTAGAGAAATTGCCTTAAATAAAAAAAAGTGCTGAAATTTTATTTCATTGGACATCATTCATTGATTAGTTTTGAAAATTTGCATACATTGTGACCTCTGTACATATGTGCACCTTTATTTGTTACAAGCCAGTGTACATGCAATAGAGGTCTGCTTTTTTGGTTTGATTACTGCGCAAATTCCCCCATGATACTTTATTTCATTGACTTGTAAAAATCTTTCATTATTTTAACAAGCAAAAATAAAAATTGCAATATGAACTTTTGTAAAAAAATGATTATTGGACATTAGATTTATAAATCCCAGAAATTCATTTGTTCTTGTCATTAAAGACACATGACACAGTGTATATAGATGTTGGTTAGTTCTTGTGATTTGACCCAAAGAGTTGGGAGTTCAATAACTTAGAGGGTTAAAGGGAGATAACTCATGGCTACCAAAAGAGGCTCTATGCGAGGGATGAGAATGATATACCCCCCAGTGATTGTAATAAAGAGTTTGGTTTGAAATTCCTAGCACCCAAAGAAGGCTGGAGTATACAACAGCCAAAATGTCGTAAAAATGGCAACAAAAATGAGAACAATAATCTGAATAATGTAAATAGTATTAGAATAACAAGCATTGCGGAATGGACCACTATAAATTCTTATGTGAAGAGTCTACAATATCATATTTGTATACACTCATGTTTGCCTTTGCAGCGAATAAGTTTTCAAGCACAACCTACATACGAAATGATGAAATTTTTAAATAATTATTCACATGAAAAATATACAATTAAAATTCTGTCATCTGCTTATTTTTTACAGCTGCTTTTACTATTTTCAGTCAGTTAAGTGCCATATGCTAGGGCCTTCATGTCTCAAAAGAAACATGAGTGACTGGGCAGAAGATTTTCCCACAGTAGATTGCCATTATTTTCTGCAGTAGACTGGGTGCCAACTGTGTCAATAAAGCCCAATCTGTCCTGCTATTTAATCCAGGGCTAGAAGGAAAAGAGATATATTAATACCTTTTCCAATGGTATTTGTGTGTAAGTGAATGCAATGAATTCAACTGTTGAACTCTCTCTTTCAATCATAAATAAGAACACTTATTTCAATACTTTGATTTGTTTATTTTAACTCTATCCACTACTGAGCTTATATATGCAACCTAAAAAATATTTTTCTTGTGGTGCAGTAGATTTCGGCTTAGAACGAGAAATCAGGGAGCCAAGTTCAAATACCAGTTAAATTCCTTGCATTCACTTTTTTTTTTAATCATATCACCCCGAGCAAGGCAGTAACGCCACTGATGTGCAAGGGGCTATGTAAGAGTGAAAAGATTGGAAAAGAGAAAGCCGGAAACCACATCCTAAACAGGGAACAAGGGATGAGCCTCTTCACCTGTTCAATAGATGTGGGTGGAGTGTGAACTGGGCAATAGTTTAGTCTATCTACTCCAATTGAAAAAAAAAAGAAAAAAAAAAAGAAAAGAGTCAGAAGATTGGAAAAAAGAAAGCCGGAAACCACATCCTAAACAGGGAACAAGGCATGAGCCTCTTCACCTGTTCAAAAGACATGGGTGGAGAGTGAACCGGGCAATAGTTTAGTCTATCTACTCCAACTGAGAAAAAAAAAAAAGAAAAGTGTAAGAAGATTGGAATAAAGAAAGCCAGAAACCACATCCTAAACAGGGAACAAGGGATGAGCCTCTTCACCTGTTCAATAGACGTGGATGGAGTGTGAACCGGGCGATAGTTTAGTCTGTCTACTCCAATTGAAAAAAAAAAAAGGAAAAGGAGTGAAAATATTGGAAAAGAGAAAGCCAGAAACCACATCCTAAACAGGGAGCAAGGGATGGGCCTCTTCACCTGTTCAATAGACGTGGATGGAGTGTGAACCGGGCGATAGTTTAGTCTATCTACTCCAATTATGTGCAAATGCCCTTGGGAAAGGTATTAATCTGTCTCTTCCCTCCAGTTATGGGTTAAATAGCAGATTGGGTTCTATAGCCTTGGTCAGCAACTAGTCTATTGAAGAAAATAATGACAACCTACTGCAGGATAATCTCCTACCCAGTCAGTCATGTCTCTTTTGAGACATGATTGCCCAAGCATGTATCACGTATGGCACTGAACTGACTGACTGATGATGAAAACCCGGCATTTTAGCTATAATAGTAAATCTGTCATCGTCAAATATTGCAACACTGGGCATCATCCAGGACATATCTTATATCAAATAAATAGTAATATAATTAATAAATATTCAGCAAAAAATATTTCCTTTGGTGTATCATAAATAATTTATTCCTGTAGCATAGGCCGTAATAATTTGTGTATAATTTATAGATAAATAGTGGTACAGTATAACCTGGATATAAGAGATCCGTATATTAGAGAAAACCGGATATAAGAGAACTTTTATCCGGTCCCGACAACTCTCTTATATCAGGGTTACACTGTATAAGCTTTTATAATGCTTCTTAATTTTGTTGATTCTTTTTTATAATATTATTGTTTATCACAAATAAAACTTGACCTTGTGGTAACAAGTGAAGATACCTCCTTTCAAGACACCTACCCAAAAGGACTACTCACAACCCTTGCTGCAGAAGGCATCTACCAGTCATAGCAGTTTGACATTCAGATTTCTTATTCCTCATAGGAACAAATGAAGAAATCTAAGAAATCTCTCCCTACAAAACATCTGCTTCTTAACTGGGAAACTCAACTCTTTTTTCCCACCAAAAAATGACACTATATGGACTCTCTTTTAATCACAAATAAAAGCTGTTAAACAGTTATTTTGAGCATTGGGTGGTCTCTTTCTCTCTCACACACACACAAACACACACAAAAACACACACATACACAAAAACACACACACAAGCACACACATACAAAAACACACAAAAAGCACAAACACACAAAAAACACAAATGTACACAAACAAACAGAAACAAACACACACACAAACAATAACACACACACACACACACACACACACGCACACACACACACACACACACACAAAGAAATTTCCTGCACAAAGAAAACCATTTCCTTCCTTTTTGGCATATCTATATTACCAACTTCAATTCAGATCAATACTTAAATGGGTGATTGCTTGGAAGTAACAGGTGCTGTAAGCTTGGATGTGTAGGTGGTGTTAAAGATAATGGCTCAGAATTGTAAATGAGAGACAAGTTGCAATTTCAGTCAGGTTCATTACAGTCACTTACAAAGAAATAACCATGGGAAAATTAAGAATCCACAATTTTTTCTCGCAGCTATGGGTTAATTAGTAGAACTTTTATCAGTAAAATTGCCCTCCTCAACAGCATAAAAATCTTACAAACTAAAAATATTATGTGGCCTTAGATAATCTGCAAAGGTTGATAAGCCATAAAAAATAAATCAGTCAAATAAAAATTACCAACAAAACATCAGTTATAATTAAGAATTTTGAGTTTGAATTTTGTTTAACGGCATATCAATTTCTGTGGGTTATTTAATGCCAAAAAGGTGGGGTTTTAAGGTTTTTTTTTTTAATGTTCGGTTATAGTGAGAAGGTTGATTTAGTCAGATTTTAATGAAAATTTTTTGTTTTCATTTTTTTTATCTAGAAAACTGAAAATGTCTTTTAGTTTTGTATTCAAAAATGTTTTGCTGTGAATAATTTTTTCCTTAAAAAATATGTTATGGTAATAATTTTTTCTTCAAAAATGTATTATTGGTAATATTTTTCATTGAAAAATGTATATTTTTCTATAAAAGTCTATTTTTGTGTATATATTTCTATAAAATTATTTTTATACTTTCATAGTGTTTTGACCCCAATTCGGGGGTTAACCATTTGTCCATAGCTGGGACCCTAACAGGTGCTACCACTCTGGGTCAGAATGGACCTAAGAACAACAGCAATTAAGAGGTGGTTCCAAGCTCCTCACAACCTTCCCATCAGAGTCCTTGCTGCCAGATGAAGTTTACCATCATGCCTAGGACCATATAATTAAGAAGCATCATTTTTGCTTTTATAATCATTTCATCCCAAGCAAGTCAGAAATGCCACTGGTGGCAGGGGGGTATAGTGAGAGGATTCATAATATTATTAATAATAGTAGTTCCCCTTATGAAATTTTTATTAATGGGGTTGACCACGGATAAGTGAGATAACATTATTTTTTAATCTAATTCACTCCATACAAAGCAGTAAAGCCACTAAGACACAAGGAGTAACTAGGTGTGAAAAAATTAGAAAACAGAAGCATTTTGAAGAGCAGTAACAATAGAAGAATAATGAGAAAGACAGTCGGTAATGATTAACATTGAAATTAAATTTTTGGAGATGAAGGGCATGAAGGCAAAAGTCAGAGAAAAACATGAAAAGCACAGAAATAAAAAAAGAAAGAGTGAAACAACAAAACAAGATAAAAAATAAAGAACAGGGAAAGAACAAGAGAGAGGGGGACAAATAGTAAAAGATGGGGAGAGAAAGAGATAGTAAAAGTAAGAGAATGAAAACAACATGGAGTGAGTGAGTAAAGACTTATAAATAGAGAGTAAAATATAGAAAGAGATAGTGTAAAAGTATGAGAAATGGAGATGAAGAGAGTGAATTGAAAAGTCAGAGAAAAACATAAAAAGCACAAAAATAAAAAAAGAAAGAGTGAAACAACAAAACAAGAGAAAAAATAAAGAACAGGGAAAGAACAAGAAAGAGGGGGACAAATAGTAAAAGATGGGGAGAGAAAGCGATAGTAAGAGAGTGAAAACAACATGGAGAGAGTGAATAAAGACTTATAAATAGAGAGTAAAATATAGAAAGAGATAGTGTAAAAGTATGAGAAATGGAGATGAAGAGAGTGAATTGAAAAGTCAGAAAAAAACATAAAAAGCACAAAAATGAAAAAGAAAAGGGAAAAAAGACAAGAGAGAAATAAAAAGAGGAAAAGAAAGAGAGAGAGGGGAGGAGTTATAGCAAAAAAAAGCAGAATTTGTTCATTTATGACTGCATTCATTTTCAAGATGAAATGAAACACTCATAATATCTGTATTCATGTTATTAATGTTCACCAGTGAATTTGGCTGAGGTAAAAAGTGAAAACTAAATGTCTTTGCAAATGTCTTTCATCCACTTGTACAGAGAAGGACTAATTGACATTGATTCAGTTTGTTTACCTGAAAAGAGGCTGAATAATACCATTAATTATTTGCCACTCGTGATGAAAACTTGACAGCCTCTGTGATGTATTCTGATAATAATGATAATAACATTAGTTTCACAAAAATGGCTAACTAGCCTGTCTTTGCTTCTTTTATGAACTGTGTTGCTTCAGGATATGTGCAATCATGGCTCTCCTCAACTACCTATCCTTTGTAGCTCTATGTTTGGATCCAAAACAAAATATAACTGACTGTTATTAAATCCCTAATTTTCACCTTTGCAAATGCTAGTGAAAAATAAAGGAATTTTAATAATTTTATCATATTTGTTTATCTATCAAGTAACAAAGATTTCCCTTGTCCCACTAGATATTACCCATGTCCCTGAATAGAAAAATCTTTACAATGAATTAATATAAATGTAGAAGAAGAAATTTCACCTGAGTCAAAAAGGTACGCATAGGTTTGGTTTACACCAGAGTCAAAAGGGTACTCATAGATTCAGTTTACACCAAACTCAGAAGAGTACTCTTAGATTCAGTTCATGCAAGAGTCAAAAGGGTACACATAGGTCTGGTTTGTATCAAAGTCAAAAAGGAACAGATAGGTCTAGTTCACACTCGAGTCAAAAGGTCAAAAGAGCACACAAATGTCTTGTTTACACATAAGTCATAATAAGAGACATATGTTTGGTTTACACATGAGGCTACATGTATCCTCAGTACTGAGGAATACTAATTTTTAATTTCATGTTGAATTCTATTTATATTAAGGCCTACCAGCTATCACTGAATAAGCATGAGTAGTTGTTAAATCGTTGTGCACATTTCCTGTCCTTGATTGAGCTCTGATAAGAGAGGACCAATAAACCAGATTATCTGCTTTTAGTTGGCTTATATTTCAGTATTACCACTATATGGTAATATAACATTATTTTACCCCTCTCTATTGTTATTTTTTTTTGTTTTTACATATTTGTTTAATAGTCTGTATTACAATTTCTAACATGGAAATATCCTTACTTCCTTTAATCGTTAAGTAAAAATTATTATCCTGTATTCTTACTGGACAATGAAGACCACATCATCTTGTATGGGCTGCATTCCTTCAGATGTTGATGTTCATGGCTCTCCACATTTTACAGCTCTTTGTTGCTCTTAGTAAAGTTTGTTTTTATTATCTCTCCCAATACCTTATCTACTGTGAGAAATTATTCACACATGGCTCAGAGCTCGAGCAGTGGATGGAAATCAACAAATATAACAAGACATACCTGGGTTTTAACAACAAGTTTATTAGTCTTGCAAAAATATGTCGATTTTTGCAGCTTCTGCTCAGCTTGGTATAAAGTCTCTTTTCGAGACGGTAGTTAGCTTCCTTCTGGAGACTTGAGGGAGTTCGGCCTCGTCTTGGAAGGTGGTGAAGTTTACGTATGGAGCTGCAATTTCCGCGACGTTCAGGAATTATTCTTCTGAGGTCTGGTTTCTACAGCCATTTCCATTCAGTCGAAAGAGGGTCGATGTACTCGTCTTGAAGAATTCTTAGAGAAGTTTTCTCTACAAGTAAGGCAATTGCCCAAAAAGGATACCTCAAAGGGTACGAAGGATTTGGAGAAAGTCTCTCTGAATAAAATGATAAGACATTAGCCTAATAAAAATACCTTGATTTAGGTATAACTGTCTCGGGAAATAGAGACATGAGGGCGCCTATTGTAGGCCCCACGTCAACGTATAAGAAGGAGCGGTGCTAAATGCGACCGTGCTCTGTCGGAGCCGACTGACCAAAGAGGCCGGAAATCTTCCCTTCCGTTCTAAGCCCGCCAAAAAGTTCAAAATGAGGTCGGCCCAACTCAGCCAATCAGCAGGATTGTCTTAAAACAATGTGGTGGATTCATCATCCAATGAGGAGACCCGTTACTATTTGTATAATTTCCAACACTACCAAACATTTACCAAGTTCATTAGATACGTTATGCATTACTATCATCTGTTTCTTTTGCCTTCAATACGCCATGTGAGTGTCAAATTCACATATTCCCACATTAGGTGCCAATGAAATTGGATCAGAAAAAGATAGATTATGTATTGAATTTCTAATATAAAGTGTTAGGTAAGTGTCATGACAAAAGTTCTTAATATATTTGAAAATTATTCATCTCTTATTTAAAAAAGTTTTTCCATTTTATTGAAAAACATTACAGGATTTTTACATAAACAGCTAGCAGTATAGCCCAGCGTTGCTCGGGTGTTATAAAAGCTTTAAAACTAATCCATGGTCCTGGAGCTCAGACTCAGCCTAAAGAATATTTGTGTGAAGTTTGGTGAGAATCGGATAAAAATTGTGGATTTGTATAAAGGACAGACAGATAAACAGACACACACACACACACAAACATCTTGCCTTTTATATATATACATATATATGATTGATTTTTTACTCTATTGTAAGAACTGCAACCTTGAAACTTCTGAATATCATTTCTGATGTCTTTGTCTATGAGTGTATCAAATTTGATTAAAATCGGACCACTCCTTCTATAACCCGATTTTTTCGATTATCGATTTTCAATATTTGTTGCTTGTACCTCAACACAAAACCTAGCTAAGAACACTTGCAGATGCTTATAGTACAACTGTGTAAATTTTCAAGAAAATCAGTTCAGCAGTTTTGGAGTCTATAGGTAACGGATACACACACACACAGACAAAGTTCCATTTATAAATAAGTTTAGAAAAGTTTTCCTTTTTATTGAAAAAAATTACAGGATTTTTACATAAACAATCTTCATTATTTATAATATTTGGACTGTTGTCCTCATTTTTATTGCCAGCTACTGAACTTGCAGCTCTTTGGGTCAAGTCACTTGAAAGTAACCCATTTGAGTTCAGTACCTGGCTACAGCAGTGATGAACAAATAACTTAGAGAGTTGAGTTAAAGGAAGATAATGCCATGACATCTGGAAGTGGCATTACACATGGAATGGGAATGATATACCCCAGGCATTTAAAAAGGGTCTGGTTCAAAATTCTTAGCACTTGAAAAGGCCGGAGTCTACAACAGCCAAAATGTCATAAACATGGCACTAAAGATAAGGACAACAGCCCAAAAAATGTAAATACTACCTCATCTAAGAAGTATCGACAAATAAACTATCTTGTTATTTTTTATGGGTAGTATATTAGTTCTCACTTTAGTTTTACCTCTGCTTCAAAATGAGAGTATGTGATCAAGTAACCATTTATGTGAAGAAGAAGAGTGAATCCAACTCTTTCCTTCCAGTTATGACATCTGCCAATTCCATAAGCACATGGGTTCAAGAACTTGAGTTTTTGACAGTAATATCACCGCCATAAGATTATTCTGACATTAACAGTCAGTATCAACAAGCAGATGAGAAAGCTTTTGACAACCATGTCAACAAGCAGGCCATTGGTCATGTCAACTCAAAAGTCAATCAGCAGATTAGGATACAGGCTTGGTTTGCTTAAGTAATGATGTCAGCCAGTTGTGATCATAGCCTGGCCCTCACGATCTAATTCCTTTGTGATGTCTTGCTTTCTTCTTTTGGCATTATCTTGTCCTGTGATTCAATCTGTTTTGGCTCTTGTTAAGCACTGACCTGAAAGATGCAAGGATTCTACTCTCTTGAGTTTATTGCTGCCATATTAACCCTTTCTTCTCTCAGTTTGCTTTCTGAATAATTCATTTTAGATCACTTGGATCTCCATTGCTGAAAGGCATACTGAAGACAATTCATTACAGTCTGACACAAGATTTTTCTAAAAATTTAACTTGGATCTCTATTGCTCAAATGCATCAGTCAGTTAAGTGCCATACATGATTCACTTGGGCAATCATGTCTCAGAAAGAACATGACTGACTGAACAGAAAATTTTTCCACAGTAGGCTGCCATTTTCTGCAGTAGACTGATTGCCAACCAAGCCTATAGAACCCAATCTTTCCTGCTATTTAACCCATAGCTAGAGAGAGAAGTGACAGATTAACACCTTTCCCAAGCATATTTGTGCATAAGCAAATGCAACAAATTCAATCTCAGCTCACTGATTCCTCATTCTGAGCCAATATCCACTGCACCACAATGCACATCAGTCAGTCATTTAAGTGCCATACGTGATACATGCTTTGGGCAATCATGTCTTGAAAGAGACATGACTGACTGAGCAGAAGATTTATCCTGCAGTAGATTGCCATTGGTTTCTGCGGTAGACTGGTTGCCAGCCAAGGCTATAGAATTGAATCTGTCCTATTATTTAACCCATAACTGGAGAGAAGAGATGGATTAATACCTTTCCCAAGGATATTTGTGCGCAAGTGAATGCAAGGAATTCAACTGGAATTTGAACTCGGTACCCCGATTTGTCATTCCAAGTCGATATCCACTGCACCACAATGTACATCCTCAGCTGAAATGTATACTAAAGACAATTCATACAGTCTGACACACTCTTTAAGACTGGGAGTGTCAAAATGTGCCCACAAGTTTCCTATACCTCCAGTTCAGAAGCACCTGAAGGTGCCCTCAATTTTACAAATCAACAAAAGGCAAATGAAAACTATAGAAACTGTATAACTAATCTTTGTTGGTGGTCATCCAAGAAGAAACTAATAAAAACACATGCTAATATAATCTAAATACTATCTCATCTCAAAAGTATAGACAGATAACACTGAAGAAGCTTCCTGGTGCATCACAAATGCATTTGAGAATAGAGAAAATTCTCATGACCATATAATCAGTAATATGACAGAGGCGGATAAATTTGGTATTATTTGAGAAATCAATTTACTTTTATGCAAAAACTGTCTCCTGATATTTGATTCTCAATGGTTTTTTAGAAAATATCAATTTAATTACGCTTATATCACAATATACAATTTTCTTACCATGACTCATATTGCTAATACAAACAATTAAGGCTCACCAATTCCTCATTTTGAGCCAATATCTACTGCACCACAATGCACATCCTCAGCTGAAATGTATACTGATGACAATTCATTACAGTCTGACACAATCTTTAAGACTGGGAGTGTCAAAATGTGCCCACAAGTTTAATATACCTCCAGTTCAGAAACACCTGAAGGTGCCCTCAATTTTACAAATCAACAAAAGGCAAATGAAAACTATAGAAACTGTATAACCAATTTTTGTTGGTGGTCATCCAAGAAGAAACTAATAAAAACACATGCTAATATAATATAAATACTATCTCATCTCAAAAGTATAGACATGATGTTTTTAGAGGCCAGAACCCTAAATTTCATGGATTCATACAAAAGAAACCAGCCAAGAAGTAATAACTCCTGGTTGAGACACATGGGCAAGGAATTCTGATGTTTTTAGAGGCCAGAACCCTCACTCTTGAAAGACATAAGGAATAAACAAAACTGAAGAACATTATTTACACTGTTTGGACTGTTGTTATCATCAGGAACTTAATCTTAAACAGGAAACAAGAGATAAACCTCTACTCCTGTTCAAAAGAAAAGGTAGGATTGGGAAGTGGATAATAGGCAAACCTATCTACTCCTATTGAGGGAAAAAAGAAAAAATAATAAATATAACTAAAATGTTTAGGTGAAGATGTTAGAAGTAAAGAGTTGAAGTAGACCGGAAAGAACCAGAAACTCAATCCTAATCAGGAAACAAGGAATAAACGTTTACTCCTGTTTTTTTTTTAATCATATCACTCCAAGCAAGGCGATAATGCCACTGCTGCGCAGGGGGCTACTTAAGAGTAAAAAATTGAAAAAAAGAAGAAAAGAGTAAGAAGATTGGAAAAAAGAAAGCCGGAAACCACATCCTAAACAGGGAACAAGGGATGAGCCTCTTCACCTGTTCAATAGATGTGGGTGGAGTGTGAACCGGCAATAAGTTAGTCTATCTACTCCAATTGAAAAAAAAAAAAAATAAGCGAAAAGTGAATAGATTGGAAAAGAGAAAGCCGGAAACCACATCCTAAACAGGGAACAAGGCATGAGCCTCTTCACCTGTTCAATAGACATGGGTGGAGTGTGAACCAGGCAATAGTTTAGTCTATCTACTCCAATTGAAAAAAAAAAAAAAAGATTAAGAAGATTGGAAAAGAGAAAGCCAGAAACCACATCCTAAACAGGAAACGAGAGATGAGCCTCTTCACCTGTTCAAAAGACGTGGGTGGAGTGTGAACCAGGTGACAGTTTAGTCTATCTACTCCAATTGAAAAAAAAAAAAGAAAAGAGTAAAAAGATTGGAAAAGAGAAAGCCGGAAACCACATCCTAAACAGGGAACAAGGGATGAGCCTCTTCACCTGTTCAATAGACATGGGTGGAGTGTGAACCAGGCAATGCTTCAGGCTTCTTCAGGTTCTAAGAATTTTGAACCAATCACTTTATTTCTGGGGTATATAGTTCTCATTCCACATTCAATGCCACTTCCAGATGCCAAATAGTTATATCCTTTTAACTCAACACTCTAAGTTATTTGTTCACCACTGCTGTAGCGAGGTATTGAACTCACAAATCTTTGGGTCAGATGACTGGAACTAATCAATGCCTATATTCACTGAGCCATGTGTCCTTGATGAACTATATCCACTAGTTCAATACCTGGCTACAGCAGTGGTGAACAAATAACTTATAGTGTTGAGTTAAAGGGAGATAACTAGATGGCATCCACAAGTGCCATTGCATACAGAATGAGAATTATACACCCCAGAGATGAGGACAACAGTCTGAACAGTTTAAATAATGTAAATACTATCTCATCTCAAAAGTATAGACAGATAACACTGAAGAAGCTTCTTGGTGCATCACAAATGCATTTGAGAATAGTGAAAATTTTCATAACCATATCTTATAATCAGTAATATGACAGAGGCGGATAAATTTGGTATCATTTGAGAAATCAATGAACTTAGATCACTGGTGCCCTCTAGATACGAATTTGCACAAGATACTAGATTAGCAACTAGGTCCCACCCTTTTACAGTGAAACCGATGAAATGTAACCGCAATTTCTACTCCAACAGCTTCTTTTCTCACACTTCCCGCCTGTGGAATTCCCTTCCACATACTTGCTTCCCCGACAGCTACAATCTCCAGGAGCTTAAATGTAAGGTCAATAGACACCACCTAACACACTAACTCGCACCCACTCTCTCAAACACTCTTCCCATCTACATCCTTACCCGTCTATCACCCTCCTTCTGACATTTCCTCTTATCTAACCACTCTTTCTCACAACCTTCCCCTATGTAACCCCCTGCACAATAGTGGCAGTGGAATGCTTAAAAAAATGGTGAAATGATTAAAAAAAAAACTTTTTATGTAAAGATTGACTCATAATATTTGATTCTAAATACTTTTTGAGAAAATATCAATCTAATTGTACTAATATCACTATAAGAAATTTTCTTACCATGACTCATATTGTTAATAAAGACAATTAAGGAATCACTGAAACAACAGAAATGGGGTTCTACGGAAGAATGTTGAGAATACTATGTACTGAACATGTGAGCAACAACAAAGTTTTAGAGAAAATGGAAACAAAAAGGACAAAAAGTAGCAGCTGAAATTTCTTGGACAAATAAAGAGGAAAAAGGAGTTGAAAAATTTGATACTCACAAGACTGTATTAAAAAAAAGGAATAGAGAGAAACAACATATAATCTAGTGAGTTAAAATAGATAGTGGAACAAGGCTTAGGACAGATAACAAAAAGGTAAAATTTACACGGAGCTATAAAGATAGGAAATTGTGGAGAGCCATCATCAGCAATGCTCCGAGGGAAAAGGTAAAAAGAAGAAATGATTATAAATATGGCTTATTCTAGATTATCTGTACCAGGCTCTTTGCAGCTAATTTGAATTTTCAATTCGTAATTTTAAAAGAGATATTCATAGGCATTTTCTCAGCTTAGTTTGGCACAAGGCCATCCAATAAGGATTGAACTCACTTTGGGATGAGATGAGTTTGCTAAATACGACTGCATAGCAAGACAGCCTATATTTACTGAGCCAGGTTCAGTTTGACACAAGGTTATGGTTCTGTGGTAACCTGTGAAAATCATGACTCTTTAGAATATAAATAATTATTGCTCTCCATTGATAAAGTTAAAGAAATTGGAAACAAAGAAGACATTTATACTTCAAATCAGAAAGAAAGGGTTAAAATTTTAGGGTCACATAAAGAGAAAAGAAGACTTGGAAAATCTGACACTCACAGGACATACTGAATGTAAGAGAGAAAGGAGAAAACAGTGCATCACCAACCTAGCATTTCTGTGCAAATGGTTAGCAAAACAGAGTTTAGGAGAAAGCAAAAAGACAAAATTCCCTAACAGCTACAAAGGACAGGAAATGGGGGAGATATATGATTGCCACGTCTTGAAGGGATATGGTTGGCTGATTTTGTTTAGCAGCATATCAACACCTCTATGGGTTATTTAATGCCAAAATCTAAATATTTTGAACTCAATATGACTTCAACTAAACTAAATATATTTTGAACACAATTGCATGCTTTCAACTACAGATAAAACATATTGTTGATCTAATTGTTGGAAATTTTTGCTATAAATTGATGTACGACAGGCCAATCCTCATTGTAGACACCTGCTCAGGCACGTTTTGTGTTTGTTCAATACCCACAGAGTCTACCTGTGGTTTATACTGCAACTACACAGATCAGATCTTAGTTACAGTTTCTGGGAGAGAGCATGTCATCTAGCATGAACAACAGTCTGAACAAAGTCAGGACACTCACACCCTTATTCACGATGACTTGTGATTTTGTACAAGCACAACCATCAACGACTCCCAAAGTGTTTTGTCTACCCAATTTCACTCACAAGGCATGGGTCAACCTGTGGTATGGCTTTCAGGCACTTTTCAAAGGTGCCACATGTTAGAATTGCTTCCTCCAGACCGTTAATATCAAGAAGTCACCTTCCTGACAAATAAGCTATGGTGAAATTCCAACCTGGGCTTCATGGTCAGAGAGTGAACATTCTAACCAGTTGGCAAAGCACCCACTATAAATAGATAATGTTGGTAATTTTATTTTAAATAAATATTGTTGATAATTTTGCCCATAGCTGGGACCCTAACTGGTGCTACCACAATGAGTCAAGATGGACCTGGAAACAACAGCAATTAAGAGACAGTTCCAAGCTCCTCAATACTTTCTATTGATCAGAGGCCTTGCTGCCATACTCAGAACTGAAGGGAAACAGCATATTGAATAAGATGAATGATGCTTGATTTTCAACAGTTTTTAAGGAATATCAATATAATTACACTAATATCACATATTCAGATTTTTTTAACAATCCAGCCTGGACTCAAGGGATTTAATAACTGAAATCTTTTAAGGGTTGATAGTGTAAACAACACATTGAGGTGATTGAAAAAATACAATTTTCTTCCCTTCACTCATATTGCTAATACAGAAATTTATAGATTAAGTGAAAAAATGGGTAGAGGATAATTTGGCACAATTATGCTGTTGCCCCAATTAAAAAGAAGGTGCATTTTCTGTTTTACTATCAAGTATATATGGGTAGATCAAAAAGACTCTAACTTAATTTTAATGTTAATTTTTTCTTCTATAATGCTCAATGTCTGTGAGGAATAATCACTATTGAATTAATTGCATTGACAAAGAAGGAGATTTCACAGAAAAATAAAAACTTTTTTGCTCATTAGGCTTCAAATTTATTTATGTAACATATGGTGGACTCTCATCACAGACAATAATTAAAGGCTCAGTAAAATAAAGAGATGCTTAAATTTTATGAACATACATGTGTCTCCTGAGGCCTGCAGGTGTTTTTGCAAACTTTTAGACAGATAAAACATATGGCTGAGCCATTTTGTTTGAGTGGTTGAAGATCAATTGCTACATGTTTCTGTGAGTGGACAGCAAGGCTTTACTGCATACAACAAAGATACAGTGGGGTGGGGGGGTGGGGGGTAAGACTATATATGAAGATAATGAAACAGGACAAGCTATAAATGAGGCATTTTGGGGAGAGCATCTGCAGTCCTGGATATAATGATAAACTGCATCTGGCAGCAAGGCCTCTGATTAAGAGTTTTTTTGGGGTTTTTTTATAATCATACTGCCCAAGCAAGACATTATGCTGCCACTGTTGTGCAGGGGGTTACATAGGAGGAAAGTTATGAGAAGGAGTGACAGAATAAAGAGGGTGTCAGGAGGTGGGTAGGAGAGAGATTAGAATACTGCAGAAATGAAATGAGAGCATGAGAGAGAGGATGCAAGTTAGTGAGATAGGAAATGACTATTGACTTTACATTTAAATTCTTGAAGATTGTAGCTGTCAGGGAAGCAAGTAAATGGAAGGGAATTCCACAGGCATGAGGTGCGAGAAAAGAAGCTGCTGGAGTAGAATTTGCATTTACATCTTATTGGTTTCACAGTGAAAGGGTTTCTAATCTTGTGGCTTGAGTAAATTCGTATGTAGGGGGCACCAGTGAACTAAGTTCATCAGAGCAGAAGCCATAAAACTACTTGTAGAAGAGACACAGGGAAGTCACACTGCACATGTGAGAAAGTGACTGTATCTGAGCTGCCAAGTCGGGATCAATCACATTGCAGATTCTCCGTTGAATTTTTTTAAGGACCCCTAGGTGGATAGCAGGAGCACCCGACCAGGTATGGCAGCAGTATTCAATGCACAGGCGGATAGTAGATTGGTATATGTGCAGGATTGTTTCATCCAGGAAAAACCTTCTGGCTCTGCACAGATAACTGACCTTCTTATCAGCGGATTTAGCTATGAATTCTATGTAGACATTCCGCTTGAGGTCTGTTATGATAGTTAACCCGAGGAGCACAGTGTTTTACTTTCAGGGAGACTAGCCTGATCCAT
This sequence comes from Ascarosepion bandense, assembly GCA_037127315.1. NCBI lineage: Eukaryota > Metazoa > Mollusca > Cephalopoda > Sepiida > Sepiidae > Ascarosepion > Ascarosepion bandense. The sequence continues at coordinate 2,592,010 of JBBBDQ010001416.1, read as the reverse complement.
GATAATGGGGGGAGGAGCGATTGTCTGTGATGGTTAATAGATAGCAGCTTCATTTTAGAGGTATTAAAATTCACAAGCCATTTCTTACCCCAGTCCACCACAGATTGGGGGTTCTTTTCAGACCCACCTCTTAATTGCTGTTGTTTCCAGGTTCATTCTGACCCGTGGGGGTAGCACCTGTTAGGGTCCAAGCTATGGGCAAATAATTAACCCCCAAACTGGAGACAAACTTTATGAAAATATAAAAAAAGACTTTTATTTAAAAAATTCCAGAAATACATTTTTGAAGAAAAAAGTATTTTCAGCAATACTAGGAACTTATCCTAAAAATCTTATCAGTATTAAATAACCCATTGAGGTTGATCTACTGTAAAACAAACAAACAAACAAATAAACAAACAAGAGCATCTGATACCTTTGGCTTCTTCAGGTTAGAAGAAAGCTATAAATGCTGTTGGAAAAGCTATAAACAACATATTTAGCAAAGGATGTCTATTTCATCAACTTCCTTTGGATTCTTCTGGTTAGAAAAAGATAAAGGAAGCAGATGAAGACCTTAGACTGAATGTAAATAATGTAAAAAGTTAAATTTATGTCTACTGGCCTAGAAATTGAAGTCTCAAGAGTATTTGGGCCAAAGTGAATCATCATCATCATCATCATCATTCATCCTTCACACCCAGATGGTGCATAGGGTAGCAACTTTTTGTTGCTATTTCTGTAACAAACTGTTTTTTTATAGAGCAGGGTTGTTAGCCCTGCACCCAACCCCCAAACCTGGAGGACCGGTGAACCATTCTTGGTCCTTACGTTTACAGTACCTGGTATTCCCAAATGGTCACCCATTTAAGTACTGACCAGGCTTGATGTTGCTTAACTTCAGTGATCGGACGGGAATTGGTGTATTCAACATGATATAGCCATAGACCAAAGTGAATGCAGCAGATGAAACTGGAATTTGAACTGGTCTCCCAGATTCCTTTTCTGCTCTAACACCCGCTATTCAATCTGCACTGTAATGTATAGTTATCTACAAAACTAATTTTCTATTTGTCTGCAATACACACTAACTGATCTGCAAAATCTGTTAGTCAATTCAGTGCCATATGTGATACACCCTTGTCCCTTTCAATCCATGACTGACTAGGCAGAAGATTTTTCCTGCAGTAGATTGCTATTTCTTTCTGCAGTAGACTGGTTGCCAACCAAGGCTATAGAATCCAACCTTTCCTGCTGTTTATTCTATAACCAGAGGGAGAAGAGATGGATTCATACATTTCTCAAGGGTATTTGTGTGTAAGTGAATGCAACAAATTCAAGTGGAATTTGAACTCGGCTCTTCGATTTAGAATTCTGAGCCGATATCCACTGCACCACAGGACACATCTTAAAAACTAATTTCCTATTTGTCTACACCAACTGAAACCTCAAAGAAGTCCAAGGTGTAACTAAATCTTACAATAATGAACAAAATGAAGGCTAGAGAAAATGAACCCTTCTTTCAAAATTTACAAACAGTATTCTACATCAAAAGAACATGAGTATTGAATTTCTAATACAAAGGGCTAGTGAACGGTCTTATAAACAAATTCCTTAATATATTTTGACACTATTCATCCATTACTTAAAGAACTTCTTTATTCTTTTATTACAAAAAGAAGACAGAAGATTGTTGCCAAAAGCAGACAGAATCCAAATAAAGAAAATTCTCTCCAATGTTTTGACTCTTTTATCCCATAATTACCAGAAATTTAACCATCTTGAATAAAACACTTTGATGCCAAGGCACAAATGTCTGGCAATCAAAGGAGCTGTGGAACCAATATGATCATTGGTTGGAAAATTTGGTAATTAAAGAGAAGTAGACGCCTGAAGAAGAAGGCAATGCATTGCGTGGTTCTTTACTGGGAAGATAGGCACATGGTGACAGGTTCAGGGCAAGAGATTAAAATAAGAAATTTGTAGTCAGGTCTGGTTGGAGGTTAGTTCTAACAAGCATAACTCCTATTCTCATTTACAAGCACTAATTATTCATACATAACAAATACAATCAATCAAAAAATATGAGTTAAAGTACTAGCAGTATAGCCCGGTGTTGCTCGGGTGTAATGAAAGCTTTAAAACTAATCCATGGTCCTTGAGCTCAGACTCTTTGGATGTTGGCACGAAAGACTAAAAGGCAAGAGTTGTTTCCAGTTAAAGCGAAACCGTAGACTGAATGAAAAATGAAGTCAAATTTTGATTTCCTGGTATCGATATCAAATAAGCTTTTTTTCGTCAAAAACTGAATTTTGAAGGCTAAATAAATCCTCTGAGTAAATGGTATCATGGCTGAGACTAAGAACTACAATTATACCTACTTAGAGCCAAACCCGAAGCAAAAACTAAAATAAAAGGGCTGAAAAAAATACAGACATACAGGCAGATAAACATACACACACAAAAACATCTTGCCTTTTATATATATATATTATCGATTTTCTGCACTATTGTAAGAACTGCAACCTTGAAACTTCTGAATATAGTTTTTATGTCTTTGTCTATGAGTGTATGAAATTTGATTAAAATCGGACCACTCCTTCTATGACCCAATTTTTTCAATTATCGATTTTCAATATTTATTGGGGGCACCTCAACACAAAACCTAGCTAAGAACACTCGCAGATGCTTCTAGTACAACTGTGTAAGTTTTTCAAGAAAATTGGTTCAGCTGTTTCAGAGTCTACAGGTAACGGGGACACACACACAGAGACAAAGTTCCATTTATAAGTAAGTTTAGATAAATAATTTTAAAGTCAAACCATGTAATTTTTCACAGATTTTTGAGAAGAGAAATCCTTATTATATATGATGCCATTTACATTATGCTCTAATGATAACATTTAGGCTGTGATACCATCAAACTTTTTATCTTCAAGATGTCTATCCAACCAGCACCATCCTAGGTTTGTTACATCATCTTTTTGCCTTTTTGCTGTAGTTTATGAAATGAAGAATTATCATTATTATATGCATAACTATTCAGAACAGTCAACCTTTACAGTAGAAGTCCTACCAGGATTTGTTATTGGCACCCACAATCTTAATAACACTAGATATGCAGACGATACAATGTTGATAACAGACATGGAAAGGAAACTACAGGAACTTCTATAGAAGGTACTAAATCTTGAGAAGATAATACATCTTGAGGAAATTAGAGGTCCTATTAAGATTTATTATTGGCACCCACAATCTTAACAAAATTATATAAGCAGATAACCAAGAAAGTAAACTAGAAGAATTCCTACAAACGATAATGAAGGAAAGCAAGGACTATACAACATTTGCAAGAAAACAAAATTCCTACAGAAAATAGTCAAGGAAAGCAAGGACTATACAACATTTGCAAGAAAACAGAATTCCTCAGGAAATAGTGAAGGAAAACAAGGACTATACAACATTTGCAAGAAAACAGAATGTATATTTGTCAGTCAAAAAAATAATCCAAGTTGCGAGCCACAAATTGGAAACATAAAATTCAACCAAATATAATAATTTAAATACCTACAGAGTGTTTTAATATAGGACAAAAAAGTGTGACACTGAAATCGCAAGGTACATTACAATAGCAAAAGATGCATTCCAGAAGCTAAGCAACATATTAAGAGGACCCCAAAATGCCAACTAGAGGCCGAAGAACCTAAAATAAAACAAGTAAAGAAATTTAAATACCTGGGAAGTGTTCTGACAAAGGATGGAAAGTGCAATGCTGAGATTTAAAAATGCATTGGCATGGGCAAGAATGCATTTCAGAAGCTAACCCGAGTACAGAGGGACAGGAAAATGTCATTGAAAACAAAGAGTGCTGGATTGCTATGTATGGAAGTGAGTATTGGACAATCTCATCAAGGATGAAGGAGAGTCTTGAGGCAGAAGAAATTGTGTTTTACAGAAGGATGCTGAGGATACTATAGACTGAGCACATGAGCAAAAATGATATGTTGGAGAAGATACAAATGAGAAGAAAAATCATACTTAACATCAGAAAGCAACAATGAGGTTCCTGGAGACACATGACAAGGAAGGAGGGCCTGGAGAATTTAATACTCACAGGATGGATAGAAGGAAAGAGAGACAGGAGAAAGCAGCAGGAGACATACTTGATATGCCTGAGCAAATGGATGGTGGAGCAGGGTTTGGGAGAGATATTAAGTGGAAAATATTGAGAGTGACTAGAGACAGGGCCAAGTGGAAGTCCATGATCGTCTACTTCCTAAAAGGAACACGGTGCATGAAAAAAAATTTAAATACTTGTTACAAAATAAAATTCTTGCATTTGCCTTGATAAAATCACTCATAAAACAAAATGCATTGGCTAGGATAAATTTTCCTTTTGTCTTTATTCATATTGAGCCTGGACAGATATACTTTATCTAAAAGTTATATATATAGATTGTTGTGTGGTTCTCCCTTTTCATAAAGATGGACTCATCCAGAGTATACTAATACTACTGCTATAGAAGTGAGACTGGAGAATACTGAGAATTTTCACAGAGAGTTAACAGGAGAATTTGAAAGTCCATAGAGAGATTAGCAGTCAGTACACAGTAGCTCTGTGCTCCACTCATTGAGAAGATTATTACGCAGTACACATCAGCCTCTGACACAGACATACTTAATATACTATGGCTTCACCTCCGGAGACTTGTACATATACTTTTTACTAACCCGTATTCCTGGACTACTAATCTTCATTCAAGTCTGTATCCTTACGTTAATACACTTATTTTCTATCTCAATTACTGGTCGTTGTTCATTTATTTGTGCGGACCCCATTCTCAGGATCCACAACATATATACATCTAATCTGAATCTAAATCTAAACTTATTTATAAATGGAACTTTGTCTGTGTGTGTATATGTGTGTGTGTGTGTGTGTGTGTGTGTGTGTGTGTGTGTGTCCATTACCTGTAGACTCTGAAACAGCTGAACTGATTTTCTTGAAAATTTACACAGTTGTACTGTAAGCATCTGCGAGTGTTCTTAGCTAGGTTTTGTATCGAGGTACCCCAGATAAATATCAAAAATTGATAATTGAAAAGATTGGGTCATAGAAGGAGTTGTCCGATTTTTATTCAAATTTGATACACTCAGAGACAAAGACATAAGAAACGATATTCAGAAAATATAGTGCAGAAAATTGATAATATATATATATAAAAGTTAAGATGTTTGTTTGTGTGACAGTTTATCTGTCTGTATGTCCTTTATACAAATCCACAATGTTTATCCGATTCTCACCAAACTTCACACAAATATTCTTTAGGCTGAGTCTGAGCTCCAGGACCATGGATTAGTTTTAAAGCTTTTATAACACCTGAGCAATGCCGGGCTATACTGCTAGTATATATATATATATATATATATATATATATATATATATATATATGCACACTAATAATACATATACATTTTGTTCTTCACTGGTTACACATCCCTGCTGAATCTCATGCATGATACAACTGACAATTGCATAATGCATAAAACTCAAAGTTGTGCAGTGCTACTCTTCAGGAACAAAATAGACATTCATTAATAAATTTTAGCTCTGTTATTATGTATCAACCACTGTATGATACTTTACGCATATATTCAAACAGAAACATATTTTGTTTTTGTTATGTTTGGTATATCTTGCAGTTTCAGGACTTGATATGTGGTCCACCATTACATGTGATATAATGGAGTGCCAACAATTACCATCTGAGCACTCAAATACAACTCAGCTAATTTGTACAGGATACCACAGTTTTATCATTCAGCCAGATATACAAATGTTACAACTTATAAACACACATTCATACATTTAACCACCCATGATTTTTTCATATGGATATTTTTAAAAAATTGTTTATCATTTAAATACACTTGATACATGCATTATTTTGCACATGCACATCGTGGTGCAGTCACTTTCGACCCAGAACGAGAGATCTAGCACCTTTAGAGGATATAAAGAGTGAGACCATGATAGAATAACTCAATCCACATTCACAATTCTTGCAATATATAACATGTTGTGCAATGGACAACCTGGATGTATTAACAAATTGGCTCCTGCTAGCAGCAGGATTCGAAGTTCTAGGAGATATATGTTGTTGAATTCTAAAATCCATCTGTTGAGACATCCTCCCTATGTAGTCATGTCCACAACTACATTCAAATTTGTAAATTACAGAATTAACATGATAAGTGGGGTGGGCATCTTTATGGCTGGAAGAAAGAATTGGTCGAGTTCTAAATATTACTCAAACATTACCAGAAAAATAACATTTGCTAACAGACAGTGAAATCCGCCTAGCTAAAGTCTCACCCTCTGTACCAATAAAGGGAAGATTCAAATAAACTGGATATTTTTTAACAATATGCAGATTAACCCTATAAAAATTATTGTTGACATCATGAATAACAGAATCCAAAACGTCCAAAGGATATTCATTTTTATAAAATTTCATCTTAATAAAATTCATTTCGCTGCAGAGGAAGGAATCAGAACAAATCTTAAAAGCTCTGTAAGTCAAAGACTTAATTGAATTAATTTTACTTAGTTGGAGACAAAAAGTCCAAAGTATATATAGTCCTGAAAAAGTAGCCTTTCTAAATACAGAAGCTAAAAACTTGTTACCATTCCTATGGACAAGAACATCCAAAAAGGAAAGGCAACAGTTAGACTCCTTTTCTATGCTAAAATTAAGGAAAGAATGGACAGAGTTTAATGATGTGAGAAATAAGTCACTCTTAAAGAGGCAAAAAGTATCATCCACATAACGATGACACATCAGAAGACAATCAGTTCGAGAAAACAATGAAGCCTCATGAAAACTGACAAAAATATTAGCAAGGGAAGGATCTAAAGGCAAACTCATTGCTACACCATCAATCTGCCAATAAATAATATTATTAAAACTAAATTCGACAGATGAGGTGGCGAACTTCATAAGTTCAACAAATACACTCTCAAGTAAATCCGGAAGAGACAACGAGGAACGATATAAAATATCACAACACATCTCAATTGTCTCTGACAAAGGGACACAAGTAAACAAGGAGCATATATCAAAAGAACACATGAACTCACTACTGGAGGAGAAATTACCTATAGATTCCTCAAAAGAAAAGGAATCTTTAATACAATAAGTACGATAGTCCAGTAACACAGGTTGTAGCACAGTCAAGAACCAACTAGTGACTTTATGCTGGGAGGACCCAATCATTGACAGGATTGGTCATAATGGGACACCATAATTATGAATTTTAAGTAGCCCATACAAATGGGGGGACGAATAGACCCAGTGGGCCTAATCAACTCAGAAATTTCAGAAGAGAGTAAACCACTCTTGACCCACTTTAACAATTACCTTTGAGACTTAGTTTCAATAGAAGAAGTGCAATCATGGGTCTCAACTGGACATAATTTTAAGAATTTTTTTTTTTTTAAATCATATCACCCCAAGCAAGGTGGTAACGCCACTGATGCATAGGGGGCTACATAAGAGTGAATAGATTGGAAAAGAAAAAGCCGGAAACCACATCCTAAACAGGGAACAAGGGATAAGCCTCTTCACCTGGAGTGTGAACCAGGTGATAGTTTAGTCTATCTACTCCAATTGAAAAAAAAAAAAAGAAAAGAGTAAAAAAGATTGGAAAAGAGAATTCCGGAAACCACATCCTAAACAGGGAACAAGGGATGAGCCTCTTCACCTGTTCAATAGATGTGGGTGGAGTGTGAACTGGGCGATAGTTTAGTCTATCTACTCCAATTGAAAAAAAGAAAAGAGTAAAAAAGATTGGAAAAGAGAATGCCAGAAACCACATCCTAAACAGGGAACAAGGGATGAGCCTCTTCACCTGTTCAATAGATGTGGGTGGAGTGTGAACCGGGCGATAGTTTAGTCTATCTACTCCAATTGAAAAAAAAAAAAACAGAAAAGAGTCAAAAAGATTGGAAAAGAGAATGCTGGAAACCACATCCTAAACAGGGAACAAGGGATGAGCCTCTTCACCTGTTCAATAGACGTGGGTGGAGTGTGAACCGAGCGATAGTTTAGTCTATCTACTCCAATTGAAAAAAGAAAAGAGTAAAAAAGATTGGAAAAGAGAATGCCGGAAACCACATCCTAAACAGGGAACAAGGGATGAGCCTCTTCACCTGTTCAATAGACGTGGGTGGAGTGTGAACCGGGCGATAGTTCAGTCTATCTACTCCAATTGAAAAAAAAAAACAGAAAAGAGTAAAAAAGATTGGAAAAGAGAAAGCTGGAAACCACATCCTAAACAGGGAACAAGGGATGAGCCTCTTCACCTGTTCAATAAACGTGGGTAGAGTGTGAACCGGGCAATAGTTCAGCCTAGTTGTATTATTAAGTATATTATCCATCTTTGAAACATAATCAGAATAGTCCAGTAGCACCACACCAGCACCTTTATCAGGTCTAGTAATAACTTGGTTATAGTTGTTCTTTAAACCTTTGATAACCCGGTGGAGTTGGTCTCCCCATTTAGATTCAGAAAAAGAAACTGAAGAACAAGCAAAACAATGGGTATAACAATTAAGTTTAGCCTTAAGGTCACTAAGAGACTCAGCAGAGTGAGGGTATCAACTTGTGCAAATAAAACCTTGAACTCAGCAAAATATTTTCTCACAGTCAGATATTGAAAAAGGAATACAAAATTCCAAACCATGAGCAAGAATATGAGTCTCTAACTCAGAAAGCTCATATGAAGAAAAATTAAATATAATTCCTTGTAGGTTCATCACTTCATTCAAACTGTTTACAAACCAAATAATTTAATTTAGTCTGGATAGATACAGACAATTTTTTAACGCTAAGTTTGTGTGTGTAGCCAACTAACCGGGAAAAACAAATTTGATCAAAATAAGAGAGTGTTAATATACACTTCCTCTATTGATTCTTGTAAGTACAATTGAGAAGATAAATTCTTTTAGAAAATGTTTCTATCAAATCCTCTATAAAATCTTCTCAAATTTTTAAATCTGAATGTAGTCTAGAATTTTTAATTCTAAACAAAATATGGAAGGGACATACATGTTTATTTATACATGCTTGAAGAAAATCACAGTGGAATTTTAGACATTGATTATGTGCCTTAATTAATAATAATCTATCCAAACTTCGGAAAAATTCAGGTTTGTACCTCCACTTTAAATATCTGAACAAATTCTTAGTCGTACAAAACTTTATAATAGTGATGAATAAGCATAGTTTAAATAACATTCTTACTAAAAACTAAAAAACAACCTGTTTCGTCCCAGGGCTTATCAAGTTTATTTCTGGGAATAGTAGACATGTATTATATATATATTATATATATATAATATATATATATATATAAAACAATATAGGTAAAGTTTAAAAGATCAACCTTACCAATGCTAAGCCTACCATGGGGACATGGGGAAAAACATGAAAATATGAAAGAAAGTGAAAAACTAAACATGGAAAAAATAAGAAAACTGACAAAAGAAAAGAAAACCCTTAAATACACAAATACTTAAAGTGCTCAATGATTCTTGAAGTTAAACTCAAACAGTAAAACTCATAATAATCCTACCAGAATATCAGTATTATAATTCACAGACATTAATATCCAACAACCATTAATTCCTTCACTTTCCCTAAAAACACTTGTATATTATTCAAAACACGAAAAAAATAATTCATTTCTAATAACTCTTCAAACTTATCATTTCCAAAATGAATCAAGATGCATTAACCTTTATTTGCTGAAATGAACCACAAAGTGATAAGTATCTTTTCAGTAAATTTTATCAACAACAAATAAGAACAATTTTTAAACAAGATTTAATTCACGCAATTTACCAAATTATTTTCATTGTATATTCATCCCAGATATTCTGATGTTCCCGGCATGGACATTTCAAATGATTCCTTTTTGCTTTAATGAAAGTAATTAATTTAATGCTATTAATTACTAAAAATTTTCTGCTTAATTAAATCTTGAAGAAATCTTTCATTAAATTTGAGACGACAGTAGAAGATAGTAATTAAATACTTAGAATTACAGTGAAATGTTAATTACTTTTTAATCAATCAACAGGGATATATTCATGTAAATGTATATCTGATGTGCATGTTTTTATATATATACACACACATGCACAACACAAAGTTTTCTCCACACATCATTTATTTAATTAGCAAATTAAAAATCAGAAAATCCAAATATTTAATGATCTGATTCTCACTGGAAAACTCCAATAAACCTTGATTAAGAGAAAAAGTTCAGATACATTCAGTTTTTCTTCTTAAAGGAGAAAAAAAGGACAGAAATATCTTTTTTCTGTCATTGCATAACTCAAGGACAAATCGAGTTACGATGACCAAATTGTTCTCAGGTTACACCTCGGATCCAAGGACATGCTTTTAGATTATTGAAAATTTCAAAATGTTTAAAAAACTTCTGTGAGCTTGGCTTTATTCTTTTTCCATTGCCATAAAGTTACCTCCCAGTGCCTTTTCTATAAATGCTTTCATGATAATTATCAGATGAGCTCTTTACTGTGGTACCTGATCTTTATTTTATTCAAGCACAGTAGTAGACTGGCAATGAGGTTGTCTTAATAAACAGATGAGTTGGCTAAATGTAACCATAACTTATCTGCTTACAGTTTCCTTCCTTTCACTTTTTGTTGATGTTGCATATAAATGTTTGGAGATTGTAACTATGAGAGCAGCAAAGCAAAAGAAAGGGCATTCCATAGATGAGAAAAGAAACTGTTAGAGTAAAAAAGTCAGTTTTTAGCTATTTCAGTGGTAAAAGGGTGGGACCTAGATGCCACTTTAGCCAGTCAGTCAGTTAAGTGCCATACATGAAACACGTTTGGGCAATCATGTCTCGAAAGAGACATGACTGACTGGGCAGAAGATTATCCTGCAGTAGGTTGCCATTGCTTTATGCAGTAGACTGGTTGCCAGCCAAGGCTATAGAACCCAATCTGTCCTGGGAGGAAGAGACGGATTAATACCTTTCCTAAGGGTATTTGCATGTAAGTGAATGCAAGGAATTCAACTTGAATTCGAACTCGGCTCCCCGAGTTCTCATTTCAAGCTGATATCCATTGCACCACAATGCACCTAAATTTTTGTGGTCAAGGCACCAGAGAAAGAAGCTCACAAGTGCAGTTAATATATAACCAAGCAAATTCACACACCAAAAACAAAATATATACTCACACAAAAAACCAACAAAGCAGCATATACAAAAATAAAACCACATACAGGGTGTAAACGATAAATTGGCAGTTTGAGATCTCAGACTTTAAACCTTGATAAAGAAGGGACATTTAAAGACATTTAAGATTTGCGTATGTTTATTTAACTGTTTTATTAAATACAAACATTTTATTCTATGCGTCCACCTTCTGCGTCCACAACTTGCTGAATGTGAGCCCTAAAATCACGACAGGCCTTGACAGCTGACTCTTTATTGATGTCGCGGAATGCTCGCCTTACGGAGGTCTTCAGTGAGGCCACACTGTTATGGGGGCGAGCATTAGAGACTTTCTCAACATCGCCCCATAACCAATACTCGCAGGGGTTCAAATCTGGCGAACTAGAGGGCCAGATATTTGAGGGCACAAAAAACGGCAACTCTCTCTTCAAGAAGGTCTGCACTGTTTTTGATCCATGAGCAGGTGCAGAGTCCAGGATGAATATCACTTTGTTGGGATCATCGTTCTTCTTAATCCAGGGTAAGAGAACTTCCTCCAGAATCTTCAGATATTCCGCCGTATTGATCTTCAGGCCAACTTCAATGAAGTGAGGGGACATGACTTTCCCATCGCTGGCAATAGCTCCAAACACCATGACAGAGGCAGGGTGTTTACTCTGCATGACTGGAGGAACACAAGAAGGGTCAATGGCGATAACTCTTGAGTTTCTGCAGTTGGCGACTTCGTCTACCACGAACTTTTTCTCTTCACAAAAATGCAAACGGTACCACCATGGTGTTTCGGGTGATTGAGTAGCAAGTGGCTTCTCTCTTTACGAATGGTCTTAGATTTCGCGGTAAGAATGTTATGACATCGTCTGCAATATGACTTCATCCCAAGATCTTTCCGTACTGCATTAGAAATGGTCATTTTGGCTACATTCCGCTTTTTCGCCTGGTCAACCATTGACTGTGATGGATTTGCTGCAATGGATCATTTCAAACCTTTTGGTGGGGATTTTATCACTTCTCGGGCTGTGAACCTTCCTTTGCATGTCTTTACCTTCCCTTAAGTTTGCTACAATACAATAAACAGTCCTAGGAGCATAGCCAGTGTCTCTGATAATGTCAGATGTCTTATGCCCGGCGCGGAACAAGTCAGCAATAACCATTCTATGGTTAAATTCTACACTGGCACTCATTTTGTTAGTATTTTTAGGTGGCTAATCTGGACTTCAGACTCTAAAGAGTACAGAAACTAACATTTCAGACTGATAATGCCGCTTTAAACAACCTAAATTGTGGATTGAAAATACTGCCAATTTATCGTTTACACCCTGTATATGAATCCACTTTTTTTTTTTATAATCATCTCACTCCAACCAAGACAGTACTGCCAGTGGTGCACAGGGGCTTACATAATAGAAAAGTGAAGAGAAAGGAGAACAAGTCATAGTAGGTGACGGAAAATGTGTAAGAGAAGGATGGGAACACTGGTGTGAAGAGAGTTGGATGAGAGTAAAGTGTAAAGGGAGAAGAACAAGATACGGGGTGTCAAGGAACAGATAAGAGTCAAGGACATCAGAGATGACAGTTGACGTTGCATTGAAACTCTATTAATTTGTATTAAACTATTCTTAATTTCTGTTGAATATTTTTTAACTTTTAATGAACATTTATAAATTTTATTAAATATTTATTAAACATTTATTAATTTTATTAAATATTTATTAAACATTTATAAATTTTATTAAATATTTATTAAACATTTATTAATTTTATTAAATATTTATTAAACATTTATAAATTTTATTAAATATTTATTAAACATTTATTAATTTTATTAAATATTTATTAAACATTTATTAATTTTTACTGAACAAAAATAGATTATAGTAGTTTAAGAAAATTTATAAGTATTGTCATATGAAAGCAGTGGTATGCAAAGGGGAAGACCAATGATGTGGTGGCCTGGGTGGCACTCCCTAGGGGAGGGCACTTCTAATGGAATATATTAGTTTTGTTTTTATTTAGCAAACACGCCTAAAATTAGATATTAAAAATAAATAAAATTGTTTTTAATTTCAGTTTTAAAATGTTTAAATTTGGCTGCTGTTAATTTAGCCAAAACTGTGAAGAAAATTTCAGATAGGGTTCAAATGACTTTTTTTTTTCTTTTTTTTTAATCGTGTCACCCCAAGCAAGGCATTCCACTGCCACTATAGCGCAGGGGGTTACATAGAGCGGTTGGGTATAGGAAATGTCAGAAGGAGGGTGATAGACAACTTAGGATGTACATAGGGAGAGAGTTGGAGAGAGTGGGTGTGAGTTTGTGTGTTAGGAGGTGTCTCTTGACCTTACATTTAAACTCCTGGAAGTTGTAGCTGTCGGGGAAGAAAGCATGCGGTAGGGAATTCCACAGGTGGGAAGTGTGAGGAAAGAAGCTGTTGGAGTAGAAATTGTGGTTACATTTCATCGGTTTCACTGTAAAAGGGTAGGACCTAGTTGCCAATCTAGTATCTCGTGCAAATTCACATTTGGGGGGCACCAGTGATTTAAGTTCGTCAGAGCAGAAGCCATGAAAGTATTTATAGAAGAGGCACAGGGATGCCACGTCACGCCAGTGAGAGAGATACTGCAGACAGTCAGCCAAGTCGGTATCAATCACATTACAGATTCTTCACTGTATTTTGTCAAGAACCCCAAGGAGAATAGAAGGGGCACCCGACCAGATGTGGCAGCAGTATTCAATACACGGGTGGATGGTGGATTTATATAATTGCAGGATAGATTCAGGTGGAAAGAATGCAGCATGTTTTCAAAAATGTTCCCCCCAGAAATGCTGAGATGAACCCCATTTGTACATGGTGATCAATTTGAGCTGCTCATTAAGTTTATCATGTCTAAAAAAAAGAAACTAAGCATTCTGTTGCAATTTTGATTGGGGTTGGGATAGAGGGCACCAGTCACATTCCTTGCCCTGGGCACTACCAGACCTCTGCACACCACGTATGAAAGCATCATGATTCTTTATGATAAGCAAACTATTTCACATGTTCAAAAGGCTTTCCCTCATTTAACACATTTCTAAATTAATTTCAGAAGATGTATCAGAAATAGCTTGTTTTAATTCAATAATTTTGGTTTGAACCTGACCTGGAAAAAAGTTTTTATAGCACACTCTACAAGAAAATGTCTGCTGGGTGGTAATTGTAATGGCTACTTAATTGCTGCATTTTGTCATATCCACCTCAGCATGGACAAAAAAAAAAAGCCATTACTTTTGTCACACCCCATATATATATATATATAGATAGATAGATAGATAGATAGATAGATATAAATGTAAACTTATCATTATACTCGTTTTGAAAAATTCTCCGAGCACGTACATGGAAGGAATGGTGATAAAGAAAGAACGAGCTAAGCACTTGAACATCAGTCAAAGTCAATCAGTTAAATGCCATACATGATACACGCTTGGGCGATCATGTCTCGAAAGAGACATAACTAACTGGGCAGTAAGATTATCCTGCAGTAGGTTGCCATTGCTTTCTGCGGTAGACTGGTTGCCGACCAAGGCTATAGAACCCAATCTGTCCTGCTATTTAACCCATAACTGGAAGGAAGAGACGGACCTTTCCCAAGGGTATTTGTGTGTAAGTGAATACAATGGATTCAACTGGAATTCGAACTCGGCTCACCCGGTTTCTCGTTCTGAGCCGATATATCCACTGGACCACAATGCACATCACAGCCCAAAGAAAACACCCGAGACGAGTAACCTAAAACAAAAAGTGCTCAATACGCAAGTAGAGCAAACGAAGTAAATAACTAACCTAGAGAGCCAGCAAACCTACCAAGGTTTCACCAAATTGGATCTTCAGGGAAAGTTTATTTTATTTAAAGTCTCAAACTTGGAATTTAATAAACTATGTGTGGGTTCTAACTTCTAAATAAATGTAAGCATAGAAAGTATTGGCTGTTAAATTAGAATGTAAGTTTTATTATTATCTTTATGAGTTGCAGGTTGTGTTTACTAGGTTTTGTTTTTTTTGTCATAAAACGTTATTACCCCCCTCTCCCCCTTTGGTGTTTGGTGTCTTCTGTTTTGATCACGTGGGTTTCTGAGTTTCTTATATTTTTTTTGCCTTTTGTTAGCCTCTTTAGCCAACTTTCCCTGAAGATCCAATTTGGTGAAACCTTGGTAGGTTTGTTGGCTCTCTAGGTTAGTTATTTACTATATATATATATATATATACAGAGAGAGAGAGAGAGAGAGAGAGAGAGAGAGAATGTAAAAAAATTCCAAAATATATATTCATTGAATGGCCATTTCAGTGAGAAAATTCTTGCTTCATTAGCAACTATTTCTATCCCTATGACATGGTTTAATTTTTAACTTTTGACTCTTTTATACAGAGGTAATGTAAAGTCTTCTTCTAATATCGAGTCATGATTCTCTAGCCAATAAATTTAAATAAAAAAAAATATTTTTCTTTCTTTATCCCACCATATTTTTTTAACTTCCTGTATATGGATATGTTTTTGGGCTTCTCCTGGTATAGAAATTTTGGACCATATTTGAATGAATAAATTTTTGTTTTCGATCATTGCTGATGAAGCGAGAATTTTCTCACTGAAATACCCATTCAACGAATGTAAATTTCAGAATTTTTTGACATACTATATATATTTGGCTCTGTCAATAGATAATACTATTTATATCAAGCCCTTCACCTCGATCAATTTTTATATTAATTAAACTAATATTAATAGGATTGGGGATTTTACTTATTTGCTCATCCTTTTCAGATTTAATATATATATATATATATGAAATACCCCAAATAGTGACCTTGAATCCACGGTTTCTTGGCAGAAACTATATTTCAAGAAGGTCAGTGTTTTGGATATTTTATATCTTATCTTTTCTTACATTCAGCACTATTTTAATTTAGTTATTCTTTTGGTAAATCCCATTTTTGCCAAAGAATAGTATAACAGAGATTTTTCAGAGAAGAAGTATTATCATTGTAAACTAAGTCTTAGTCATACCAACATTCAAAGAACAAAATGTCAACAAGGTATGGATGCCAAAAAGGGGATGTTGAAGAATTAAAATAGTTTGGTGCTTAATAGGTAGAGCAATGAAAATAATAATTATCCAGATTTGATGATGGACTGATTCATAAAACTAATATAACAATCATGCTTGTTTAATACAGAATTTAATTGTCTTATATTTTTACCCAAAATACCGTAAATACTAATAAATATATCTGAATTTCCACATCAAAGAACTTTAATGAAAAGAATAAAAATGTATGACCACAGATTTAAAGTTGCTGCTATTTATTAAAACTATGTCTTTAATTATATGTGACACATGTCCAGTAGTCTATGATGACTGTGGCTGTTATGGGCAGGGAAAGAGTTTATGAAATAGCTTAGTGTATTCTTGGAAAATTAGTTGCCAAATAATATAATCTTTTTTAATAATTCCCAGCTTCAATCTCCAAATTGTGTCATAGTGATCCAATTCTTGTCTGTCGTATGGTGTTTTAATTCTCATGCAGCAAAAATCATATTTATATATATTATATATATCATTATGTTCAGACAATGAGTTGAGTATTACCATAAACTACATCCATTAGCAAGGCCTCTGGTCAGGAGATTGGATGTTTCAAAGAGCATGCAACTACTTCTTAATCCTGGAACACTAACCATCAATTAAAGTTACACCACTACTAACCATGGGGATATCATACCCGATTTTGAAAATATCAAAAAAATATTAAATATATCTCTTTATTTGAAACATTTTACAGGCAGGCACTTCAAACTTTGTACTTTGAGTTAACATTAATAGGAACTGAAAAACATTATTTAGGTAAGAAAATCAGGTACTGAAAATTGTAATTAAAATGGCATTATTTGCACTGGGTACTATATACCCATGGTTAGTGTTCTCGGGTTAATTACTGTTGTTCCCAGGTCCAACCTGATCCAGGGTGGTAGCAACTGTTAGGGTCCCAGCTGTAGGCCAATAGTGAACCCTCAAATGAAAACAAAACACTGTGAAAGTATTAAAAACATTTCAACAATACTATTATATCTATTTATAGTAAATTTACCAGCAATACTTAAATCAACATGAAATAACCTTTTCATGACATTAATCCATACAATATCCTACAATTTCTTAAATTAAACTATATTCAAAAATATAACTTCAACAAAACTATAATATACATATAACTGCTTCTAGTAATTTTGTCCACACAAACATGTATATGCACAAAAGTTGAGCATCATCTACCATGTATTCAATTGTGAAAGGAGAATAATATATCATTTGTAATACTCCAAAGCTACCAAGAAAATTAAATTTCAGCATTAAATGACCCATAAAGAAGTTGATATGCTATAAAACAAATAAAATCAAATCAGACAATGTGACAAATTTGATTATTTTGCTACAAATGCAATGTCTTGTCCTAGACACAACAAAAATGAGGTGTCACCAGTCATACTCACCCTCACAATATTAATCTTACTTTGTTTAATTCTTTGTGGATTGTAATAGCTAAGCAATATTGTTTTTTTTTTTTAATTTACATTTCTTATGGGGAGAGAAATTTCCATAATTGATCAAACCATAAATATTCTGTTCTAAGATAGTTAAATAAAATGGATATATATGGTAAGTGTCATTATTTTGATGGTGACAGAATATATTTTATGTATGTCAGAAAAGAAATACTGTTTTGGAAATATATTTTATTTTCTATTGCTGCAGATATTACAATAAACAATTAAATTTTGAATATGTTTTTGTTTCTAAGAGCTTGTCAATTCTACATCACAAACCTAGAGAGAAACATTGAAACGGGATTGTCACTGAGCAAGGAAACGTAAACTCACTCTGACACTATAAATTTTGGAATTTTTTTTTGTAATCGTTTCACCCCGAGTAAGGCAGGACTGCTACTGGTGTGCAGGGTGTTACAGTGAGAGAAAAGAAAAGAAAAATATGGTACAAGGGATATCAAAGGAAAGATATGAGAAAGATGGGAATCAAGGATATAGAAAATAGCAGTTGATGTTGACTCGTCCATCTTTGATCATGGCCACTTCTGAGCTTCTCTCAAAATCTGCTGGGAATCAGTTCTCCATCTTTTCAAGCAAATCTTTAAATACATATCAAAATCATGTTTATTTATCAGTCAATGGTATTATTATAAGGATCACACTTGTGCATGCACACTTCCAGCATTGCAAATGGCCATTTACATGCAAAACACATGAAGTATTGTGCTTGTTTAGCTTCAGGTAATTTGTCACATTCCCCAGTAATCTCATGATCATAAAGGTGACAGCTGGGAGCTGGCCTCGTTATTTTGTTGTTTTTCTGCAATGGAGTACCCACCGCTTCTTCTTCAGTGGAGTCGTCAGTTGAGAATTGAACAGGTGCAGTGAAGTCCAGCTCAACCGTTTTTTTGCTTTCCACTGATGTACCATCATGACTGCTTGATCCCAGGAAGGGGCGTAAATAAAGGTTGAACCAATGGTATTATAATACTTGTAATCATGTATGCACTCTTTCTGCATTGCAAATAGCTATTTATGCACAAAGTAAACAAAGCACCCTGCATGTTTATCACCAGCTAATTTATTACAATCATAATGGGCATTGTGGTGCAGTGAATATGCTTAGAATGAGAAATTGAAGAGCTGAGTTCAAATTCCATTGAAATTCATTGCATTCACTTATGTGCAAATACCCTTTGGAAAGGTATTAATCTGTAACTTCTCCCTCTAGCTATGTATTAAATAGCAGAACAGATTAGGTTCTATAGCCTTGGTTGACAACCAGTCTACTACAGAAAGTAATGGCAACCTACTGTGGGAAAATTTTCTGCCTATTCAGTCATGTCTCTTTTAAGGCATGATCACCCAAGCATGTATCATGTATGGCACGTAACTGACTGAATTCATCACAGAACAAGGATCCTGTTATAGAAATGCAAAATAGGCTAGAGCCATATCACATGGAAACGCTGGTTCTCGTCCAACCCCTAATGTTAATTAATATCAAACCTGATCAGAACTTAGATTGGTGACTGCTTAGGAATACCAGGGGGTGTAAGCTTTCATGTGTGAGTGGAATCAGAAAATTGGAAATTCCAGTTAAATCATTATATTCATTTACAGGCAAATATCATTGAGTTAAATACTTGTATCAGTAGATCATTATCATCCAATTCACCCCAAATTCTTACAATTCAAAAATAAAAAAATAACCTTTAAATGTTTGAAAAGCCATAAACAATTTAAAAAGAATATGTAGAATGAAAATAGTTTTCAAGGAACTAAGACATTTTTGGAAGTTGGTGAAAAAATTGAGTTTATTAAATAAATATTTGTCAAAACTTCTGAGATGAAGTCATATTTACATTATTTATATTGTTCAGACTGCTTCTCTCATCTTTATTACCATATTCACAATGTTTCATAGTGCACTCTGGCCTTCTTCAGGTGACTGGAAATTCAAACCAAATCCTTTATTTTGATCACTGAGATATATTGTTCTCATTCCATTAGTTATGTCACTTCTTGGTGTCTTAGTTATCTCTCTTTAAATTAACTCTCAAGGACACGTGGCCCAGGGAATAAAAACATTGGTTAGATCCAGTGACTTGACCCAAAGAGTCATGAGTTCAGTACCTGGCTACAGCAGTGGTGAAAAAATAACTTACAGTCTATTATATACCTATAATTTTGCAAGGAATATTCAGCAAAAAAAAGCTAAAACTAATTATAAAATGTGTGTTTAATCATTTCATTTTTTTAATGTCTTAATGTTATTTTATATTCTAATCATAATTTTACTTTAAATTGTATTTTTATTTGTTTAAATCTTTTCAGCCCTTGCAAGGAAATAAAGCCACTAAGACATGAGGGTTACTGAATGCAAAAGACTATAAGAACAAGAAAACATCATTAAAGAGAGAAAATGATAAAATAACAAGAATTAAGAAGACAGAAGATAATATTGACATTGAATTTAAATTTTTGAAGATTAAATTTGACTGAAAAGTAAGAAGGAGGAAGAGAGTTCCACAAGCGAGAAGTACAAGAAAAGAAACTGTTAGCATAGAACTTAGGGTTACATCTAGACATTTCAACCATAAAAAGATGAGGTCTTGCCACCAATCTAGTCAGTTAAGTGTCATACGTGATACATACTTGGGCAATCATGTATCTTTCGATCCATGACTGACTGGGCAGAAGATTTTCCTACAGTAGCTTGCCCTTTCTTTCTGGTAGACTAGTGGTCAACCAAGGTTTTTTTTTGTCTGGGGAAAAATAGACAGGAGCCTTGCCCTGTCTTATGCAATTTTTGCCAAAGCTTATAGGTTAAAAAAAATTAAAAATCAGCACTTCTGCCACATCCTGCCTCAGTGGGGAGGTTTTTTTTTTTTTGCTTTTTTTTTAATAATCATAATGCCCCCAAGCACAGGGGGTTACATAGGAGAAAAATTATTGGAAATGCGAAATCAGTATGAGCATTTTCATTCCAACGATATTTCTTCTGAAATATGTATGATATGCCCAAAATATTTCAGCTTATTTAAAAATGCCAACACAAAAGCAGGAGTGGATATTGCGAATTTGGCAATAGATTTTGTGAAAGTGTTTTAATCGGTAGGTTATCCACACTAAATTTGAGTCAAGTTTCTTACAACTTTTCAAAATATTTGGCAAATTTTTCTATTTTTTTTAATAATCATATCACCTCAAGCAAGACATTTAACTGCCTCTGGTGTGCAGGGGGGTTACATAGGAGGAAAGTTATAGTAAAGAGTGACAGGTTACAGGGGGTGTCAGGAAGTGGGTAGGAGAAGAAGGAGAATACTGATGAGAGTGGAGTGGACGGAGAAAGGAGTATGAGAGAGAGAGGATACAGGTTAGTGAGATAGAAGATGACTATTGACTTTACATTTAAATTCTTGGAGATTGTAGCTGTCAGGGAAGCAAGTAAATGGAGGGGAATTCCACAGGCAAGAAGTGTGAGAAAAGAAGCTGATAGAGTAGAAGTTGCATCTACATTTTATTGGTTTCACAGTAAAAAGGTGGGACCTAGTTGCTAATCTTGTGACTTGAGTAATGATGTATATGATCTATCACAAAAGATGCAAGAAAAATTGATAAGTTCCAGTTAGGATTCAGCAAGTAGAAATCATTTTTATTCATATTTTCCCTAAAACATCCTCATCATATTCTCAGCATCCTTTTTTAGATCTATATTTCTTCTGCCTCAAGTTTCTTCTTCATCTATGAACAGATTATACAGCATTTACTGCCATATAAGAGTACCAGTACTGCATAGCAATCTAGTACTCGTTTCTTTGTTTCCAACAAAATTTTCCTGCTTCTTAATACTTTGCTTAGCTTTGGGAATGTTTTCACTCTACCAATGCAACTTTGGATTTCGGTGTCACTTTTTCTGTCCTCTTTTAAAACGCTTCCTAGATATAGTGATTTTGTAAGCATAGCTTAGATCAGGTACAAGGTCAAAAGTATGGAACACCCAGTAAGGATTGAACTTGCTACTCAGTCACAATTGTTCGAGCAAGACAAGCTTGTGACCATTACACCATGCCAAGATGCCCAAACACTTCCTAGATATATAAAAGTTTTTTCACTTTTCTAATTTTTGTTTCTCCAGTTTGCAATTCACATGTTGGTCTATTTCTTTCACTGACAACCACACATTCTACCTTTTTTTGCAGTTGATACTTAGTCTTTTCTTCTTGCTTTTCTTAGTTACCTTCTGTAGAAGTTCGCTAATAATGAATCCTTGGAGGACATCTAATTCTGTGAGAATTTCAACACAGTAAAGATTAAATAAGTCTGGTGAGAGACAGTGTTATGTCTCTTTCTATTTTTGTGTATACACATGATACCATGAGGTGTATAAACAGTCATTTCAGATTAAATCTCAGGTTATTCTGAAAACTAAAATTCACTTTCCTCAGTGCAAAAAGAGATTTAATAACAAGTTACCTACCCTTGAATAGTAGATAAGAAGTGTTTCTCTTCTCTGCCATTGAAATATCTGTCTGAATAATTCTGAGTACAATATTATAAGTACTTGAAAATGTTTGGTGTTTTTTCATGTACTTTTACACACATAAACATTAAGATTAAAAGGCTTAAATAATTCAGCATATTTTGGCAAGTAAATACTGTTTCAGTCATTGATGGTTGAGAAAATATTAGATGTTTATATAAGAGATCAATTTTTATACCCTGGCTCTTTAGAATTCAGACACTTTCAAATAGAATATTAATAACTTAACCTTTTCGACTGTTCTCTAATCTCAATGAAGTTTATACGACAATGTTAAAACTTCAGAGACTCATCCCTTCAGACACTCATCAACTAAAATTTGTATACAATCCAAGATTTCTAAAATCTTAAGATGTACTTTTAGATACAACAATGATGGAAACAGCAAGGAGAAATAGAATCAGTTACACTTGCTGACCAAGAATTGAAAAAAAATGATAAAAAAATATTAATTAAATTATATTACTGTCGAAGTCAAGTAACTTACCTTTCAACATGGCTGTCTCCTTTTGTCTCCCTGTAGGAAAGTGAACATTCAAGAGCGTGAGACTGATGTTTCCAACTAGTGTCCAGTTGGCAGACAAAAATAAACAGGGTTGTAATTGAATACATGTTCCTATGTGGCCCAAAGACAAATGGTGGATATTGTACTGAATATTTATGGAGCTCAATGTACACACTGAAATTATCAGCCAATCACTGCTTATGGAATAGACTTGCCTGTAACAGAATGGAATCTCCCAGGTTATTATTTAAACCACCTACCAATTTGCCCTGGTGGTTTCTTGGTCAGTCAAACCCAACTTCTATTCTAGTTGAGTACTGGCTGTTTCTCCACAAGATTTTTACAATTACTTTTTTTATTTAGTTACATTTTTGTTTAATACCATGTCTCTTCAGGACTTTAGCAATTATGGTACTCTGCAAATTCATATAGTTTCTTTTTTTATTATCATTTCACCTCAAGCAAGGCAAGATTACCACTGGTGTGCAGATGGTTACAGTGAGAGAAAAAACAAGATAAAGGAGATGTCGAAGAAAAGATGAGATAGATGAGAATCAGGTAGATAGAAGATGGTAATTGACATTGCATTTAAACTTTTGGAGATTGTTGCTATCATCGATTCCAATCTAGTAGTGCAATTAAATACATGTGGTCAGGGTACTAGGGAAAAAAGCTCACCTGAGCAGTTGCCATAAGAAAACTTCCTGGCCTGACACAGTGACCAAATATTGCTAGCTGTAGATGCAACTATAGATTTAATGTAGTCATTCAATTTGAGGTTGTTTGAGTGAGTGAGGCTAAGGAGGAGCAGTTTATTGCTCTCTAAGGGACTAATTTCATCCATTCTGAGGGTAGACAGGAAAGTTCTTCTATGATGGTTAAAGGAGATCAGATTCATTTTGGAGGCATTAAAATTTAGTAGTTATTTCCTACGCTATTTAATCAGAGATTTGAGGTCATTTTTAAAGGCAGCAATCAGATTTACTTTGTCAACATTAACAGATTTTCTATTTAGACAGGAGTAAATGGTGGCACCATTTACATCAGGAAGATCATTGACAAAGATCAGTAAAAGACTAAGACCTAGGATACAGCCCTGAAGAATGCCCATGTTCATATGGAAAGATCTGGGAGAATGCCCATTCAAAACAATGTTTATTTCATGATTTGATAGGAATGATTAGATTAAATCAAGAAATCATCCAGAAATATCATAGCTCTGTTAGTAGTTTTGCAGTTTCTGGTTTCTCATCACCTTCTTCACAGTGCTGAAATTGAGTAGTCTTTTTCTTAGACTGTCTATTACTTGAGGCTAGTGAGTCTAGTTTACCTAACTATTTAATACATAGCTGTCAGAAGAAGAGACTCTTTCAAAAGAGTTTTGTGCACAGGTTAGGTTGCTTCTTCTTCTTCTTCTTCTTCTTCTTCTTCATGTGCCATGCCCCTTCAGGACATAGGCGATCATGGACTTTGAGTTGCCCCTGTCTTTTGTTCCTCTTAATATTTTTCTTCTTGGTATCTTTCCCAAACCCTGCTCCACCATCCACTTTCTCAAGCCTATCAAATATGTCTCATGCTGCTTTCCCCTGTCTTTCTTTCCTTCTATCCATCCTGTGAGTATTAGATTCTCCATGCCCACCTTCCTCATTACTTGTGCCATGAACCTCATCTGTTTCTTTCTAATGGTATGTATGAGTTTTCTTCTCATTTGCATCCTTCCCAACACCTCATTGTTGATCACATGTTCAGCCCATGGTATCCTCAGCATTCTTTTATAGAACCACATTTCTTCTGCCTCAAGCCTTTCTTTCATCCTTGAAGAGATTGTTCAACATTCACTGCTATACAGAATGATATATATCACATAGCAGTCTAACAATCTTCTTTGGTTCTAATGAGATTTTCCTGTCTTTCAGTACGATGATTAGCTTTTTAAATTCATCCTTGGCCATGCTAATGCATCTTCGGATCTCCTCCAAATTCTATACTCAGGATTGTCCCATTTGAGTACATAGTAAATGAGAGTTCAATCCCTGGGATAAGCAGATTTTAGTTCATCTAACTGGGAACAGGGTGAGCTGAAGAGTACCAAATAAGAACTTAACAAGATATCCATAGACATGGAACAAAACAATCTACCCCCACTCAATCACCTCCACTTCTGTAGATTAAATGATTCAGTTCACAATTCCTTGACTTGACATGTTATATGGGGAAGCGCCTGATAAAACCTGGGGAACACAACAATCAAATCATTGTGACAACAACAACAAAAGTGAGGATGATAGTTTGTGCAAAAATAATGTAAATAAAAATGATGATAGATTAATCTTTTTCTGCAAATATATATCAGATTTAAAAAATGCTGTGCATAACTTCTTCATCTATGAAACTAACTCATGTCTGTAGAACATTAACATGAAAAATATGGATGGTTATGGAAGAAAATGGCTAAAGGAAGGGACTGAAAATATACAGACATTAAGTGAGTGGTATGAGACAAGTTATAGATAATCTTAGTCTTAGATAATCTTTTGAATCTCCAGGAAATCCTGTTTAGGATTAGGTTTCCAGTTCCTTCTAAACTCTAATTCAACTCTATACTTTCTTCATCTGAGACTCTGAAATTTTATTTACTATTCATTTATTTTCTATTTCAGTAGGAGTATTAATCCACCTCATCACCCTCTTTGAGTTAAATAACAGGACAGATTGGGTTTCCATAACTTTGGTTGGCAACCAATCTACTACAGAAATAACAGGACAGATTGGGCTCTATAACTTTGGTTGGCAACCAATCTACTACAGAAATAACAGGACAGATTGGGCTCTATAACTTTGGTTGGCAACTAATCTACTACAGAAAATAACAGGACAGATTGGGTTTCATAACTTTGGTTGGCAACCAACTACTACAGAAATAACAGGACAGATTGGGCTCTATAACTTTGGTTGGCAACCAATCTACTACAGAAATAACAGGACAGATTGGGCTCTATAACTTTGGTTGGCAACTAATCTACTACAGAAATAACAGGACAGATTGGGCCTTATAACTTGCTGGCAACCAATCTACTACAGAAATAACAGGACAGATTAGCCCCTATAACTTTGGTTGGCAACCAATCTACTACAGAAACAGGACAGATTGGGCGCTATAACTTGGTTGGCAAACCAATCAACTACAGAAATAACAGGACAGATTGGGCTCTATAACTTTGGTTGGCAACTAATCTACTACAGAAATAACAGGACAGATTGGGCTCTATAACTTTGGTTGGCAACCAATCTACTACAGAAATAACAGGACAGATTGGGCTCTATAACTTTGGTTGGCAACTAATCTACTACAGAAATAACAGGACAGATTGGGCTCTATAACTTTGGTTGGCAACCAATCTACTACAGAAATAACAGGACAGATTGGGCTCTATAACTTTGGTTGTAACTAATCTACTACAGAAATAACAGGACAGATTGGGCTCTATAACTTTTGGTTGGCAACCAATCTACTACAGAAATAACAGGACAGATTGGGCTCTATAACTTTTGGTTGGCAACTAATCTACTACAGAAATAACAGCAGGACAGATTGGGCTCTATAGCTTTGGTTGGCAACTAATCTACTACAGAAATAACAGGACAGATTGGGCTCTATAACTTTGGTTGGCAACTAACTACTACAGAAATAACAGGACAGATTGGGCTCTATAACTTTGGTTGGCAACCAATCTACTAAGAAATAACAGGACAGATTGGGCTCTATAACTTTGGTTGGCAACTAATCTACTGTACAATGAGACAGATTGGGCTCTATAACTTGCTGGCAACCAATCTAATACAGAAATAACAGGACAGATTGGGCTCTATAACTTTGGTTGGCAAATCAATCTACTACAGAAATAACAGGACAGATTGGGCGCTATAACTTTGGTTGGCAACCAATCTACTACAGAAATAACAGGACACAGATTGGGCTCTATAACTTCTGGTTGGCAACTAATCTACTACAGAAATAACAGGACAGATTGGGCTCTATAACTTTGGTTGGCAACCAATCTACTACAGAAATAACAGGACAGATTGGGCTCTATAACTTTGTTACAACCAATCTACTACAGAAATAACAGGACAGATTAGCTCATAACTTTGGTTGGCAACTAATCTACTACAGAAATAACAGGACAGATTGGGCTCTATAACTTGGTTGGCAACCAATCTACTACAGAAATAACAGGACAGATTGCCTCTATAACTTTGGTTGGCAACCAATCTACTACAGAAATAACAGGACAGATTGGGCTCTATAACTTTGGTTGGCAACCAATCTACTACAGAAATAACAGGACAGATTGGGCTCTATAACTTTGGTTGGCAACTAATCTACTACAGAAATAACAGGACAGATTGGGCTCTATAACTTTGGTTGGCAACCAATCTACTACAGAAATAACAGGACAGATTGGGCTCTATAACTTTGGTTGGTAACTAATCTACTACAGAAATAACAGGACAGATTGGGCTCTATAACTTTGGTTGGCAACCAATCTACTACAGAAATAACAGGAGCCAGATGGGCTCTATAACTTTGGTTGGCAACCAATCTACTACAGAAATAACAGGACAGATTGGCCTATAACTTTGGTTGGCAACCAATCTACTACAGAAATAACAGGACAGATTGGGCTCTATAACTTTGGTTGGCAACCAATCTACTACAGAAATAACAGGACAGATTGGGCTCTATAACTTTGGTTGGCAACTAATCTACTACAGAAATAACAGGACAGATTGGGCCTCTATAACTTTGGTTGGCAACCAATCTACTACAGAAATAACAGGACAGATTGGGCTCTATAACTTTGGTTGGCAACCAATCTACTACAGAAATAACAGGACAGATTGGGCTCTATAACTTTGGTTGGCAACCAATCTACTACAGAAATAACAGGACAGATTGGGCTCTATAACTTTGGTTGCAACTAATCTACTACAGAAATAACAGGACAGATTGGGCTCTATAACTTTGGTTGGCAACCAATCTACTACAGAAATAACAGGACAGATTGGGCTCTTATAACTTTGGTTGGCAACTAATCTACTACAGAAATAACAGGACAGATTGGGCTCTATAACTTTGGTTGGCAACCAATCTACTACAGAAATAACAGGACAGATTGGCCTCTATAACTTTGGTTGGCAACCAATCAATACAGAAATAACAGGACAGATTGGCTCATAACTTTGGTTGGCAACCAATCTACTACAAAAATGGCAATTTTTTTTTTCTTGCAAGACATGATCACCAAATCATGTATCATGTATGGCACTTAACTGACTGACTG
The DNA here is from genome assembly GCA_037127315.1 of Ascarosepion bandense. Classification (NCBI taxonomy): domain Eukaryota; kingdom Metazoa; phylum Mollusca; class Cephalopoda; order Sepiida; family Sepiidae; genus Ascarosepion; species Ascarosepion bandense. Next base: position 2,563,782 of record JBBBDQ010001416.1, on the reverse strand, counting down.
AAAAGTTTATAGATTCACCTATTATGCAGACTCCTCTACAGTCATTTAAACAAGAATAGAGTTTTATCTCTTGTTTTCTGTTGAGAACTGAGTTTCTGGTTCCTTCTAAAAAATTTTCATTCTCTTTTACTTTCAATAACTCCTTGTGCCTTAGCGGCATTATTGTCTTGCTTGAGGTGAATTCATAAAAAAACAAGTAGAATTAATTTAAAATGTAACCATATTCCATTTGGGAGTTAAATTTAACTTCTAATTAAAACAGTATAACTCATTTTATATGCGAGAGTAAGTAAAAACTTATCCGTACTTTTGCCATAACATAAATAAAACAGCAGATAATATTTTATTTTTCCTTCTTGTAATTTGCAAAACATCCTCCTCAAATCTGTGATTAATTCTTAATCTTTTCTTTTTTTTTTTACAATGGCATTCACTCTGTATAAGCCTGGACAGCCACTCGAGGTAGTGTTACAGAGTAAGAGGTACAATTTCTTTGGATAGGTGAAGAAGATTAAGGTTAATTCTAGACTTGAACAGGTTAAGATTTCAGTGATTAAGGAAGCATTCTCTTGGGAGTCACAGAGCATTGGTTTGCAGGATGAAGCTAATCAAGTAAAATTTATCTCTAACCAATGGAATACAAAGGGAATGAGAGTGATTCACTACCATGTGAGTAGCATGGCAGGTCCTAGTCATAAAGATCAGAATTGGCAGAATGGAAGAATATAGTTTATCATGGCACTTTCCATGGAAGTAATGATATATCAATGAGAGGCCTGCTGCATTTTGTCTGTGAGATAAAGTTTTCAGATAGTAAACAATTCTAATCCATTTACTGTTGTAATATCTAAATGCAACCACCACTTGTAGTCCATTAGTTTGTTTTCTTGCACTTCCCATCTGTGGAACTCCATTCCATTTACTTGTTTCTCGTATAAGTAGAATCTTCAAAAATTTCAATTTCTGGCATTTTCTATCTTTTATCCTTACTTCAATTCTCCCTCTTCTCAATCTTCTCTTTCACTTTCAGTTCCTGTAACTCCATACTAGTGACATTCCTGTTTTGCTTATAGTGAAATGATTAAAAAGAACATATATATATATATATATATATATATATATATATATATATATATATGTAGTCATCTGCAGACAGATCTGTTTTGCTGTATCACAGCTCGTCAGTATGGTTAGACATCTGATTGCTTTTTACCCAGGATTGAAACCTGACCGAATTGGTGTCATTCGGCAATTCTATCTCTGAGCTATGGGCGCTCGGTAG